>JARQTH010000727.1:103526-361358 GCA_030142595.1 Trachelus iudaicus | reverse complement strand
CTTGCCGCTACGATTTAACGCCATGTTTTTGGTATCGCCTAAAACCGTAGCGTTGTGCATCTCCCTACTCATCTCTGATGCACATGTGCACAAACTCTATCTTACTGATTGTGTCGAGTTTCGTATCTACGTTTTTGTTCCGTGCTGGCGGCACATTAGACACAATTGCACGAAGCCAAAGACGGTCTAGAAAAAAAGAATTTTTTTTGCTTGGTAAACGTGGGTTCCCTGAAAACCATTGGTACGTGTTCTGTACTATTGGGCGCTATTTTTAGGAATTTGAAGAATTTTTTATCACACCAAAAGAAAGTAAGTGCGATCTTATTACATAATTATCGTCTGACGTAATAGTTCTAATTTATTTCAATTTACTTTTCACCGGCATATTTTTATGTCGCGAGCAGCCTGTCTGTCATTAAGCATCAGCTGTTAAATTTATCAGGTTCATTTACAAAAAATATTTATTGTGGATCATTGGCCCATAAAATGTATCAAGTTCTGCGACCAATAAACTAGATACATATTTTATGGAAAGATAAATCATTTTAATCGCTCCATTATAATATACAGCAAATATAGAGCAGCTGTATGTATTACTTTTTATTGATATCATTTTTAGACATTTATATTTAGACTTTGAAAAACATTTTTCTTCTTTTCCATAAATCTTTATCTGTTCACCATTATTTGATTCATTTCTAATATTTTACTCGTAAGAGTATAGGTAGGTAAGTACAAAGCAAGTGTGTTAAAGTTCAATGACACAGAACTGAAAACGTTTATTGAATTGTAATCGTATTAGAACCATATTAGTTTCACTTATATAGTAGCCTTCTTACATGTTTATCGTGTGATATTTTTCAATATAATGTCTTAATCAAGAGATTTATTATAATGCTTATAGATGATATTGAATGTAATTTGGATCTGAGATTTAGCGCTATAAATGAATTCTAAATGTATTTAACAATTCATAATGCATTGTTATTAAAGCATCTAATATAACATACTCGTCATTGCATAGTATCAATAGTCATTAATGAGTATCAAAACTCTGAATGCTTTTATATCATTTAAAATTGCAACTGTGCAGATTCATTTGTGTATACAATTAGTTTTTTCATATATCATAGTTTCATAAAATGTTATTTGTTTTTGAAGCTGTGAACATCTGGTATGAAAATGTTTGCAGCATAGTACTATTGTATGAGGAACTGAAGTATAATATATTTACTGCATGCTACATTATTATTAATAACAATAAATTTATACCATGGAATGGAGAACAAAATTTATATATGGCGCTGCTCATCTAGATCGTATCAACTCAAGTTACTTGGTTAATCTATTTTCTATGGTAAAAACAATTTCAGATGTTACGTTTGATAGTCTTATGTACTAAATGTTACATATCATTTATTTTACATTATTCTATATGTATATATCTTGTAAGCTATTCTTAATCCTCCAGTAATTATTATCTTGATTCTGACTATGCATTAAAGTACATGAATTTGTATAGTTTGTCAGAATGCGTGTATGCTTATGAATAGCAAGTATGTGTGATAATATGATGATTATTGATAAGATGTTACCTTGAATTATACAAAACGTATATTTACAGATGGGAGAAACACCAAAGTATTATGGAAAGAGGCGCAGCATTGTGCGACGAATTGGATCACTCTTGCCACTAAAACCGCCACCTAAAATATATGTTAGTGTCACAGCTTTACACTCGATGACGAATTCTATGATCAATGAGGAGACTAGTAGTGACTGTATTGATTCCAATGTTGTTGGACCTGGAAAGTATGATAATTTATAGCTGATATTAATGTTATTTTCGTCTCTTTACTATAATAAAATTACAGGAGTCCGGGCTAATATTTACAGCACATGTAAACTATTTTTCTTATCAGACAGTCTATAACTCTTTATAATTTAATTATGAATGTTTATATTTCAATATATAAATATTGTGTTTCTAGTGGTCGACTATCAGGGAGTAAACCAGATTTGTTGGAACCAATCAGTTTTGGTTCAGAGGTGCGGCTTCTTGCTCTAGAACAAGAACTACAAGAATTACGTGAACAAATCTCGTTAATTGTCAATACTACCAAACAAGTAGATAAACGTAAGCAGAATACCTTTCAAAAGCAGTTTATTTAAATGAAAAATGATTTATACGAGTGTCCATTTTAGAATCTTCATTATCTTCTTTAAAAAATGGATATGAGAATGGCCTACCGCCACCCCCACCGCCTCCTTTACCACCACCAACAACACCTCATATAGCAAGAAGAGCTAGTCTTCAAGATCACAAATTCGAAGATCGTACTAAACCTCAACTGTTGGCTCAAAAGTCTATGGGAGATATACTCAAAGATATTGACAAAGTGAAGTTGAAGCCAGTTGCAAGGTAGGAATGATTAGCGTAATAACAAGACTGTGCTTATTGCATGGAGTGCATTTAGGAAAATATAATTTTATATTATACCAATTTTTAACAGCTTCTATCTTATGAAAATCGTATCTGAACAGTAGATGTAGTTCCTGAAAAATTGTAGGTGATCTTTTGATAATATTATGTTATAATTTGGGTTATTTTCTTAATGTAAAGTTCAGTTCATAGCATATCATGAATAATGTTAAGATGTAAAGGTGAAAAATAATCGGTCAAGTCTTCTGAAGTAGATTTTTTAAAATTTATTAATTTTTAGTAAGCACTGTTGGTTTTGAACAATGGTTTTCCATAATTTATTTTAACAATATCTTTCCATCTACGTATATTCATTTATATTTACTTTCCATAGTTATTCGAATGATATCATATTACAATGCTACAGTTATATTGAAATTAATTTGTCTACACAAGTTTTAGTAAGATCATATAATCGGTCCACGACTAAAAAAACTTGCAGTGACAAATGAGAACACGTGTTTTGTGTTAGGAAATCCAATAGCAAAATTTCTCAATTACTCTCAACAAAAAAGCATTCACAATGAGAAATTTTGCTATGGTCTTTGCATTTTTCAATATGTCACTATTTTGCTTGTGAACTGATTACAGTTAATATTTTCAATGGCAAAGAATTAGAACAGAATCAATCGATGGTATTAATCTATTCTCTTTGAATATACACGTAATCGATTAACTTTTTTAATAGCAATAGTTGCGTTTTACAAGTAATTAAATAGTTTATTAACTCAATACTAAAGGAAAATTTATCTCATTTTAAATACATTTTGTAGGTCACCGGGTGGTCGTCCTTTACGAGCCAAACGCGAAAATAGTCCTTGTAATGATTTACAAGAAATTTTACGAAGAAGGTACATTGCGATGAAAACACCCGATAGCAGGAACTCGTCAGCCAACGTCACACTTGATGATTCGTTTTAATCTGCCATTTAAAACCGGAGAAGGCCTGAATTTTTTTAGCAGAACGTTCACAGTGCTCTGTGTCTTAATTCTTATAGCTTGAGCATGAATTGAGCAAACATAGGTAACCTATTGTCTTTCACCGGCCACGTATTTCAAACAATCAAAATTGAAAAAAATCCAAAAGTTACTGTTTACAATTTGCTGTTCCATTTAGTAGATATCAGGTTTGCATATATTTTAAGCCTTTCCCAAGCAGGCTTGGGGTCCAAGAGCTCTTTTAATAAATTTATATTTAAAAACCATTAGCCATTACTTTGAAAAGACATAGTATTCGCAAGAAATTGAATGGAACTCTTTAAAGTCAGTGAACTGTTCAACTGCAAAACAATTCTTTGCACTTTATCAGATATCGATACTTAAAATTTGTTACGTTGTGCTACCTTTAATTGGTACTTCTCTTTTATCAAAGTTAGTTTCATGCTATGTCATATAATAATATGACGAATAAGAATTACATGGTATAAATCAAAATGTTTTTTTTATAAAGTTCATAATAGAAATGTAAATACATTTTTCCAAATTATTCTAGTTGCGTAACACTATGGTTGGTGCCATGTAATATTTATTCGTATTAATTATGCATACCTCTTTTAAGAGTAATTATGATCAATGAAAATCTCATATATCAAATGATTATATAATTATTCAAATTTTAATAATTAATGTGGGATTAAACCAACACCAATGCTGAATTAGTTGCATCATTCAGTTTTTTGGTTCGTATGCTTGCTCAATTTCTGCTCATAACTGTAAAGGTCTGCTTTTTTTTTTATTGTAGTATCTCATTGATTTGTAATTCATGTCTGAGCGTGAATTTTCGAAAATCGTCCAAGACCTTCGTAACGTTTAAAGAAATTGTGTGAGCCTTGACACCGAACTTGAGATGTCGACACGAATTTGTAAATAGAGAATTGAAAGGAGTCTGTTATTTTTATCAATGCTTTATTTGTATGGAATGTTTCAACAGTTTTCGAATTACTTGACGGTCTCAAGAGTAAAACTTCCGTAATTAGATTCAACGACGAAGTAGTATCAAACAAAATGCCGATATTTCGTTTAATCTTTTTTTTTTGTTCGAATCGTTGTTCATTCTAGTAAGTACCGATATTTTGTTATGACAATTATAATCAAAAGAAATTTTGCATTACAGAAAAAAAAAACTTTTTTCTTTCATTGCAAAGCTTTATATTAATATACTACCTGTGTTCATAAATTTTCAAAACATAAACTTTTATACTTTAATATTCTGAAACTGTCAACAAAAACGTTAATCATATTCCCAAAAATGTCAATGAATAATTGTGTTATCGAATGTCTGTCTACATCCTTGAACGCTGTACTTTTATTTTCACATCACATTCTTGAAATCCTATGTTTTCTCTGGGCAGGATATAAAATGTGACGAAAAAAAAAATGTAAAGTGTTATAAAATACTGTAACAATTTTTTATAGAAACAGTGGTTGTTACATATGAAGATGATAATGGCGATAGTATACCGATATACACATTTTAGTACAAAAAGTTCTAGTAATTACATTACACATAACAAATTCCGTATAAGTTGTACTTTTTATTTGACATTTGGGAATATATTTCATAAATATCCAAAAACGTAGAAACATAAGGTTTAGAAGGAACTTAAATCTTCAGTGAAATTACGTGCATGACTAGTGCATCCTTTTAACCCTGAGTGAACTTAAAGGCTGTTGTATGTATGAGTCTCTCATTTGCAAACTGCAATTCCATATTTAGTTTAAAACGATTATATCTCATGAACGAGGAAAGCAAATATATTTTCCCTTTGATCTGAGAGTTGAGTTAAATTTAGACTTTTGAAAGATATCTCACAAATAACTTTAGCATATTAATGTAATATTTGGTTTCGTATTTTTCAATTGTAGCACACTAAACATTGGCAAATATAATGCGAACTCAACGAGTGATAGTAAATAATACTTTTATAATGTCTGCATCCAGAAATAAACGTTACATAAAATATTATGACACATCGTACGCATAGTGAAACCTTTGTATTGTTTTAAATGGCGTAAGGCTTTCAATGAGACATCATATATGGTTTGCGTTACAGTAACATAGTTATTTTATATTTTCGACTGCTTTCGAATGAAATTAAACGTACGGTGCAATTTTATGTTTTAACTATTATTAATGATTTTAATAGTTTTGAGACTGAACGAAACAGGCAAAGGTGTGACGGTTGTACAGATGTACGTGTTTTATACCTGAAGCTTTTATCAATGACTCGAAATAAATGTTATTGTTACCTGACTTTGTATAAAACTTATTCTAAAATGATAAACTCCGTACCCTTAGAATGAGAACAAAGTAATTTGTTTAAAAAAATGCCATTTCTGAGTTACTTCTTAATTTTAAGTATATGCATACTTGTAAGACGCTTTTAAAATTGTAATCTTGCCCATTTTAGGGACAGCTGACGCCAATTCCGATCAACTAAACGAAATTAATAATCAAGGAGATTTTCATCCAAGCGTAAAATCTATTTTTTAATGGAACGTCATATATTAAATTATAATTTAATTTGAACGACAAGTATAAAAGATATGCGTATATCTCTCGACTAATTAATAATTTTATACTAATTTAACATTCATCAACGATTTCAGCTTGGATTATTGATTATGAGAGGAATAAGATGTGGAAAGTATACACATCCTTCTATCAGGGAGACCGGAAAGTAATGTCGTTTTTTTTTTACATTAATTCATTTTTCATCTGCAGTGATCAAGCGATCAACAAACGCTTCTGTATTGTGCCGTTGAAGCAATAAGTTGCATGTGGTAGATCGGTTAGCTTTGATTTCTTCGGACAGATTATGCGGAACCCAAACACCTGGTCTGCTTACTTTACCAATCTGCTGCAAATGTTCTTGGATGGTCGACCAAGGCTGGTTAAGAGTGTTTGACAATTCCTCAATTGTTTGACACGGATTTGTTTCCACTTCCGCCCTTAACAAATCATTGTCTAAAGTTGTTGGTCTTCCTGATTGATACGAGTCGGAAAGATCAAAATTATCGGATTTGAACTTAGAAAACCACCTTTGGCATTTACGAACGTCTAATGCACTTGGATAAACATCGCAAATGTTTTTGGTAGCAGCTGTTGCGTTATTACTATTATAGGCTTGCAATGCGGAAACTCTTCTGGTATATGGTTAGCCATTTCGCCCCAAATTGAAAAAAAAAATTAAGATTTAATTATGCACAAGTAAACAAGTTACTCTAAGGAGCTGAGAAATGACAAACGAATATTGTCATGCGCAAAAACGACATTACTTTCCGGTCCCCCTAATATAAGAGAACTGTCATATTGTCAATTATAATGAAGTCAATATAAAGGTAAATAAAGAGGGTTATAAGCGTTTCATGGAAAAAAGGTATGATAGGTATTCCACTAACAATCGCAATTAGATAACTGGCATAGAAACGAGATTAATGGAACAGTTAAACGAAGCAGATTTACCTTAGTTCTAGTATAGTACAATATACGGGCTCTGTTTGATATATTTATTTGAGTGATCTTTTTCAGTTAACTCGAGGAAATTGAAGTGAATGAATTTAGTTGACTTTTTTTGATGAAAAAGTGTTTAATACTTTTCTGGAGTTAAAGGAATTTGGAATTACCAAACTATAAAAGATATAGATCAGTTAAATTTATCATAGGATTTTTATTAAAGTGTATCTGTTGTCATTTTCATGTATTTTAGGGATCACTATGATATGCTATTTCCGTAAGGAATAATTTTTAAATCAAAAGAAAATTTAATAGCAATTTTCTTATACAATGGTAATTTCTCTTTGATTTATAAATCATTTCTTGTGAAACCAGTGACTAGATAGTGAACCAGATAATAATTTCTGATGCATTTTAGTAAAGTAAGAGTGTAGAGTAATTTGAGATTTTCATGAACTTGACTTGAGAAAGTTCTAAATTCCTTGTAAATAAAATAGACGACATTCAAGTCTTTGCCCCGACGTTATTGAGAATAAGCTGTTTTAATTTCAGGTAAGAATTTTTTTTAAACTTAAATTTGATATATTCAATTATATATTAATTTATTGCATGTATAAAGTACGACAATCACACGTAACACTTTAAATCTTGGTATAGTACACAATACTACCTTTGTTAGTACACTAACTTTGATTTTTCCATTTTGTATTGTGTTATGTTTTATTGCATTTCACCATTCAAATGAAAAGTCAAAAGTCTAATAAATGGAAAATCTATTAAACAATAATTTCGCTAATAATTGAGTGGCTTTATAATTGAAGTATACTTGATAAAAATGGATACAAAGAACTACAACTAATTATCATAAGTATATTTCTAAATCTTCCACAAATCATTCAATCGAGTTTAAAAATAGATAAAATTATGTGTATCTCTTTTGCACAGCAGCAAAGAGAGTAGAACTGAATTTGTGGTAAACATAACTTCAAAAATTGTCTGTATGGGCTGTAAAAAAAAATCGCTGCAGCTGTGCACGTTTAATATAATTTTTTTTCTATAAAAAAACATTTAAAAGGAAAGTCAACGGTTCTAGATTATATGTTTTATTAATCACAAAATATACTTAATGATTAATGACACATAACGTCATTTCAGGTACAAATGCATTAAATTACTTATAATATTTAATAAATTATAAAATATTAAATGGCTTATATGAGATTTTATGTTATAGCTTTAAATTCTATACAATTTTCACAGAAGATTGATATAGCAAAAGTTCAACTCTTTTGTCATTATTTATTTGAATTAAGTAAAAACTCATTTGTAACAATTTCTTGAGCTCGATGAAGAGCCATGATGATCTCATTTGAGTACTTATTATTATTTTGGCAATATTCAACGGCTGTCTTTATGGCATTATAACCCTGAGCCACTGATATCTCTTTATTTTCATTTTTCAAATTGTTATTATCTTCAACAATTTTTTTATTTAAATTGAGTTCACTTCTAAAAATTTGCACAATCTCATTATCATCGTAACACTCTTCAGGTGACATTTTAGTTGTGCAATTCAACCACAATTCCACATGAGACAACTCAACATCTATATCAAGGACTTTAAGTGCTTCCTGAAATTTTTGAGATAATGCCATCAACTGATCTTTCTGATCTCTCTCAGTGATCTGTGATGTCTCAAGTGTGCTCTCATCATGAATTGTAGTGTGAGTTATTGTACAATTATCATTATTTGCAATAGTATTATCAATATTTGACAATAACTGAAAAATAAAAATTTTAAGTTGTTAATAGTGATGAAATATGTCATAAATAATCATTCCATAGAAGAATAATTAATTTACAGCAAAATATTAAGGAAAATCAATGTTAACTGAGTTAGTTGATATTCAAGTTACCTTATTCCATGACTTCTTTATTGTCTCAACTGATACACGCTGCCAAGCACTAGCAATCCAGAAGATAACATTTCTAATTGTTATTTTCTTAAGGCCACCAGTTAGTGTATCTTCACTACTTCCACTATTTATGTACTGAAGAAGATATGCCATCAAATATTGACGATAATATGATTTTAAAGTTTGCAAACAATTTTGATCCATAGGCTGGATTAGCGAGGTTGTGTTCATTGGTAAAAAACGAGTAATTACATTTCCTTTTGACAAAGTTGTGGGATGGGCTGAGCAATTGTCAAAATAGAGAATAGCTTTGAGTTGTAAGCCTTTTATTTGCAAGAATGTAATAACTTCTGGCACAAATTCATTCTCAAACCATTCACTGAAGATTTGTGCAGTCATCCATGCATTCTTTTGGTTTTTGTAATATACTGGAAGGACTTTTAAATCTTTAATTGCCCTTGGCCTCTCAAATTTTCCAATAACCGCAAGTGGTAATTTTAGAGAACCAGATGCATTACTGCAAGCCATTATAGTAATTCGCTCTTTATTACCCTTAAAACCTAAGACTTCTTCATACTTGGCAGAAAGGATAGTCCTTGGTAGCATTTTAAAATTAAGTCTGGTTATATCACAATAGAATACTTGATCTAAAGTTAAACCTTCGGCTTCAATGTAATTGTTCAAATCAATTTTGAGTGACTGAACAGCATCGGTGTTTGCTGATAGTTTTTCTCCACACACTGTAACACTTCGGATGCCATGAAGTTTTTGCCACCTACAGAGCCATTCATTGCTAGCTTCAAATTTGTCTTGTAATTCCAACGCTTCATGAAAGTACTTTGCTTGAACTTGAATCAAGGCACCATGCAATGGCAAACCGCAAGCTCTTTTTTCTCTGAACCACATCCACATGATTCTGTCAATAATATTATTTTCACTTTTTCGCATTCTCTTATTACTTTTTGACGTCTCACTATTGCATTCTTCAAGCCATTCACTCAACTTATTTTCATTTTTTTTCCACAACATTACTGTTGCATTTGTCACGTTCAGGTTATTTGCAATAACAGAAACTGGCACACCATTAGTTAATTCTTTTATTGCATTCTGCTTTACCGATAATGGATGCGATGTGTTTTTTTTTCTTTTTTTATTTACATCGCTTGACATTTCTTTTATGATAATTATTACTATTTAATGTTTCTATATGGTCAGAATTATGACAGAAAATTCAGACTATATCACACTATTGTATACAAATATTCCAACAGGTTATGTGATCTTATTCAATCTTATTACTGCGCATCACTGCGCATTAACGTACGCAGGCCCAACCAACAAAACCAAACATGACAGGACACAGATTAAAATTATATTAGTTGAAGTTATGTTAATTTTAAGATAACGATTTTGGAAAATTAGCATAGCACCGGGTAACTTAGGCCAATTAAAGCAGCTCATTTGCAGTTGTAAATTGTCCTTCAGTGGAATACCTCAAACAATTTTTACATAAATGTCAGACCTAAACATTAAAAATCCCTAAATATTACTAGGATGATAAACAAAACCGGCCGAGCTACGAAACTCACGTGTAAAGTAGTGGCTAATCATAATTAATGATTGTTTCTTATAGTAAGTCAGTGTACGTAAAGAATAATGAAAATATTTAATGAAAATGAAGGAATGATAATATATTTTTATTCGTTAAATCAAATGGAGCATCAAATGAGGATAATGTATTAACAGAATTGTAACCTGGTAAGTGTTCCTAAGACACAAAGTAACAGTTGTATTTAATGTTTTATAATAAATTTAACGTAACTGGAGCTTTGAAAACATTAAGCTTGTTTTATTTATTTTGATTTCAACCAAATGCAAATACAAGTTCTGTAATGTTAATATAAATATATTGTACCTGAGTTTTAAATACTTTACAAATTGCTTTCCATCCTGTTTTGTGTGAACTAGTTGTAAATTGAATTGAAAAAAAAGCTAGTCACAATAACTATTATCGTAAAGTGTATTTCAAGCCAGTCGTAATCTGTTATATATCAATCTTTAAATGCAGTATGTCATATCATACCTGTATCTTCCAATTATATTAACAATAATTATTGTGTTCTAATTGCATTTAATATTCATTAGTATATTTCTTCCTAGGAAGATTCTATATATGTTATAGTGACGAATATAATTCAAGCTTTCTTAATGTTTTATTGCATTGCATAATATTCATATCATATAAATGTCTTAATTACTTATATTATGTGAGCCACAATAGAAGTTTATAACTGAGGCTTTTAAAAAAATAATATTGTATTTATATTCATGGAAAACTATATTTTAGTTATATACGAAGAGTGATCAGAGCAACAGTGATTGATTAATTTGCAAACACAATTTCAGAAGCAATACAGTATACAGGTTTATTCAATACAAACATGCTAATGGAAATTCGTTTTACCATAGAATTTAAATTAATGGACTAACTAATTGGTGGTTTTGTATATACGTTTACATATGGATATAGGTGTACATCTGAAATTGATTTTCCAAATAAATATTAATCTTTATAAAAGGATAAAAAGCATGGGAATAGGGACTGCAGAATGACTCTTTGCAGAGCTACATGTAAAAAAAATTAAACAATCCACAGCTAACTTTAAAAAGGAGTTGTATTCTGTATTTTATTCGAAAATGGTAATCAAGTAACAATAAAAGTCCACATTGCAGATATAAGTGTTTCATGAAATGTGCCCTATTCTTTCTATGGTAGTCATATTTTAAAAAGTTACAAGTGTTTTGCTTTTACATTGAAATACATTGAAATAACAAAACACTTATATTTAAAAATAAACTAGTATAGAAAGGACAGGGAGTAATTCATTCAAATTATAGCTTGAATTTTTGTCAGATCTTCACATTAAGAGATCCAAAGATTCATAAGATCTTTTTTTTATGTGGGATGACACAAAATACCTTGAAGATTATGACTAGAAGCGGTTACTCAAAGAAAATTTTAATGAGAAACATATAGACTGATTGATTATAATAGCTGATTTGACTTTGTGAAAGCACCCTTATATATTAGTAAAATTAGAAGGTAGAAAGGAGAATTTTATGTTGGCCAAATCGTGTTTCCTTTTATTACGTTACTGAGTAATGATGATGATAGCAGTATTTAACTCTTAACCCATCCCAGGGAGTGTCAAAGGACCTTGAGTGTATAATACTTTATACACCCTAATTAGAATATGCTACTCTCGTTAATGCTATTCGGTAAGTCTCTAAAGTTTCTATTGTCATTGTCAAATCATATTTACGGATAATCTTTCAACATTTTGTAATATAAAGATTTTGGAAAAGCTGTGGGATCATTAGCTGATGTTCAACATAGCCATTTGTATATGTGTTTTGCCACACCTGCGGTGTTCACGTTATACTTATAATGTAATGTAATTACAAACATAATTGTATTTTAATTACTGTTACCAAGATGGTTTTAATTATTTTACGTGTTTTGCTGTTTATCTAATTCAACTTAATCTAGTTGCATGGTTCTGTGGATGTGTAACAATTTTAGATTGATTGCGCGTCAGACCTGAATTATTTTATCTTTTTAAAGATACGTGTTTTCTTAGACGACGTGAATCACGTGAAAAGTTGAAAAGGATGTAAAAAGAATTTTCGTAAGATAACTGAAAGAAATTTATCCAGTGATTATGAATGCACCTTAATGAAGGAAAGTGACGAAGTTTTTATAACGGAGCCTTAGTCTAATGTAGATTATGATTCAGTTTACGTTATATTCGTACGCTAATTAATCAGATATTATATACTTGAAATATTTTTTAAATATTCATAAAACTAGTTTTACAATAGACAACAATAGAAGCTTTAGAAAAAGGAAATCTGAGCGTGTAGAATATTATTACCAAATACTTCATTAGAATGAAACCATGAATAAAATATTAGGTCAAAGGACATTAAGCTTATGGATGAACTATGTAAAGTAACATTAGCAATCTAAGGGAAAAGAGAGTCTGAGGATAAACTTGAAAACCCATTTAGATCCACCCTTAGAACATTATAACTTTTGACTCCGTAATTCCATCATATTCATTTATATCTCATACAGAAAGCTCAAATTACAGAAAACCCTTTCCGTAAAAATTGGTGCTACACTGAATAACATTCAAAGTATTTTGTTTCTAGAATTATTTATTTCTGTCTAAGAAAGTACCCAGGGCTGTTCCTGGTTCTCATACACAGCGGACATAAAAGTTTTAAATAATGAATCTGAATTAAGTGAAAATACTGCTTGCAGCATTCTTCTGAGCTATTCATAAAAATGCCTATTTTTTATTTTCAAACAATTTTTGTTTCAGCTGAAAACATGATGCCGTTACTACGGAATTGGATGTCAGAGTTCCTTCAGGAATTTTGTGACGTCATGATGGCATCACGATACGTCAGTACGCGATAGAAGATTATCAAAGGTAAAATATGCATTTCTTTATTATTAAGAAATATACTTATTTGGCATAATGCTAGTCACTTTGTTAATTTGTACCCTTCGTATCTTTTGCAATTTTAATTTCCAAAGTCATCTCAGCAGAGATCATACTGTAGAAAGAACAAGAGACAATGCTGGTATTTAATTTCAAACGGTATTTCAAATGAATCCTAAATAACACCTAATTAATGAGGCTTTTGACAAATTAATAAAATTTATTCAATATTGCCAGAGAAGCTTTTCAAGCAGCTACACGATGCACGCATAAAACATCCTCCGAGACATTTTCAGTTGGATCGATACTGCAAGTGTCGTTATGTTGCGTTGAGGCGAGCCTTTGTGAAGAACTGCCATTGGTTGCACGCGAGCTTGTTCTAAAATTAAACGTCACGCTAAAGTGAACCTAGTTCCTTGACCATTTCTCCCTGACTCCTTTACACATCCGTGATAACGATCACTAGGGGATCTATATTGTATAAAGGTATTTTCAAAACAACAGTATGTCGTTCTCGTTGACGGCAGAAGGAATGACAGTTTTTGTCCTTTATATACGATTTTGTGTATTAATTATCAATTAATTAATACTCGCGAAATCGAGTAAGATTAAATAGATCGTCCATAGAATTTCATATATTTTCAATTATGGTTATGACGTAGTGCTTCTCTGAATTATTGCTCTTGTCTTCCAGAACGCTGAGTCGGCCAAGTAGGAAATGCTGGTAGTGGAAAACTCCAGACAAGCTTACTCAGCTCTTACTCGTCTTCCTCATGGAGAATCTTGGCAGTTTTCCTAACGGGAACGATAGCCTCTGATCGATCCGTCAGCGAGAAGTGCGCAGACCTGCCGGTAGTTGGCGCGCCACTCGGATGCACATATCGCTTCTGGTACACCGTCTCGCGGCCGTCACGGACGTCACGGACGTCACGGAGGGACCTGGGGACGCCGGTCCTTCAGCGCCTAGCTCGCTATAGCCACCTAGTGAGCGCGTCCAACGGGCTTCGAAACAATTTACATCATGATCCCGTATTCCACGTGCTTGTGTTTTGGTGGAAGACGAGACGCTCGTCGCTGGGTTCTGCTGCACGATGAGCTCTGTCCTTTTCCGGTAAGTCAAAATAAAAATTTTAAATATCTATACTGCTCACATGCGCGATATTTAGGGCCGTTAACGGATCGTAGATCCAGTTCTTTGAATTTTTTTTAGCACGAGAAAGTTTTCTTTTAATTTCTCTACAATCGAGTACGCAAGATTGAGTGAGATTAAATGTTACTTTGTCACGTGTAATTAGAAATCATATCATGGGTGGAACATGATTATGTTTAACAAGTTAGGGTGTGAGATATTATTGGTTCACTTGGAAACACAAAACGGAGATTAAGGGATGAAATAATTGTCAAAAAGGTAAATGAAATTTTATATATACGCTTTTATCAGTGTAAAAAACAAGCTGATTTCTTTTTTTCCAATGCACGTTTTTACTTGTCAATTAAGAATCACATCCGTTACGGTATACTATTATCTTAAGCAACAGTCTTAAGCAATGATTAAACCATCAATATTCAAATTTCTGTTGTTATTCAGAATTTTGATTTGTTGTCTGCAGGAAAATACGCTACTTAAATTTCTTTTCGTTTGAATAGCTTGCGGCAGTTGGTAATTTAATTGAAAGGAAATTTTTCAAAGCATTACTGATCGCAGCGTTAATGATTAGTTTTTAAGTTATATCGTTCGACATCACGAACTCTAGCATACGCGACAGTTCGTGATTGCGATAATATGAAGTACGAAACAGATAACGTTTCCTAACGGGACACGTTCACAGATGCGATGCTCCAGAGTAATATTATTATCGGGGATCTGTGATAACGATTATGAAATTACATGTATTCTCAATCGACAGCGTCTTTACGTCGTTAGGTTAGGTTAGCTCATTTGTCATTTGCATTTAAATTGAACCAAACAAAATTTATCTTACGACAATCATTTATCAGGATAACACAGCATTTTACAAAACTGGATCTATGATATATTTTATCACTATCCTCTGCTTGAAAGGCGTTATAGTGATAAGTTTTGTGACATTTCCTTGATTCTTTTTTTTTTATTTCCTTTATTTATAGTCGCATCAACATCTTGGTTATTAGCGACTAATTTCCTTGATTCTGTTTATTTGAAAAATCACACTGTTTGCTTGGGTTATAATTGCTATTCGGATTCTCTTTTTTCTGGATTCAATTATTGCCGGTTTCGAGGCTTAATTATACAATTTCGTTTTTCCACGATGCCCCATTGTTTTGACGCTTGGCACGTGTCTCATTTGTGCCACGTGCGTTTCCAGTTTCACATGTTATTCAATGTTCGCTTTGTCCATTTGCTTTATCGCACACGAGACCCTTTAAGTATAGTCATTGTTTACGATCGATATATCGAAAGATAACTTATTATCTGCATCGTCCTAGGAACATAATACGTTACTCTTCAGACTGATATTAATGCGTCAACGTGATTAATAGGTATGCCAAATTTTGACAGTTGATCGAAAACAAAAATACCGTACGCGATATCTAATGGTAACGTACAGACACGTGTATAGGATGGCAGGTCTAAAACGTGAACAGAGGGAAACGTCTGCAATGACGTATGAAACACGTGGAAATGTTTCATGAATTTATCATTGTATTAAGAGAATATTCGTGTTTACGCAATTTCATGATATAGATGAAACAATAACGATTCCCTTCAATACTTCCGGTCTCAATGCAAAACATGCGTGAAATTAAAATTTCCAATTGCGCTTGCGCAAAATTAAAAATAATATTAAATAAACCGCCGAAGCCATTCGAATTTACTACGGTGATCAAATTTATGATATAAAGGAAAGAAATGATACTTGAACACCTGGTACTTCCGATGTTAATATTTTTTATGTATGAATTTAATGGTTCTTTTTCTGACAGCTAGTGGATAAATCGCTATTGCATAATTCATGTAGTATCTCATATTCAGTCTATTTGCTGTGATATTTATTCCGTTTCTCTCTTTGTTTCTGCTTTCTTTTTATTTGCCCTCTTTCCATTACTTCCTACAATGTCTATTTTCAGTACTGGAACTTCTCCGATCGAATATCTTTGTTTCCGGTTTTTTTGCCCTATTTTATTATGGAGTAATATGTCTGACGGCGATCGATCGACTTCTCAGATCTTTTTTTTTTTTTAATAGACTTCTGAGCTCTCATCTGAAATAGCTTAATGATATAGTAGCACGGACTTAATGGTACAGTGTTCGTTGTAGCAGTGCTATGAATCATTTTTTTCCTGTGATCAAATGGATTTTTCAGCTAATGTGTGTTTTTTATATTTGTAAATAAAAGTGAATCTATTTAGCTTGATATTTGTTGCACATACATGTATGTGCAAAAATGTAATATTGATTTTATATAATATTGATTGACAATTTTTAATGCACTTTTCATTGCGATAGCATTGGATTAGAAAAAAATTATTGCTATAAATATAACGTAAAGTAATTAATTATTTTAATCAAAATCTTAGCCCATGTAATTTTTGCTGATGAAATTTTGTACATGGCTTGTCGAGACATATAAAATTGAAAAGTACAGTTTTCAGAGAAGCGATTAAGGTTTTTGAATGATTAGATAAGCAATCGTTGTTCGTTTCAATTCAGTATCTGTTTCCGCGCTAGATTTGCTCTTAATCAGCTCGAAGTAGAAATTGGCTAAGTTACAGAATGATAACGAATGATAGTAATGAACCATTGTATCGCGTAGGTTCGAAATTGTTTCTTTTTGAATTTTCCAAAAAACGACAACCGGCACCGATTGATTTCTATTCAATGCAGTAGTTGGCAGTTTGCCAGTAGTAGATTGTAGTCCTGAGTGTCCCGTATTTTGTCACGCAGGAACGAATGGCTGCACGACGAGAAATAAATGGCAAAAATTTCTGAAAATTTTAATGTAAAAAATCACTCTGATAATCATAACCTCGGGATATCTTGTTACATTGATATTTGTTGATATTAACATAGTAACTTTTGATTTGTCGCCAATAATTTTTCCAATCAGGATAAAAAGTATAGTCAACACATATTTACAGGTCTTCTACTAATTACGTACACAGGGTATAATATGTTCGTTTAAAAGCGTTAATGCTATTTTGAATAACAAATTGTATTATTTAATTACTATGCATTACATTGCCATACGTTACAAGCTTAATACTATTGACCGAGCCGTGGCGCTAGTATCGCAAAATAAAATATGGCCGCCAGAAATCCAATTAATAAAACCGAATATGCAGGAAATTCGAAAGATGCATCTGAATTTAATTTTAATATTCTGAAATCGTCTTTGATTATTTTAGATCGAATCAATAGACAATCTGATCCCAAACAAATTCCAAAGTCCGTATAGTCCAGCGACAAAAATATATCGATTTATACATTATGTATTTAAAGATAAGGATTTTCCTAACCCAGCTATATAAGAATCAATGTATTATAATCAGTAAAGATGATAACTGTTCCGAGCGATTTATAAACGTATCCACGAAAAAATGAGTCACTTCAGCCTACGTGATCCAGTTTTCAAGAAGTAGGTGGTAGATAAGGACCTTTGACGCACGATAAAGCGCCCAAGCGGGTTCTATCTATGAGATCAACGAAAATCCCGCACTGGAGATAGGGATGGAACATATCCTCGTTACTCAGATTCATTAAGCGGTACCCTCCGTCGATGAGGCATCTCGCGTAGAGATACGAGTAACGAGGTAACTGGACTCTTAGGAACCTTTTCCACGTGGGATGGAGACTCTGGGGATGGAATTGGGTCTCGAGGTTGAAGGAACGAGGTAGAGCGAGGAGGGATTTAGGACGCGAAAGGTTAAAGGGTAAAGGTGGAAAATGAATGATGAAAGCTCGAAGATTTTGTGAAAATATTTTCAAGCTTAGAAACTCTGGGTATCTTCTGCTGCTTCCTTAGGATTTTAATCTTCTTCCTTGAGTCTGCACCCCCTGCGAAGGGCCTCCTCGAGATGTACCAACGTGGACGGTGATTAAAAGTAAAGCTAATGAATTGGTCGAAAGTGCTTTTCGAGGTAGAGTGTCTTCAGTGGCCGTTGAACGACAGGGGCGCCACTTTCTTAAGAGCTTCAACATCTACAACCTTAAATAGGTTATAGCTTTTGGAATTACTCGTCGCTTCGTGTCAGCGAATGTTCGATTTCTTGAAAATTTATTACGTGCGCAGTTTTATACTCGTAAGGCAAACGTACTGTCGTGTAAGAATCTTTTTTTTATATAGAATTTGGAATAATGAAAAGTAATATGGGACAATTTTACGTATACACTTTGGCCACGACGAGACAATATGTATTTCTAGAAATGGGCGTGGAAGTTAGTATGTTGCCACAGTAGTTAGTAAAGGTGTCTCATAGTTGCGCCATTGCCAGCGTGCGGTTATGGACGATTCACAACTAATATTTCGTAAAAATAATTCTTACGCCAACTGTGTGCGCACTGGCGCAGTGCCAACCTTGAAAATTGATTTCCCATAAGTTTTGCGATCTTGACAATTTTTTGCAGAATATCACCAAGCGTATCACTTGTACCGCGATTACCGTTCAAAATATTTCTTACGAACAAGTTGCGTAATAGTTTATCGCATGGTGAGAATTATACTGTCGCGTTCAGCGTGCGTACGATGGTATTATAAATTATTGACCGAATCCTCGGCTTAGGCTGATAAAAAATTTGGTAGTCTCGAGCAACATGGTTCTCAAATTTGATCTTGAATATCTTATGACAACCAAGTTACTGTCAGACGCAGATTGAAAGTTACATTCAATTTAATATTAAGGTTGATATGAATTATTTGGACGCTCTCGACTTGCCTACCTGTTGTAATCGACGACGCCGGAAAGTAAAATTTCATCAACGTCTCGTCGAATGTCAATTTCAATAGGAAGTTTATATTTTGTTAATCCTTCGAGGAGTCGCGTCAGCTTAAGATTGTTAGTCGCGTGGGGTCCTTAAATACCCCATTTTAATAATGCAATGTATCGATTTCCAATACAAAAATCTTATTCTGCACTGTGGATTTTAAATAATTAAAATCTTCCTTGGAGACTGTACTTTCACGAAGAGCGTCTTTTACTATTATCTGATTACTGATTGACTTGGGTTAAGGGATGTTCGCTTTGTATATGTTTAAGAGTGGTAGAATCTTAATAATGCAATGTATCGATTTCCAATACAAAAATCTTATTCTGTACTGTGGATTTTAAATGATTAAAATCTTCCTTGGAGACTGTACTTTCACGAGGAGCGTCTTTTACTATTATCTGACTACTAATTGACTTGGGCTAAGGGATGTCCGCTTTATATATTTTTAAGAGTGGTAGAAGATAAAGGTTGGGAGAGTGGAAGAACCCTGTTTGGGAGTAACGGGAGTTCAGGCTTCGTAAGGGCGTGAATTTTTATGGAGGATTAAAATGAGAAATTTTTGGGTTTAATCAAAATCGGCGTTAACAGACCTTTCAGTGTAGATTAACGGTAAAGGAGCGGTGCGTATAGAATAACGACTTATGGATTTTTTAGAGATCAAGCATTAAGAGTGTTTGAAAAATCGGAAAGGACGAAAGGGATTGGGAATGTAACGCTACGCGGGATTTTTAAAAAGATGGAAATACGTCTGGAATAACAAAGGCGTAATTATGAGTAAAATCTCCACGTGCTGTTGCAGCGAACAATGGTCGTCTCTGTTATTGTTATAATTCTATTGAGAGTATTCTGTCTTATAATCTTCTTTAATTTGAGCAATTAAAATAAATATGGAATAATATAATAATGAGATCGCGAAGCCTTGAGTGTACTATTTTTAACTGCCGCGCATAATGAGAATGGTCGAGTGAAAAATAGGGGATTTATATTTCGAAAAGGTTCAACGAAAAATTGTTAATTGGAAGTTTTTCGTAATCAAGCCAAGTATTAGGATTATGAGTCATGATGCTTATACACAAATATCTTCGTATATTTCATTGCTAATTAATTTGATTCGAATAAATAAAATTAATAAAATTTGATTCCAACCAATCACGTGGGATAGTTTCTTTTAAAATTTTTCGAGCTGTCAATGTAATTTGAAAATGTACAAATCGACTGAATAGTTGCGTAGTATCTTTAGTTAAATTTAGTTCTAGCTTTTTTTTTTTATTAACTCTTCAGGTTGCCGAGTTGCCCGGCAGAGGAGACGACCCGACGGAGACGTCTCCACGAATCGGCGGGGGTCCGGGTGAGATACCCGCGCCCCGCTGGAGATAGGCAAAGGGCTGTAGAGCGGGGGGAGCTATAGTTTTGTTACGGCTGAGGGCAGGGGAGGAACACCCTGACCCGAGTTAAGGACGTGGTGCCCGGCTGTCGCTCGATGCCCTGGGGTAGCGGCTGTGGAGAATCTCCAAGAGTCACGTACCTGATGCTTACTCCGACCCTCTCTAACTCTACGTAGCAGCCTGGGCGGCCGTGCATTTCCGTAATTGTTTGCTCTAGTTTGTGTTTCCAGTTGCGTTTGCTGATTTTAAGCGACCCCAAGGATCGACAGGATCCGTTAAGCTATCGTCTCTTCTGATAGGTTCCTTCAGAGTTTTTGTTTTGACGGAGTTCAGACTGTTCCAGCTCAACTCCCAGAAGTTAAAAAAATACTTTACAATATGTAATTTTGATATATTGTTATATATATATATGTATATATATTGTGACGTGATTTTTCGATTCACGGTCACAAGGCGACTCTGGCTACGGATACAGATAACGTTCTCGATTTCGGATTCCCTTCGGGTCGCCGCCCTGCTCAGAAGCTGCGCTCTCGGGTTCATTTGTATAGTTATGCCAATGCTCTCGGAAGATTTCGTTATTGTGTAGTTGAGGTCGAGGTGCTCAAATCTGCCGTGGGGAGATAGTCTCGAGGTACCGAGTTGCCCGGCAGAGGAGAGTACCCGACGGGGACGTCTTCACGGACCGACAGAAGCCCGGGTGAGATACCGGCGCCCCGCTGGAGATGGGCAAAGGGCTGTAGAGCGGGCGGAGATAGAGTTTTGATACGGTTAAGGGCAGGAGAGAAACCTCCTGCCCGAATTAAGGATGTGTTGTCCAGCTGTCGCCCGACGCCCTGGGGAAGCGGCCGTGGAGGACCTCCAAAAGTTTCGTACCGATTCGCTAAGGAACGCTCTCGATTTGGCTTAAAGGGACGACTCGAGGGAAATGAGAGAATTATCGGCTATAAGGATCTCGACCAATCAGAATGATTAGTTCTCGAATTTGGCTATTGTCAAAGCAGTCTGTCTCGGGGCACCGACCGAGGTGTCACGAGCTGGCTCGCGCTCCTGTGCTATCTGTTGATAGTTTTTCTAGCCGTGTTTCGATACGGTATGGCAAGTTCTCGTTCGTGTGTAGTTCTCGCGTTGCTCTCGCGACATCCAGGAAATTCTATGAATTTTCTGGAAGTGTTCCGGAGGTGTGTCAGTGCCCATCCGAATTTCCTCTAGATACGGTTCTCGGCCTTCACGGATCAGCTGAACCAGCTCCGGTGAGTTCTCCCAATTTATTAATTGGTGAAGGGATTTCGATTTGATAGTTCAGATTCGTTCTGTTACGTTCTCGATTCGTCGTTCTCTGTCTCTCGCACTATTTGCCTGACTCTTACTCCGACCCTCTCTTCCTCAACCTAGCAGCCTGAGCGGCCATGCATTTCTGTAACCATCCGCTCCCGTTCGTGCATCCAGTTGAGTTTGTTGATTTTACACGACCCCAAAGATCAGCACCCAAAGTTGCATTTCTCGATTTTACGCGTCCCCAAAAATCGACAGGATCCGATAAGTTATCGTCTCTTCTGATAGGTTCCGTCAGAGCTCTCGTTTTGGTGGAGTTGGGCCTGTTCCACCCCCACTCCCAGTTCGTACCGGCTCGTCAGTTCCCGGTGAAAAAAGAATTGGCTGGCGCCCGTCTTTCTTCCGGATGCATGAGCGAAGGGTGAACGGCCGAAGATAACGTAGGATGGTTCTCGAAGATAGTTCGTTCTCGGATTTTTCGTTATCGGTGTCAAGTCAAGAAAAAGAGATACGTTGCAATATATTATAATGAATGATATAAGATATTATACATGAATAAATTGATCGGAATATAATTCTTTAACTATAGTAGTTTATGAATAGTTTTGCGCAATTTCAAGCAATTTTCAACCTGAAATGTCCTTCGTGTTTTCTATTTCCATAATGTGTAAAATTTCTGCGTGATAAGAATTTAATATTATCGTATCACTTTCTGGTTTGGTTATTTGCAGTAACGTAAATGATTAAAGTATAGTAATACGCATAGTCAAGACTACAGACTCCGTTATACTGGGTTTTATATACAATTGACTATTTTTAAATCTCGTTCATGAAAAATATGTTTGTCATTTTTATTTTGGACAAATCTTCGTTGTTTTTATTTTGAAATTGGACATAGTAGATTTCACATGACAATTGAGTTTAATATTTTATTTTATTTCATTTCATCCCTTCGTAGAGTAAAATCAATCCCTATAGTGCGTTGACCAAACATGACGTCGAAGGGGTTAAAGGTCGGATGACTTTTTAAATATTCTTAAAATTTGAAAGAAATTTTGATAGCTATGACAGTGTAATATTAGACTGTTAAGAATTTAATTAAAGTCAATTATTTTTAAGAGTACAACCAATTGTCAAAATTGAACGGAAGTCATGGAGGAACGTAAGAGAAGGAGCAGTTTTATTAAAACAGCCGAAAAAATGCTGATTAAATTGTTTAGCTTTTATTTAATCTTTCGCTTGAAATTCAGTTCCGCTTAATGACCTGTCAATTCTAAATTAAAAATTTTATTGAAACCTTTATTGAAATACCGAAGCTTTGTGATTCATTGAAAAGAAAAATTTGATCATGATTTAACATTAACACTAGAAAATATACCTGGTACATGATGGTTTAGAAATTACACAAGAAGAGTGGTTTATTTTTAAGGTATTCTTCAATGGTATTTATTAATTTCACTGCTTCATTAACTTTTCACAATTGCTTTCACATTTGAACAAAACTCATTCACAAATTCTGTCAGCCTGAGGGAAATTATGAAATTTCACAAGTTCCTTTCTACCACAAGCAGCATCCCTAGTAGAACTTTTTTTTAACGAATCTGAGTCTGAGTCCTTACAGGACCAATCCAAGGAGCTAGCTAGGACCTCGACAGACCCTTAATTTCCTTAATATATTTTTTTTTAGGGATGCTACAGTTTCACATTCACATAGTCAATTATTCTTACAGAGAATTTCCACGAGTCAAAGACTCTGTCTAGGGGACTTATTTTACCTTAAATGATATAGAAAGGTGGCCTCTGTAAAATCTATTTTACTAGTGAAATTAATTACAGCTATTCACAAGCTCAAGTGTGAATTTAGCTTAGGGAAAATTATTATCACGACGTTAAACAATCACCGTTTTTTTAATAGTATAAGCAATCTTATACTGAGTAAGGTCAGTAATAACAACATTTGCCATAAGCCAAAAATACTTTTAAATTATGCAATACACAGTGTATTCAAGCACGTATTTAGAAATGCTGATGCAATGCGAACAGAGTAAGCTAAACCGTGTATCGATTCTGAATTCCTCAAGAGAAACATAATACGAATAATAAAAATTCTGCTTATAACTTACGGTGAGTCGACTATGGTAACCATGTAGTATAACAATAAAAAAAGCACAACGGGGAAAGATACACGATCATAAATTTAAAGCCAGACAATACTGTATAGCAATAATGGGGATTAAATGGATTTTTTGCGCAGTATATTCAGGTATATATATCTGGCGAACCTGATATATGGGCTGGATATACAGCAGATAAGAATTCACGTGTTAAGTATGAGATAAGTATGTTATAAGTCTTACAAATCTTGCACGCAACATCCCATAGACCTGACCATACCTTTAGGTATGGCGGTGCAGTTGTGAAACTGGTCCATGATAATAAAAATGCTTTGACTGAAAAGCATTAAAAAAAAAAGAAATTTTACTTTACGACCAAGATGAATAAATCTGACTATAAAATATGAAGACAGGGTAGTGGTCCAGAGTGATTTAGAGTGAACTTTTCTCAGACTTTTTCATAGGCCTGAACTGAATTTGAATTAGATTTTTCAGCGACTTTAAATTATTGCCTTTGTTTATAATGAGACTGGCAGCGTGAGATCAATAATTTACGAAAATCGCGGAAACGTTTTGGCTTAAATCTGAACGTCTGACATTTTGTATTTTGTATTGCCGAAGCATAGGGTTATGTATGTAAAAAGTATGGCGTAAATATGATAATCGCTATAGTATGTACATTATGTATGTATATACAGTCGGTCCAGAAGTTGGATTTATTATTTTTTTCTGACAGATCCAAAACAACGAAGTCGGGACAATCTACACGTGGTTCTGAATAGAATTTTTTTTCAGAAAGTCCCATACGCATGGTTTTGCTCTGATACATTTTATTTTTGTACTTTAGCGTACGTGATCCGATGCAAACCCACGTGTCATTTTTTAAGGATCGCATTGTTTGCGAACTGTCAAATAAAAAAAAATATTGAAATCTTGGACCAACTACAGACTCTATAAATAGTCGTCAATTAATTTTATTCTGTCAGACGACATGTTAGAACGTCCTTGATCCACTTGCTCGCACGAAGCAAGTGTTTTCTTCAAACTGACAGCTGTCAGAATTTGACAGTTGTTTACGATTCGTGGGATTAAGATTTGCTCGTAAATTTTCTTACTTAAGCTTTATACATTGTTTGTCAATTGAAAAAGACGTTGTTATTGACCGTGGGAAAATGTGGGTTGTATCAACTTTAAGTTCATTCGTAAACTTTATACTGTATAAGCTGTACGTGCAGCATACTTTTGCCATACATTTACTTTCCAGTTTGAATGCATGCCTGTGGCAAATATGGATTGGTACAGTGGCCATACTGTATCCATACTTATTAACTGTATTTGTGACATAGTTTTGCTATACTATAGTTATACATACTATACAGTAATGTCAATTCTTTATGCAAAAGCTGTGCATATAATACCATACGCATACTATACTTCAACTATTCATTTCACTAGTCAGTTTAAATTGAAAGTATCAAGTTCTCTCGCTGACTGTAGCTTAGCCGTACTTATCAGACAGATTCATCCGAAATAATTTCCTATATTTTTATAATTTTACTTGGATAGAATGTTTTTTCTTTTTGAATCCTCGAATTTTCCTTTTTTTTTCAAAAAAGATTTTTTTCTCTGTAATAAAAATATGAGAATCCCAAGCAGTGAGAATTTCGTCATTTCGTATAATAAGCCATGGCGCTCGTTTACGTATAAAAGCTCTGCTGCAGAAGCAATTACTCAATGTACCATAAATGAGCAGCTTAAAGAGCAGAGAGTCAGTCGAGAAATTTTCTTAGATTTTCCTGGCTTGCTTTGCCGCCCTGTTAGTAAATATTACTTAACGTTATTAGCTGCCCGATGACGTCATCTGACGTATTAACAAATGAGGTCGTTCGCGGTGTTCACTAAAGTGGAGACGCCCCGACTGCTCGATCAGGCTCGACGACGCTAGCAGCGGATGTTTGGTCAAAAGTAACCTAAAGTCATACGAAGGAATTTTCTTTCATTCGGTAGAACAAGTTTTCGCGTGATTACGTCGTTAATGAAATTTTCTTATATTTATCACATAAGAAAATATATACTTTAAAATTTCTTTTTTTTTTTTTTCCTATTTACTGAATATATACAGCTATATCTATACAGAGTGTACAAGATGAATCTGAACGACGCCATTTTTTGTAATCAACCTGTAAGACATTGCGATTAACTTTTTACCTAAATTTGATAAATTTAATTATTCCGCAAAAAAAAGTAATTACGTCCGTCATACAGTTTTACGAATCAAAATTTATTTTTTTTAATGAAGGAATTCAGCTTTTATGAATTTGTTACGCAACATTTGGATCCCTATTTTTTTTTTTTTTTTTTTTTCGTAACCGTGTAATATTTTTGACAGATTTTTTTTGCAGTTTCTCTTCCCGTGTACACAGCTTTGCGAACAGCTGGTTTACGACGAGAAGTAAAGAGTTTTAATGTTTTTAATATGTGAGAAAGATGGGTCTGAGTTGTAGCGGTTTTAACGTGTGTAGCACCTCAAAGCATGTCGGGTTCGAAATAAGCCGGTGGGCTAACCTTAGCGTATTCGCGTATCGTTAGGATTGCGATATGTATATACGTAATTTTACGTGAGTCGAGGACGTCTTCTTCGTACCTCCAAATTACTGAACGTCGACGTAAACCATTCTGGCACATTTTATTTTTGCCATAGCGCCTATTTTCGAGGCATTTCGTACGTCGTGATACTCCACAATATTAACCCCAGTGGGTACGACCATTCTCCCCTATATGCTTGCGTCCATGTTTCTTTTCATTTGACCTCTTAACAGAGGAAAATCATATTTCGCCTTTATTAAAAGAAAAAGTCATTTGGCGGCAAGTAATTTTTCACATGGCATAACTTCTTGTCTTATCGCCAGCATAGTGGTGACGCTATGACGATATATCACGTTTATACCCACTGGCGCATTTTTGGAAATCAAACAATTTCAGACGTTATGCCTGGCGAAGATGCTGAATTCTCCTATAGAATTTTTGAAAAACTTCTATCCTTTTTTTTACATTCTTTTCAATGACTCACGAATTCTGAAATTAGTTCGGGTATTAGAATTTTTTTTTTTTTGTTAATTTTGAAAATAGAGTCTTACCAAAGACTGTATGGATATTTATAGGTGAACTTCCCTGCCTGTATCTTTAATCTTTTTTTTTCCTTGACTCATCTTTTTTGAGAATTTTTTCATTTTCTTTTTTTACCGTCAGATACCTTTAAATTGCTCTGCATTGTTGTTCGTAGATCGTAAATATGTCATCGAAAAAAAAAAATTGTTTCTCACTGCGCGCTCAGCTGTCAAACCGTCAAAATTCAAATTCTTGTCTCGAGCACCATTGTGTTCGAAACACGATCCGAGTTTAACTGTCGCGAGCTAAATCCGTATGACATGTGGATCGCGAACGATTATTTTTGTTAGCTCCGCTTAAGCGTCGACGTCGACTTCGTCATCATCTACGACGCCAACGTTGTTGCTACTGCCGTCGCGTTTACCTCGGCTTTCGTACGATGCGATCGTATTATTAGGCAGTTCTTGGCAGTCTTCGACACGTTAAACGTGATTTACGCACGTTTTATTATCCGACAAGGAATGTGGCTGATTTCATTGACATTTCGATAAATGGATTTAACTTTTAGAAATCTATATACGTCGGGTATTACTTTACTAACGTTATCTATCTGATCCTTGGATAGGTGTCACTTTTTTTTTCATATTCGGAATTGCAAAAAAAATTAATAATTTATTGAACTTTAAGAATCAAATTTTTCACCTATCAGGGATTATTGCCAACTAAACTGTCATACAAAAACCAACTGGTTTTGTACAGATATTAAAATTGGTTTCTTTGATTTTTACTATTTTTAAAAAATATACTCGCGATTTTAAACTGTGGATTGACGTAATACGTTATAGCGTCTCTAAGGTGGTGTCTGACATATAAGGGCAGACATCCACTGACGTAAATATATTTTTCTGTATTGACTTTTCTAAGATTTCAAAAAAAAAAATTTCAAGCCTTGAATTGCCAAGCGAATAAAACTTAAATGCAATTTATTTTTGATACAATATTCAGGGTTGCTAATAAGTTTCATTTACCCCAATTTACGAATTTCTGAGAAATATTATTTCATAGGGAGAAAAAGGTTTTCTAATAACCTAACCTGATGAATATACGTGGCATAAAATTTTTCAAAAATTCGTAAGAATTGTATATTAAAAGGGGGATCTTTTTTGAATGTTTATTAAAATTGGCTGTTCCTTTTATCAGAGCTTTATACCGATTATCTGATATTTAGTAATACGCGGGTAAAAATGAATAAATATAGTAAAACGAGGAATAATCAAATTCGTAATATTATTTAAAGCGATAAAGATAGGAAAAATACAAAAATCGAAAAGGTACCGACTGATCTTTAATTTTTCATAATACCGTGTCACAGGCCTAATTTGTCGTTCTTCGAAGTTCTGTTGTTTCGTGGGACAACCTGTCTTGTAACCCTTATGTTATAGTTGCTAGTTGTACAACTTTTCAAAGAAACTGTACCATTCTTTGGTGTTTCTTCGATTTTGATTAGCCGCCGAGAGACAAATGTCTAACAACGAAGCAGGCTTGCCAATTTTGTTGTCCCCGTTGTTAAATGGCACATGGTTGTTATTTACAAAGCACAAGAGAGACTTGTATTTAAAAACGTAAATAATGTACCGCGTTGTACAGTTAAAAATTATATATGTATATACATCAATTAGTAAATACTTTTCATTTATAATTTCTGACTCATAAAAAAAGAAGTAAAATGAAAATACTAAAATCATAATATAATTAAATTTATGCATAAAACATAAATTATTGTCAACTTTGAAGCAATAGCTTCTTCTTGGCTATTTTCTTGTCACGTTTAATTAATTAGAAATTTATATTCATTTAACATGCGTATCGATATATTTAGTACACTTTTTCTTTATATTATTAATTTATTGATTGTGCCCCATAATATATCATTTGTTTGTTTTTCAACAAAAAAATTACAGGTGGCAGTTTCATAAATCATGCAGACGATCGAACGAAACGCGTGTGAAAGAAACATTAATGTCATTCGAAATGTATATAGCTGAGGTCGTAATCGATTAAAAATCAATATTAATATCAAAGATTCTAATGGTACGTCGATAAGCTTTGAAACGAAAAAGGCGACGTCGAATCCGAGCGGAACAGATAATTCCTTGACTTTTCGATTGTTCCTCATAAGACTATACTCCAATTTAAAGAATTGTTAGACTCGTGGAAAAAGTGCGTCCAATACGTCTCATCGTCAGTCAGACTTTTGCACGAGTTTCGAATATTTCGTGATTTTCACGCGACGTGACTCTAGCCGTTTCTCAGGCGCCATATGTCATTATTACGATTAAATTATGTTTGCCGACTTAAAATTTTAAAACAAATTGAAATTTCATTTTTTTTTTTTTTTTAATATCCACGTTCGTATTACGCGAAGCAATAAAAGTGCAAATACTACTCTTCAATCTTATTGAAGAAATAAATTACTCTTCTCTAAGCGCAGCTCAGCGTTTCGTTTGAATATGTAAAATTCATTAATTTGGCTCAATAGGGCTTCTGCAAGTCCCGAAAATTATTTATAACTCACAATTTAAATGTACCATTTTCCATCCGCCGTGGGTAACAAAAAAATTGATCTCACTGAAACGAATAAAGCTTTTGCCAGCTTGGATCATGGGTATCGCGCGCAGTAATAACACGGAACGGTAAGTCGATTCGAAATAGCGAGAAAACGGCAGCGTCTGCTGAAATAACATTGTGAAATTCATAGAGTCCAAAGAGGAACTTCAGCTGGCGATTCTATTCAATGAACTTTCCATCTACTCCACTTTCAGTCCCCTTTCATCGCGATGCATGTACGACCGTGCACAAAGGCGGCTACGCATGTCGATACCTACAGTTAGTCACGTGATCCAAAATCGACCTATGCAGTACGCCTATATGTGAAACTGCCACTAATTACTGATAAGTGTTTCTCTAATTAATAGCAAGGCAATTAGCATCGCACTACTCCATTCACCTCCACTTGCTCCTACTCTCTAACCGCGTATCAGTACGAAATTAGTTTCCGATTCACGTGGACTTTGTCGTCCTGCAGGTTTAAAAGAAAATGAAATAAATACCTTACGAGTGGTAGACTCGTCATTATATAATAATCGTTTTCTGAGTTTAATTTTTTTTAATAATTTTTAATACATTTTCGTTATATAGAAAATTTGCGAAAATATTTTTTTTTACCTGAATTACGTGATAGGCGAGTAAAAATTGTAATTAAATAATGTTAAGCATTGACGGTTGATGATAATTTTCTTTTTTCAAGGATGATTTTACCAATAATTTTGCTACTTAGGAATGTGGGCTCCGGGCAGAGAATATAGATGTAGGGTACATACACACAGTTTGTACCGTGTACACAGAGCTCAACGTATCCCGGACCAACAGCCGGTGGCTTGGGCTACGCCGATGTTCAGGTCGACGCCTGCGCAGCCCCTGGACGGGTGCGCGATCAACCCTCGATTCATTCTCGACTACTGCGTGCCATCCCTACCATCCGGGAGCGTTCCCGGGAATGTTTCGCCTGGCCTCGGACTAGATTCAAGTACGGCGTTAGAGTTGGCGGCCGCGCAGCCAGGACGCACACAGGCCAGAGCACAGTGTGCATCGATGAGTTGTATTAAAAGAAAGGAGATAAAAGAAAATGATATAAAAAGGAAAAAGAGCAAGGAAACAATGAGACAAAAGGTTGTCGTTTAGCATATTTAGCCTTAAGAAAAAATGGAGAAAACCCAGCGAGCCAAGAACCGTTTGAATTTTTGGTATTTATCGACATTTCCTCAGGCGTCGTATCTATGCGCGAAATCTTTGAGGGCTGGAATCTTCTCAGAAACGATTCGAACGTCACTCTCCGGGGATCAGAGACAGATCGCGCAGCTTCCTTGTCAAGTATAAACGTAAGTGGGGCGAAGGGAGGCGAGAATGACGAGGAAGCTTAATGGCGAAGAAGATACAGGAGATAAAGGTGGCAGAAGAGGGAAGAGGCATCGGTAAAGAAGTGCGAGATAGAGAATGGGGAGGTTGAAGGGAAGGAGACAGAGAGAGAGAAGTAAAGATGGTTGCAGTCGTGGGGTCGATGACCGGGAGGCAGTTACTCGTTATGCCTCTGGCGCGGTGGTTCTCAACGCAGACTAACGTTCCCTAGGCAGTACACGCCCACGTAGAACTTACGCAGACGCAGGCGCGAACGAAGTACCCGTGCATAGGAACGCGCCTGACTTACTGGGGCAGTTGACGATTTCACCGATTGGGGGTAGACTCGAGGATATCCACTTATATGTTTATTAAAATAGATATATGTTTTTTAACGACCCTTGCACTTGTATCGGTGGATCTGCGGAGAGCTTGTTAGGCGGGATTAAATTATCCGTATTGTCGATTGATCTCGATGCGTCGTCAACGAGGCTTTACAATCGAATAGGCGAAATCGACTTTACGACGTTCACGAATTACGTGCCTTTAACGGATGATGAACTTTACTGGATTACATTGACGGTACCGCCTGCAGCTTTTGATGTCGGGAATAGATATCAATCGAGCTCTCTAGTGTCATTTGATGTTTTGGATTCTGGGGAATTTCCACGGTTGTTCCGCGTATAGGGACAATTAATTAATTGACACGTTCGGCACGGATCGAGGTTCCGGTTGTATTTTAAAAATCAAGTGATGGACGCGCTAAGATACGTAAATCGTACATAATTTGACTTCGTAATAAGGAAAATGGATTTAATTTTGTTAAACGTATAGAAAAAGTTCTTGAGTCTCTGTTAGGTGCAAAAAATGGCATAACTTTGATTCAGCTATGGATTGCGATTTGTTGTTAATATTGTCATTGGGTAAATTGTAAATGGGGCAAACTTTCGAAATATTGTTTAAAACGTAACGAGACACGATGCAAGACAGAAGCAGAGCAGTATCAGAATAGCTTGTCAAGATTCTCCCGGACGTGTTCAGGGTACAGTCTGGATACATAGCCAGGCAAGCAGGTAGAAAGAATGTGCGGGTCGTGGCACGTTGCCGGAATAGGAAGGTTGGGTCTGTACCGCGTGATCCGTGGGTGCGTGAGCGCGTACGCTTAACCGCCCCCACTGTCGGGGGGGTTGTTATTGATCCCTTGTACGGTTCCGCGGCAACATTGGAGGCGGCAGTAGTCGCGCGCTGCGTCCACCACTTCCCCGTACCTCTGTTGCCTGCTTTTCAGCCACAGCAGTCTGCCTACCTGCCGACCTGCCTTCCTACTTACTTACCGCTGCCAACCTACCGACCTATCTGCCCACTTATCTATCTGCCTTGCCTGCCTGACCACCTAGCTGCCTGATTGTTTCTCCGCTAACCCACTGTTCCAACCTCCTAATCGCCCACCCACCAACCTACTTGCCTACCTGTCTCGTAGACTAGCTGTGCTGCCTTGCCTGGCTGGCTGGCTGGCTGATTCGATGGTCTGTCTATCCGTCCCGTCCGTCCGTCCGTTCGTCGGCCAGGCAGTGCGCGACGCGCGCGCTCCTCGCTCCGTAGCGAGTGCTTGCAGCAGCTCGTGAACGAGTTCCCCAGTACCGAGTGTCGAGTGTCAAGTGTTGATTGCGGAGTGCCGAGCGCAGCGAATGAGACGAGTGTGACGACTGTGGCGAGTGTCGAGTATCGAGTGCCGAGTGCCGTGGTCGGTCAGTGCGTGAAGCGCGACCGGCCGGCGTGCACGTCGCTGGTCAGAGCGCACTCTTACGTACCGTCAATATTTTTCCGCGCCGGCCTGGCTTCGGGCCTTCTCGTGCGTCACGGTACCGGGCCTGAGGGCCCGGGCCCAACCTGATTCTTTCTGCGACGAAAAAGCTTTCGACGATTATTAATCGCGAGTGTCATCTTCGATAGTTCTCGAGGGTGCGCCCTAACACCTCCACGCTGCTCGTCCCCGGGCCTAACTTACAGTGGTTACACAAGTGCGAACGAGTGAAGCCTACGCAATTTTTTCGAACCTCATTCTTTAGTGTACCTATGCCCTTAGGTCTTCGCGGTACCTTATTTTCTGAACGACTCCTCGATATCTTATCGTTCCACGTTCACAAACTATCAACACGCCGTGCTCGGTGTCGTCTGGGATACTCCGTGCCACGGAGACTTTGAGATTCAAAAGGAGGGATCTGTTGACAAGCTGCACGAAAGTTTTATCTGAAAAGGCTCGAGATTATGTCCAGGACGTGGACGACGGGGAGGACAAAGACGTATACTACGACGGGAGAGTATAATTGGTGCGATTTGTAGACTAGTTTACGTGTCTCTACGTGTGCGTGAGTGTCCGAGTGTCGTCGTGACACCCTTTACAGTGTCTCCTCTTCTGAACTGTCCATTCACGCCGTTTACGTCCTCCGCGAGGCATGTCACAACCTGCTTTATGCTCGGCTCTGTCTCACGTGCAGCTTGCACGTACTCTAGTTTTTTCAGATGAATGTGCCTCCTCGTGTTTGCAAGTTTTAATCTGACCTTCGGAACGATATCGTCGCCGAACGTGGTTGATGGGCAGAACTTGAGAGAGCCGGGGAAATAGAAGAGGAGTCACGGAGGAGAGACAGAGGTGGTGTCGTGCGTGAGTGCATGGCAGGGATCGTGCTTGAGTGCGTGAATTCGTTGATCCATGAGTGCGTGAGTGCAGTTTTACACGTACACGCGCGTAAGATAGAGTGGGAGAGAGTGTTCATATGAAAGACAGAAAACTGGCGTCTCAGGCACATGACTTGGCGACGGGGTCCCGCGGGACGCGGACCCGTCGAAGAGCCAATGCCGGTTCTCTTTCGAGCAATGGAAGTGCCACGGGAATGCAATGCGGCCTTTGTGTCGTCGTTGCTGGTCTCTTTCGCAGAGCAATGTGTATCGCAGGTAGCAGACGAGGCTCCGGCGAGTCTTGTTATCAGGAATTGCCGCCCGAGGGACACGATCGTCAACTGCTGCCAACGACCACTACCACTATCACCCGTGTTAAATCCGAACCTTTTCAAACGAACGACGCTCTCGAGGTGAGGCTCTAATCCCATCGTTTCCTGGAAGCCACTAAGCTCTAGCACGAATCCCAGACCGTTGACTCTCCATATATTTCGGTTGGGCTTGACGATGAATATTATTTACTTCGTCTCGAGCACAGTCGCTCGTTCATCTTCAGCTTTCTCGAGGCCGTTATTCAACCATGTTATTTAGTGTTTTGAAAATTCGACTTACTTCTTTTTTTACAACGAGTATTATCGTTTCTTGATTTCAATCATTTTTATCTTGCAGTCTATATTCACGTATACATATACGTTGGTTACGTCCTCTTTGGTTTATCCCGTTGAAATGCACATTGGTAATATGTGTATATAAGAATTCTCGACGAGACGGAACGAGGATTCAAAAATGACTATGGTCACGAGATTATGACGCGAGGTAAAACGGTGTACAGGTAAAGATTGAGATCGAAGGTTGGGAATAAAAATTCGGATATTCTTAATTCTCTTATCGAAATGTGGAATAGTACTATCCGAGGCTCGTTATCAATCTCGCCTACCCTAAACCTGCCTATAAAGGGAATATACTCTTTCGTTATCCAAGCGAAAGACAATCGACGACCTCCTTATCAAAACGCATTACCAAAGGCATAAAAACGATATAGACCTCAATAGTACCCGCGCAATTCGATTATCGACAAAGTGACATTCATTTATACCAGATATATTATTTTATATCGTCTTATAATAGGAGATCTTATTTTTTTTATTTTCCTTTCGTCATTGTCTAATGACAAGGCGCCTACTCTCGTTAAAAAAAAAAGCAATTTAGTCACACACTCCAATTGCAATCTAAACGACAACTTCCCTATTATCTTGAAACGACATTTGCTCTCCCTACTCGTCGATCCCAATGCTTTTCTCAAGTACATTCATGCTCGTTGCTCGTTTTCAATTGGTCGATTTGCATTTTATGTTTTTTCAAATTTGATGATAAGAAAATAATTGATAAATTTCCATACGAAGTTCCGTATATATATATATATATATATATATATATATATATATATATGTAATACGTTTTACAAGTTTACCAGAGTCTCGTTATCTTTACGGAAACTTCAAGTGCATAGAGTGAATTTTCGTAAAGTCAATTTCCGTGAAATAATACCAACGCCTCTGGCTTTTGTGATAGGGTACCGACAAAAAGTTTACGAAAGTTACGACACCCAGGTGCGTTATCAGTCGTACAAATCCGAGATTGCGTACTTTAACAATAGTAGTATTTCATTCAGACCCGCTCTACTTAATCCACGTGTATACAGTGAACCCTCGTAGCTTCGGAATCCATGTAATTCAATGCACGAGAAGACGCCGGGAGAAAATTCTTTAAAGCGAGACACTCGGAGCCTCGCGATTAGCATTATTTTCATGCAACTTTTCAGCGTCTCAATATTTCATGCGTTCAAGGTTTACGCTCGAAGTTACGTACTCTGAGATTCTGACGTACAACCGTCGGGACGCTTATAGCTCCTTCGAATGACCATAAAAACCATGATGGCTGACTGACTGTGAATTCAGAGGACACGTAAATCGGGCCGATTCCTTCGCGCGGGCAATTTAAAAACTTTCGACATACACGGACGCCACGGTATTTACATGATTTGCTTTTAACTCTTATTTTACCAGTTTTCTGAAATCCTTGGCCGACCTAACATAACCTCTCTTAATACAACCAGATGGTATTTGTACACGTAAAGAATCGTTAATCGAGTAAATATTTTTTGTCCTCCTTGCCACGCGATTAAAATACGCTTATGATTTTTTTTGTTTTCTCTTATCGGACAAAGATTTTTGATCGGTTAATTAAAATAAGATCGTTGATTGCATCGCGCGGGGAAATAATAAAATTCAGAGAGGTGGCTGAACCCTTGTACAATTTTTAGAATATTTGTTCAGTCGCGAACTTTAATAACCATTACATGCATATACGTATGGAATTCTAAGTCCTATTAATAAGCAGACCTCCCTTTTACCGTGCCACTTCAATTTACGTAATGGAGAACTTCTGTTGCTGTTATACCAGCGAACACATAAGTGTGGATTAGTACACAGCTGATCCAATACTCGCCCGACTCTCAGGTGCTTATACAGTTCAACCATACCCATTTTCTGTGACATTTAATCTCAAACATCGAGATCGTCTGTTATTTTTCGAAGCAATGAATTTTACGTTAATTAATGCACAATCTCTTTTTTTATTTAGCTACAAAATTCATTATTTCGGTAATCAATAGTGTCACTGTATTTAACGAGCGCGATGGAAATCTGAATTATATGTTTTAAAAAAAGTAATAAACTACGGTTTGTTTTGACTATCGCAGACATTTCCTCTAGACGCTAATTGTAAGCATGCGCAAAACTCTGCAGCTGCCATAACACGTCAAATACTCGTGACGATGATACGAAAATTTTACTCTCTTACGAATACGTCATTATCTTGCCAGACTTTTCGTTTACCGGACAGACAAGACCTGTAATTGCGTATACAGATATCACCGACGTATATATATATATATATATATATATATTTGTATAAATCTTGTCACTGGGTTGATCATTGATGAATAGCAGTAAGATTCCACATAAATTAAAATTTTTTTTTCACAGAAATAAAATGCATTTTTTTTTTATTTCCCCAAAAATTCTTTTTTTGACAACGGGTCAAATATTCGTGACGACGATCCAAAAATTGTACTCTCTTATGAATACGTCATCAGGTACCGTGCCAGATTTTCCGTTCACCGGACAGACGAGCGTATACACATATCACCGATATATGTATACGATATATGTATAAAGGTTGATCTTAAACGAATTATGATAGTAAGATCGCACATGAATTTTTTTTATATCTTTTACACATAAATAAAATGCATTTTTTTATTCGTCCGAAATCTCTGCCTTTGAATTACGTTACCGCTCGCGCTTTGACTACGATATTCAAAGGAAGCTGTTCAAAGACCTCTCTCTTTTTACCTGGCTAGAGTGAAAGGATTCAAAACATTTAGTAAAGATCGCGTGATGTTTTTAGTAGCAATTTTTACGAGCTTTACCGACCGAGAGCGTATTGGACGTCGTATAGGTTTCGCGATAATACATTCAAAGTCCGTACGTATCGTATGGGTTAATTGAGTGCGGCATATATTTGCTACTTTTCGCAAAAATTCTCTCGGGTTAACAGATTTATTAGCTTATCCTCGAGCATCGAGATTCCCAAACATTTAGTCTTATCGAGGAGAAGGAGGCTGTATGGACCCGACGGTAGTAGGAAAAATAAATGAATAAGTTTCAGCGAAAATAAGCTGTGCGAAATTGAAATTCCGTGCTGGTATTGTGCGGGGGGGGAGAGGGGTGGTGGTTGGGTGATATAAGCATTAATTATTCAAAAAGACGACATCTCCACGATTCGTCGTACGCAAATGAAGTGTAGTAGACGTAAAAAAAAAAAAATTTACCTTCGTTTCGAGAGAAACGACGTAGGAGAACAGTGAGTAATGATAGACTGTTTTAGGTATTAGAAAAAAGAAAGATATATAGATATAGTTGTTCGATGCTCGTACATAACCTCAATCCTATCTATGCGGATGTTACTAATGGGCTTCTGATAAGAAGGGAATAGTCACTCGCGGCCTTTCCAAATGACACATATCGACGAACGATATTTATGTGGTTGAAAGGAAACCGTTTATTGAGGTCGTCTCTTGGAAAGTACGTAGATGCGGTTGTTCGATTTAAAACGTGAGTGTGGATGCATATGACGATCAGCTGAGCAGATGTAAACAAAGCCCGAATGGTGCGAATTGACAATTGTAAAATCAATTGATTGGCAAATAATGCTTCGAAATGATCGTATATGTAATTACGAGTGTGTGTATGTATGTGTGTATGCTCGTATACTGCGTAAAAAAATATAATTACTTTTTGATACAGTTAAATTTTTTGTTCGTAGTTCGCATTTGGCATATAACTGTTGTGCGTGTACCTTAATGTTGACAATGAAATTGAACTCGATATTTTAATATCGGAATAAGGTTCGGAGGATTTTTTGGGGATATTTTTTAATTACAAAATTTTTTTCAGTGAGACCTCAATAACTCGAATTTCTATCGAGTCATAAACATATCTAAAAATATGAATTCTCAAATTTTCTAACGCTTCGACTCTACGGGTTTAACGCTCCGATAGGTCAAGACTACGATAACTCGAAGCATATTTAGTTTCCCTTGAGATTCGAGTTATACAAGTTTTACTTTATTTGAATATATATGGATTTCGCTGTATGGTCGTATTTTTATGCGAGAATACTTGTGTTCGGTACTGAACTAAACGCCAGAACGTTTGGATTGAAATTTATGAGGAGAATCAGGTTCAGGATGTAGGTGCGGTATTAGAGTTTTTCGGATATTCACTGTTTTGTGATTTGGAGGTAGCGTGTGGTCGCTTGAGAATTTTTTTTAACTCGCAAATTTCACAAATTTTTAGTAATATTTTGGGAATTTCAGGCGCGTACTTAAATTCAATGGGACTGAAATTTTTAACGAATAGGAAATTGTTTCTGCAACTTTAGTGCTACTTTGTTGCTACTAACTTTAGCATGTTTGCTAATTCTTCGGGTCGGATATGGCATTTAATTAGTTTTTTTTTAAAATCAGTAGGTACCTTTGATTACACTTAGCATGCATAATATATGATACTTTATGAAGTACAATAATAAAGCATTTATTACGGGGCATATATAGCAGAAATATGAAAGTTTTTTTATTGTATAAATTAATGCATGCTAATGTATCTCTGTGTTATTTTATTCTTATTAAATCCTGTTTATTCGTTTTGATTCTCTTTCATTCAGTCACTTTTGCATGCAATCGGTGATAAGGTGTTTATGAAAGTCAAGCAAGAATTTAACGAGGTCGTCGCAGGATATTAGTACATTTTATTACTTTTTTTGCAAAAAAAAGAAGATTAGTAAATTTTATGAATATTTTTCATTATGAAAATAACAGTAGTTTACATTACATGAGATTTTTACATGTTGACGTTTTCTTGCGTCTTCTTCGCATAAACGTTATTCATACTCTAAATCCAATAAAACCAATTGGCAATTATCGTACCAGTTGATCGCGATCAAAAACGATGCGATTTTTATTCATGAAAAGTCAATGAATTTTCTTTAAGGATTATTCATCCATGCATGATACCGCTCTTTGGTATACGTCTCGAGTCGGTGTGTACGGGCTCTGTAAAAGTTCGAAAAAAAAAAATCCATTAATTGTCTCCACGTTAAGAGACCTTCCAAATGAAATTTAAATCAGACTTTTTTTTTTACTCATATGCGAATTTTCGACATACGAGAATCGTCCAGACTCGTGCCGAGGTAAAATCGTAGATACCAATTCGCAGTGTGGTTTACTTCGCTAATCGTAAAGTCTACTTTGATTGGTCGTTTCGCGGAGCCGCGGTTAGTTCTGCGGTTCGCCGGCCGATCTTTGTGGCGCTTCCGGTTTCGTCAGCCACGAATAACAAGTTAATCTTAGCGCTCGGCAGTTTATAAAAGTGCGTTCTCAAAGCTACGAAGTTCCAGGGTAATTGCTTTTGCGTAAATTCAAAACCACCCGTCGTCCATCTCTCTTATGTCTTTGAAACCACTATGACCTTTATTCTCCCTCTCTTGCTCGTCCTAATTTTCTAAATTATACTTCAACATTCTACAGGACTCTTTCACTGTCACCAGGCAAAGCTTTCCAATGCCTACTTTTACGCCCCCTTCACGTACGGCTTACTCGGCTCACGCTCAACTCAAGTTTAAAACGCGAAATTCATTTGTCCAGAATTTCAAGATGTTTTCGCATCTCGTACATAATCAAGAGTCTAAACAAAAAGTAAAATTTGAATTTTCTAATGCGCGAACGCCTTAAGCGCCGATACGTATTTATTGAACTTTCCGTTTTCGCCGCTGTGAAACAGTGGCGCGTCGGTCGTCGATCAAATTGCACATATCAACGTTAACCGACGCGAAGGCCTAAATGACAATTTCCACAGCGGATGATCATATTATAATAAAAAATTATACCTTTTCCCTGCATAGGAGAGACATCGTATCTACCCTATAGTATTTTTCGCAATTTCCTTCGATCTCTCACTGAGAGTCCCACGGCCATCGCCAAACGGCCCCAACGGAAAATTGACAGTGGTTCGCGAACGATCCTATTAGAATAAAAATAATATATTTTTCCCTGCATAAGGACGCGTCTGCCACGTACAATTTTTCGTAAATATTTCCGTCGAAATTTCGGTAAAAATACTCCAGCCATCCACGCTGTCCGTCCTTGATTTCCCCGTTCTTCTTATACGATCGACTTTGCCCGCAATCGTCCTCTCTCTCTCTCTCTCTCTCTCCATCCAGTACTTGGTTCATTTGCTTCGTCTGCTTTTCTCTCGCAAGCTCTATCTCGGAACTCATTGTTTCCGGGATCTCGAGAACCACTAGAGCCGCGAGAGTGCCTCGGCATTCTCCTTCCTTGAATTCTTGAGGGTTAGGGGGATGAGCGTCTAAAGAGGACGGGAGAGCTTATATAAAGAACCACCCCCTTAATAATCCTATACAACCCCCAATACCACCCCTGTCTGTGTTTTAGCACACGACTTAGCAGTCTTAAGGCTACTGTAGCGAATTCACTATTTTTTTTTTTACTCAACTTCCTTTCTCTACTTCCTCTCGTTTCATGAACTGGAAACGCGTAAGATGACGTAGGCGGATAAACATATGAAAAAAAAAATTTCCGACGCCAATTTGGATTTACCGAAATTTTGCAAAGCATCTCGTGCTGCATTACAAGAAGTCTCCCCTTACTCTGCCCCTCGCAGCTTTCTACGGAGGCCGAATCTTAATCCGTGTCGGCCCATTTTACAATTGGCAATTGGCAATTGGCAATTGGCCTAGGCACTTGTCTTGGCAGCTACTCCTCATCCTGATGCCTGTCGGCATCAGCGACCCTGGCCAAATGCTTGCGCAATCGGTCCTCGATTACTTGGGACAATTAAGATTTCTTTTTTTTTTAATTAACTTCATATATCAAAACACTGACAATTGAACTTATATCGTGCTTAGTTATATGGGAGAGGGATAATTAAAAAATCATTATTTTTTATATAAATACATGTATAAGCTTATATATTATATAAGCATGTATGATCGATGCTGTTGACTGTTGCAATAAATTATAGGGTACGGTTAGATTTTCTACCTGGCATTATGCAGTTTATTAATACACACATCGATTAAGCAGCCTTGGGTGCGTAAAAGACCAAAACGTAAATGCAGTCGGCCATGGAATTAATAGATCCGCTAACGATTATCCGGCTCGAATGAAAAATTTCCCGATTAGAGTTAATAAATTGGATTTCGAATGGTATCCCATAGTCGTCGTAATTCCTGACGTGACAATTTAAATCTATAGAAGGAGCCATTTTCGAAATTCACCCATATTGGAGTAATTGGCTATCTCTCTGTCGTGTGGATCAAAAATGTATTTGATTAAAAGAAAAAATATCAGAAATTCATACTCACCTATACTCTGACCTTGATTTACATCCTTATCCTTATCCTCGTCATCACCTTCGCCTGCGTTGGCCAAGAATTCACGTTTTAAATATCCACTGCGGAATTTACATGGCCGCCGCTCCTATCTTAAACGCTTTCCATCAATTTACCACGAGACAAGAAGTTATTCATCCTCCATCTGAATCTGAATCACGAATGCTGCAGGAGTGACAAATATTCGTCACACTTCACGTTTTCTACCTCATTACCATGAAATTTTATTTTATCATTGTATCACGCGTTATACCCATACAGCGAAACGTTTATTTGCCAGCGTCTTACATTGATTAATATAAGACACATTAATATTCATCGTACGTCGTCACTTTTCGTCTTTTCGTGTAGTACCTGATACGCGATAAAGAAAAAGAATACGTTATCTCACCGCGAAACAGCTAATGCGCAATCTCACAGTGTTAATTTCGTTCGTTTGTTACAGAAATGCGCGGCTGCTATCACCGTTGATAGCGCGGAACAAAATGCTGTGTTCGTACGGATATCCGGTAAGTATTGAGATAAAAGTCCATTGCTTCCCTGCTATTTGGCTGGTTTTTAATTTTTAATTTTTTCTTCCTAACAATATAATTTCATCGGGTATTGATTACATAGAATTATCATCGGTCACGTTACATCCTGAGAAAACAAATTAATTACGTCAGATCTCATAACGCCCCGACGTATACCTACTTGTCAATTGAGAGTGTTACCTACGTACGTACGTATGCGATGTTTGCTTGAATTATGGCCATGACCCAGATTGACATACCGGCTCCATTGTATGCTTATGGCTTATGCTTTATATGCTTAACGTGCAGTCGCGAACTATCTATGGGGCGAAATTCAGGTACTCCGACGGAATAAAGTAAGTCGAAAGTTTCGCATGCATAATTTTGGCATTTCGTGTACGAAAAATTGCATTTCACTTTTTCTGCGAATTTTCTTATTATTATTTTACGCCTTCTTTTTTGCCTGTCATATTTATTAGGGGTTAATTGGAGCAACTTCGCGAATGGTCTACGCGAGAGCTGCGATAAATGATTTGGATTAATTCGAAGAGACGGAAGAAATCTCGGACAGTTGAGAGAAAATATATTTTTGAATAATACATAGCTATAGTCCTAGATGTCTGTGCCCTGTCAAACATTTATAGTTATTTTTTTTTAATGGCGCTCGAAAGCACTGTTAGACTCAATTTCTAAAAATATATCGTTACACACGAATATCACAGTGAATTTTTCGGCACGTACCAGTCGTCAATTATTTATATCTCGCAAGCACTGCCGCTATATTTTCACATGCAATAATTCAAAAATTAATGCGAAACCCGACACCTATTTTTTCATGCGAACGGAAATAGCTTCCGTCGGTTTCTTTTTTTTTTTGTCTTTTCGATCGTGCGAATATCGTGATAATATTTTTATCAGAGTTATAAATATATGAGATTTTTCAGCCTATGATTTTACACTGCTTGTATACGTATGATTTTCATAAATGCAATTTAAACAAGATCATCCTCGATTTCAAAATATGATTTAACAATATAGATCAATATATATATATATATATAAAGTAATAAATTTATATTTTCACATAAGCAAAGCCTATTCATACAACACGAAGCACATCGCGTTGTGATATTTCTGTTGTATAAAGAAAAAAAGAGCAAAGTTTTATATTGTTTCATTACATTGCATTGTTTCACGTAAACTCTAAATGAACATTAAACGGCAGGCAGTATAAAAAGGAAGCCTATCTAGAAGAATACAACGAAGTCTCTGGTGTGGCCATCAATTTTTGCAAAAGAGTTTATTGCTAGTTTCTCAATACATTTGTATATTGTGTATCGTACAATAGACGCCGCCGCATTTATCATTTTGAACAATTGAATATATCCGAATCGGTACAGTCCATCTACCGTGTGCGTTAATACGGGCCACGTTTCGCATTCTTCGCACGCGTCGTCACCCGATAGATAAAGACTGCCATATGCACTATACCTATATAGATAAATTCTCTCAATAATTTAGCCGCTCGCGCGAAAGTCATTACGCGATGGAAATGCGAGATGGATTTGCGATTTGAAAAAAAGAAAATAGTTTCTCTTACGTAAAGTCCCGATGAATTATTCAGCTCTGTTGATCCTTGACCTCAAATCAGTTTGCACTCCCGATCGCCTTTGCACTCTTTAACGTATGTGCAATTAGTCATTCGACGATAGAAAACTGATAATTGGTAAGTGCGCTCAACTTTTTAGCATCGTACGGAATACGTCGGTTGTGTCTCTTTTGCTTTGATGATATCGTGTTGTCACTTCTTTGCTACCGAAGTAATAATATACAGATATGTAAATGCGCATTGATAATGATGCATGTACCGCTCAGAGGCTCTGTAGTATTTATAAGAGAAATAATATTTAACATTACAGTGATAAATATTGACATTCGTTACGATGATGCGGACTTTTTTTTCTGTGTTAAATTTACAGACCTATCTATGTTTGTATATGTATATATTGTTTTTTGTTTTTGATACGCGGATATTTGTTGAATTCTAGTCGCTTAGTGAACAATAGAAGAAACATTCTGTGCTGTCGTTTGATAACTGTGATAGCAGGTGATAAAAGGTACTAGGTTTGGGTTAATGGAGGGAATTTTGAAATAGAGCAAATCGAAAGTTTAAAATTATGAGGATGTCGGGAAGGGGTTGAAGGGAATCGATGATATTTATTATACAGTAGGTTCATGAGTGAAGGAGCATTTGGAGGGGCCATCTTTATATGAGTTTCTGAGGTGTAAGAGTCCCCTAGGATTGGTCCTTTTTTACTCGTGGAGGGACTGGCAACACGTTGAAAGGCCACTTTTTTTATTCAGGGGACTCTTGAACGTTACCAATCGTATAGAGATGACCCCTCTATCTCCAATTGATCTTATAACCTGAGAACAGTTAATGCTGTTGCTTGATCATGGCAGTTGAAAGCAATTGAAGTTTTTTTTTTTTTTAATCAAATCTTATTTGGTAATTGGCTAATCAATAGTCTTCGCTATTCCTGTGGGATGGCTTATATTTGGGACAGATGCTCTTTTATAGGTTTGTTTAGAATTTTTGATGTCGAAACGTCAACTGGGTCAACAAGCACTTGACAGTAGGCCCAATATACCGTCAAAATCTTATTATTCTTACCGTTCTACATTAAGATAAATTCGGTAAAGATTGGGCAGTTCTTGTAATTTGCTCGTGACGTCACCTCGCGTACGAAGCACGTAACACCTCGTCCGACGTCACATTAAATTATATCACTTTAATCCATGTGGATTCGAAGGTTTGGCAAATATTCAAAATCTTTCGAAGGACAAACTCGAACGGCTGTAAAATCAAAAATTGTCCCAACGTCTCAGTGTCCTTCATTCGAAAATATAAGAGAAATATGAAAAATCCGAAAAAGGAAGTAAAAATTAATAAAGATTTTCGAATTGATTGATTTAAAAAATTAAAGCTTCCATGGTACCCTCGCGCTTTATCTCGGCTTGAAAGTATTTAAAATTAAAGATAAAAGGAAAAACTCGAAAAAGATCAATTTGCCAGAGGGTAACGCGTCAAATAATAATTTTAAAAGTTACAAAAATATATACCTATAAAAATATCTCACTACCCCGTAGAAGAAGTTATCTAAATATAAAAAAGAAATTAATCAATAGTAGTAGTAACAATTACTGAGAATGACTATCGTAAGTACCCATTGTTATCTTTATTAGAAAAGCAAATGATGCAAAAGCGAGGACGGCGCGACGCTCGGAACGGCCGTCGGTTTATAAATACTCGTAGAATACGTTGTTCGTTCGAATCGAAATAGAACTTTCATGCTAAAATTATACGAGCGCCATGTATTTCTGTGAATGAAAGCCGACGGGCTATAAATGTAAGTGGGTGGTGGCAGGTCGATAGATGGGCAATTCGGATCGGTAGGGATATACATAGGTGGAGAGTTAGGCATTTACCACGTGTCTTTAGTCCGCGGCAATGGCCTCTTTAGGACGTAACTAGGCGCATTCGTTACGTACGAATCACAACTTATGTATACCCAACCTACCACTTGGCTGACAAGAAAACAATGAAACGTAGTATTTTCTCTGACAGCGTCATAGCTCTCATACATCCCTTGACTTATCGTGCGATTTTGTGTAATTATGATTTTTTTTTTGTTGGGTACGGATAAAATAATTAAGGCATAGGGACAATATATATATATATATATATATATATATATATATGTACTGGGAAAGTCTCCTCGTGAAAATAGGCTTTCGTCGTTACAGAAGAAGCAGCGTTGGCGTCAGCAGGCTCTACGCCGACTACGTTCACAGGGACTTTCACCACCGCGACGACGCCCACGTCGCGACGCCTCTCGAACGCCGATCGTTTACTCCTGGAAAATTTGGACGTCAGTCATTGCCGGCCAAGGCACGTCGGCCGATTTCTCACGATGCACAAGAGACGGCGCAAGAGACTCATCACCAGATCGTTGAGTCAGGATTCTGGAATGTTGGATGATATATTTCACGGGCAAGTGAGGGTGAGTCTCGTAAAGGGTTTATGGTGTTACGCAACGATTCATTAAACTGGCGTTTTGCAGCGTGATTAAAAGAAAAATTGAATACCGACGTCTCAACTGCTTGCACTGATTAGTTTCGATATTGGTAATTGTCGTCGTGTATTTAAATAATTTTTTTTTTAGTGTGTCTTGCAAAAATCTGGAAACTGGCGGTTCAATGCCTTCACTTTGGAGACAGTTACAGGAGGTGAGTCTATTAATAGCCTTTTATGCTCCTGTTGTACTATGAAAAATAATTATTATTATTATTTATTCTACACTTGCATTAGATATGCTTGAATTGGATAATCAGACAATAAAGATCAATTTAATTGCGTTGCCCGTATAGATTTTCCTGTATCGGACCAGCATTGTAAAATTTAATAAAATGTATTGACGATGGTAATAAATGAACGATATTGAAGTGAAAGAAAAAAAAAAAAGAGCTTCTTTGTTCGTCTCTTCTAAGATATAAATATAGTCGAAATTTTGAATTTTCGCGATTACTCAAAACATACATTTATTATAATGCACAATTATATTACAAAATACTAAGATACATGTATGCTATTCTGATATACCCAGAGAGATTATTAAATAATTTCTTTATTTCAATTTCTTCCAGGTCGCTCTCTACCAGTACTATGCGTTCATCTTTTTCATTGGTATGGACTTTTGCAGCATTTCAATCTGGAAGTCGTTCGCGTTTGGAAATTATTCGGTAAGGGAGTAACAATAATCCCAAATCAGAGATATATCCCAAAAAGAGATTCATCGAACGAATCAGAATAATTGTCACGGGCACAATAATCACGTAGCACACGATCGGAAGTCGTTCGTACGATGTTGAATCTGGTATCTCATGAAATATGATAAATTTATGTGACGCATAAGAATGCATGTATTTATAGCTGCAAGGTTCCAGGTTCGAGGCTCAAGCCTCGTATTATTTATATATTCCATGAAAAATTTCCATAGAAAACGAATTATGTCACGTTGAGACCATTCTGTATTCGTTGCATCGATGTACCAGGGCACGCGAGCTTTCTATTTTGAGAGTGAACGACGTGAGGATAGTAAGAAAGGAGGATTTTCGAATCTTAAAAAAAAAATAAAGAATTTCCAGCTACTTAGGAGAGAAGAAAAAGACGTTCTGTATTCGCTCTATGATTTATTGTTGTTTTCGTGTGGATTGCAGCCTTAATCGAGGAAGGTTACCACAGTACAAATCCTTACCACAACAGTATACACGCTACCGACGTCACCCAGGCGATGCACTGTTTCTTGCAAGAAGAGAAGGTAACTTTTCGATAATTTTTTAGCAACCCCGATGCTTCTTAACGTCGATTCAATCTCTATAGATAAAGACGTATCTCAGTCCTTTGGAAGTAATGGCGTCGCTGATCGCTGCGGTTACGCATGACTTGGACCACCCTGGTGTCAATCAACCGTTTCTAGTTGCGACGAGCAATCATCTTGCTGCCCTATACGAGGTAACTCTTGAAAGATGTCAATGACAAAAGAGTATAACGAGAGCTTTGTAAAAAAAAAAACCCCCCAATCGATTTCAGAATACTTCCGTTCTCGAGAATCATCATTGGAGATCGGCTATAGGATGTCTGCTGGAAAGTGGAGTATCGGAACAATTAACGCGAGAAGTACGAGGTCAACTTCAGGAACACATTAGTTCGCTGATCCTTGCGACGGATATCACCAGGCAGCAGGAATTCCTTACGAGATTTAAGGTATACCTTCAGTGATGCTTTTAGTCATTTTAGACATCCATAAAGCTTGTTTAGCAAAGGAGAATATTTTTTCGCTTGTTGCAGCAATACTTGGACGAAAATCTGTTGGACATGCGCAGACCAGAGGATCGACATTTTGTTCTGCAAATAGCACTGAAGTGCGCGGACATCTCGAATCCTTGCAGGCCCTGGGATATATCGCGAAAATGGTCGCACAAGGTCTGCGAAGAGTTCTTTCGTCAAGGCGATTACGAGCGGCAGCTGAACCTTCCGGTTACGCCTCTCTGCAATAGATACACTACGAGTATACCGAAGATTCAAGTTGGTTTCCTTAAGTTTGTCGTGGCACCTCTGTACGAGGAATGGCACCGGTTCTTGGGCGACGGGCTCAGCGTGTCGCTTATGACGTATCTACGAAAGAATCAAGATCGATGGGAGACCATGGTTATCCAGGATAGCGTCGAGGAGACGAAGATCGAAATGTCTAATCTCGAGGAAATTGACAACGTTGACATTAGCTCCGGAGATGAGATCGTTGTCGATGATTCTGGAAGCATTGACCTTCTACTACCCGATCTGTGCTCGCCACGTAGGCTCAGCTTTCCGGGAAAAATTATTACTGAACACGTCGGTCGACGACACTCGGTTCCTTTAAGCGTTTCAAAGCCGTTGTCGCTTCCACGAACAGACGTCAGACGAGAAAGTTTGCCTGCCGAGCACAAGAAGTCAAAGCCGAGTTACCTAGCGAAGCTCGAAGATCAAAGTCCGTTACCACGAAATTCATTATCCTCCCTTTCCTCGAGAAGCAGCGTTCATGAATCTTTAACTGCGGAAAGCCCTGGGGGTAGACCCGTCAGTGCGGAAAACCTTCTACCGGAACCAAGTATTGCCAGCATTACAAATAGCGTTGAAGCTTCGAGATTGAGTACGGTACTTCAACCTGATCAAAAGGCGTCGTCACAGACAAAACAGTTAACCAGACAGCAGACATTCCCGCCGTTACAGCCCTACGTGAGAACCAGATATATGTCGACCACGGCGGAAATGTCGCAATGCTGCTCAGATACTTTCGGTCGCAGGAACGAGAATTCTGGAAGCAGATCTTCTCTCGTTAATCAGAAGTCTTGCTTCGGCGGACAATGTGGCACACCGCCGGAATCACCCCCGAGAAAAATCAGTTTGGATCTTTCTGCTAAATCCAGTTTCTCCTGTGTCGGGAGATCCTTTGCAGAACAACACGCTAAAAGAAGAGGGTCTGCCGTATCGGATCACGTGAAAAGGAGCACAGATCTGATTCCCTGCTCAGAGTATCCACGACGTCACTCGATGCAAATATCAGATCCGATGCAGACGAATCTTGGTGCCAAGCAGCATCCACATAGTCACAGACACAGACGTCCTTCCGGTCAGGAAATTGATTCTACGCAGCGATTCTACGCATTCTTAACTGGTGGCGCTCGTACGCGTCATGAAACCCCACCGTCTGAAACTCCCCCAGCCTCCGCTTCCTTTTCATCCAGCTACACCGCACCGGATGCTAAACCATACGACGATATCGTACGGGAACTTTCCGAAGAGTATTTGCAAGCGGATGTACCCGAATGCCGTCTTTATCATGGAGCTCAACCGGAATCTCTGGAAATTCGAAAGTGCGAGCCTAGCAGACGAAGATGTTCTATTCCAATATCGAATTCAAAGAGTACCGAGAATCCTACTAGCAGACGTTTCAGTGCGTTACCTGTGTTGCAAACATCGGAACCGGAAGCTCATCGTAAAGTCTTCTTTATCGGCAGTCCACCGGATTCGCCGCCAACAGAGCCCAGTGCTTCCTCCAGTAACAGTGGCAGTGAATTGCAAAGGGGTATCGGTCAGTCGTGCGCTGAAAATATTATTGTAAGCGGTAAAAGAGACTCCGAAACTATGAGGGACAAAGGGATCAAGATTCCAAAATTAAGCGTTGAATCTGAAATGAAGGAGAACGTGGATCCGCGCGTTGCGGACGACGGGTCGAAGTTACCTTCGTTGACTCGACGTTGCGGTCAGGTAATCCGCCATTTTTATATACATTAACAAAAATTTATTCAGTTTATATTCATCAATATTATAACTTACACTCTTCTGGTCATCTGCGCCTACAAATTTTGAAGTATCGTTCACCCAGTAATACACGGAATCTAATAAATTCACGTATCACGTGGAATGACCTCAATAAATTCACAGTAACGTGTTTTCTTCCACTTCGACTATAGCCAATAATATATTACGTTAGAGAATTGAGAATTAGGTCAAGCAGGAGAACTCTTCTGGCAAGCATCCTATCCAGTGCTATCTTATCTTGGCAATTTTTCTCATTTCCATTTATCGAAAGTCTCGATGAAGTCCTGCGGTACGGTTTCTATATATAAATGTACCAAGTGCCACTCGAGATCTACCAGAGATCGGTCCATTGTTATTTCCTTTGAAATTAATGTCAAGTACTCTGTCCTATCTTTATCCAGTTAACTAGTGTTCCTGAGATTTGCAATGCAATCGCTTTGATAGTCGAGCACTCGACTGTCGTCGAGTCCATGAAATTAATGTCTCGATTCTTTGCAGGGATGGGCGAGAAGACGTGGATCTGCTCCGGTCGGTCTAATGTCCAGGCTGGAGGATATTTCAACGAGCTTCGCGACTTCTCGAGTCGATCGCTACTCTAGGCGAGGTTCCGTACCAACAGACATCACTGCGCACCAAAGTACGACTCTATCGTCGCCATTATCCCTATTGAGAAATATTGCATGATGCTCACGAATCAAGGATTTACATCGCTGCTGTGTCAATGAGAAAGCTATCCAAGGACAGGAGCATCGATCCACCGTTGTACAATCGTTAAATAGCTCTTTCAATTGGATTGGCAATGGCTACTCCTCGTCCTAAATAATTGTACAACCATGTCATGTCTACTTTGCATACGCGTTATTTGGCCAAATGCTATTCGTGTATGAATCATTGAATATAAATTTTAATTAACTTATTAGCATCTCCTTCGCATTAGCTGACTTATAGAATTCTCGTATTTTCTTTTTCAACAGACGGCGGACCAAATCGATCGGCGTTAGGTCCTTGCGGCGAGAATCTCCCGTTACCCAGAAGAGCGAGTCTTCCGCAAGAAAGGGCTTTGGGCAACTTCTTCTCGTCTTCGGGTAAGAATTATTATTCGATAAATTTAAAAGCTGTATGGTTAACTCCAAGAGTATCTCGATCGTTCTTAGTCTTCACTCATTTCAGTGGAACGGGAGAATTGTCCGATGAACAACAACAATAATGCTGCCAATGGCAGCGGTAGTAGCAGCGCTAACAACAATAATAATCGTAGCAGTAGTGACAATAATGGAACGGTGTTGGCATCCGAGGGCGCCACCAGAGCTTCCGGAATGCCTTCGCCAAGACGAGGTTCGGTACCTGCCGATATATCCGAGCTAAGACGTGACCTCTTCAATCGGAACGGCGGAAACGTTAGTGGGAACGGAAATGGAAAATCGCGGAGGAAGAAAATTCTACGAAGACGTAGCAGCGGGGGTCCAGAAATGTTTGCCGGACGTCCAGCCGACGGGAATGATAACGGGACTTGGCTGCACTGCAAGAGAGACTTGTTGAAGAGCGACTCGATCCCGGAGCCAGCTGTCAAGAGACGCGGTTCCCTGCCTATCGAGATGGTGGCCGCCGTTTCCCATGCCGGTCGGTACAACCATAGATAGGAGGTCGACCTACGAACTTCGATAGCGTACTTCCGATTTGCATGCCACTCGAGTCGCCGGAACGATTAATCTTACTTGGTTCTCCATCATTAGTGATACATAGTTATCTCATAAGTTCGCTATGTATCTGTACGGCAGGATCTACTACGGGGACCAGAAGATCCAGTCTTTGGAGACTTTAGCATTGAAACGAAGACTTCGGACATCAATCGGAGATCCACGCTGATGGCACAGAAGATGTCGTAGAGCACTTACTTCCGGTCCAGCTGTTGCATCGACGTTGACCGATACGACGGCCAGCTAGATGGATTTTTGGATTCTCCGGGTAAATCCAAAGAGGGCTCTTATCAATACTCCTCTTCCTCTTTATCCTCTTGCTCCATCTTCTCTCTCATCTTTTCCTTCTCGTCCTATTATTCCCGCTCTCGAAACCTTCGATGTTCCACATACATCCTGAGAGAGCAGCGGCGAGGAAAGAATATCGATGAATTTCGAGAAATCTTTAAAGTTAAAGAGGACGGCTTGAGTATTTCAATTAACTCGGTTTGCTAGGATTGCGACACTTCGAAATACTCTCACGATAAATAGTTACGATCTTTATGTTAAAAGAGGAAATGCTTGTGCAACCCATTGTCTTGAGATTATTTTCACTTAAAAATTTCTTACTTGATCGCCGTTTTCTTCTCATGTTCGATCTTCGAAAGAGGCTCGCGAACTTTTCGGAAGAAGGAAAGCATGAAAGTTTGAAACATAATTTTCTGACTCTTACGTCATTGGATTCTCGTAATTCGATAACACTGAGATAAATTAGATAATTTTTTTGTTAGAAAATGCATAGAAAATGATTTGTGCAAGCTACGCGTGCGGTTAGATCCTTATGCATGAAAACCAGTATTCTTGAGACGTTTAAAAAAGTTACCAACGTGGGTTTGAGCTGGGATTTCGAAAGGTCAAATATTTGTTGTAAATATTGGATTTTTCCGGCGTACGGCGGAAAGTCAAAAAAAATCTGTGTACCTATTCGCAACGTACCAAGGCAAAAAATAACTATTCGGGATTAAAATGAGCTTGGGCTGTCACCGAAGATATCTCAGGCTGTGAATATCATTGGAAAACAAGATCAAATGAGAACCATCCTTCCAAAGTCTTCCTTGTGAATTTTGGAATTCTAAAGGAATGCCACACGCCAAATCGTTTTGTGCCATTAACGAACGTTAAAGGAAATATCCGAAGCTCACGAAACGTTTTCGTGAATTGCAGCTCAAGCGAAGGAGAGGGGTAGTTGAATTTGTTGATAAGGAGGAAAAAAACAGGGTTCACGATGATGATTTTAACAATTTAAAATGCTTAGATATAGAGAAGGAGTAAAGACTGGTAGAAAAAAAAAAAATATCTGAGGCTATAGAGGTAGACATTAAAGATTCAAATAGTTCGAAGCTTCTCTTTAAAGTGACATTTGCTCATAGCAACGTGGTTGAATTGGATTCAACGATTTCGAACAGTAAAATCGTGCGCAAGTAGGTCGATCGATGGTGGGTCGTGCCAGTGTCACAATTGATAAGTATTTCGTACCGACTATTTCATCGAACCGAACATCGATTGTACCGATGTATTTCTAAATCAACGCTTGCTGACGATAAATTATTAAAATAGAGATTATATGTCGATCCAAAGGGGATAGAGTTCGAACAAATAAACAAGTAACTAAAAATGATTTAGTCGTTTATCCGAATATAGTTTACATGAAAAAGAATAACAAAATAACACAATGTTGTGAAAAGCGCTAAATTGTTCCACGTCAAAATTAATTAAGTAAAAACCTAAATTAATAATAATACCGCATACAAGTTCGCAAACGACACGTGAAATTGCTGGCTAAATTTTTTAAATGATCTGAAGAGCATTAATCTTTTTGATAAAAAGAGCTAACAGCTTCAGAATTCATTAGCTATTGATTACGCACAGCAGATATATTTATCCGTCAGATAAAATTATGAAAGTATAATCATGATCATGATAAGTTTCAAGACTCATTGAAATATCAGTTTTGAAAATAAATTGGTTTTTTGACCGTCAAGTTTGTCTAATATATATATATCATATATTATTATACGAAGAAGCCCACCTTCTATGCTACTAGAATCCTTGTGCAAGAGTGCAAAGACCATTTTTTCAATTATTCCTGCGATATTCTGTCCTCTTCGACGTAACTCAACAACTAAGGAAATATTCATTTTATTTTTCATCCACGATTCAAACGAATAAATCTCGATTCAAACTGAACACCTTATGTTCAGTACACCTTATGTTTTTCGCATTTTCGCAAAAGAAAAAAAAACAGCTTCATGTCCTAGAGAGATTACATCAAATTGCGGCAAATCGCGTTGCACCTGCTAGAGTCTATGGAAAAAGTTCATTCAGAGTGAAAAAGACTGCAGAACACAAAATCCATTTTGTGTCAAAACTTATCAGAGATAAGACCATCTCTCTCTTATCTCGTTTTTTCATAGTTTCCCACTTCTCTTTCTCTCACTCTCTCTTTCACTCTCTGTCTCTCTCTTTCACTCTCTGTTCTCTATGTTCCTGAAACATGATAAACTCTATCACCATCTCCCTTTTTTTCATGCTCTTTCATTCTCTTTTTTCTCATTCTGTATAGCTAAATCGTCAAACAATCGCACCTCGACTATAAGAATTGCCGGAGCAAAACCTAAATCGCGTACACTTCAGCCACGGATGGCCGGTCTCCATTGGAGAATATTTCTAATACATTTGAGGATAGACGTAGACATTCCATTAAAAAAAAAAAAAAAAAAAAAAAAAAAAAAAGTGAACTATCCGTATAATTGACGATTGAAGTAAAATAATCATGTTGACGATAATGATGGGGACGGTAGTAGTGATGAATACGATGGTTAGGTATTATTATTGTTATTACTGTTATTTTCAAAGTACAAAGTGTATCGCGTAAAGTCAAAGCGTTAAATTCGTTTATATAATTGGACGTTTTCTAAGCTCGAAATAAATATTCGAGCTAATAAAATAAGATAAGGGTCACGTGCCCCAAAAGCGACAAACCGTCAGCAAATTACCAAAAGGAGGTCGCCTCGCGCCTAATGGCAATCCAAAGATTTGCCATCCGATTTACATATGAAAAATCTATATGAGTTTCTCGCTAAACGTAAAGTTCTTACCGTTAATAATGACTAATTATTACTGTTATTATTGTTACTCTAATAATAATAATAATCCCTAATAATATCTTGAAATCGTTCAAGCGAACAGTCATCGAGCGTTAAAGAACAGTCAAGAAGCGATTAACCTTAAATTAATTAGTGATATACGCCGTTTAATATAATAGTTATTATGATAGTTATTATTTATTGTTCAACTAAAGAAAGTCATGGTCGGACGTAAACATTTCTACTTTAATCGTATCAGAGTGTGAAAAGAAAAAGATGGGGCATTACTTCCAATTGGTATTAGAAACCGTTTCACGGCTTTTCTAGGACTGGCACGATGAAATCGGGTGATTAATTAAGATTTTTATACGTGAGAAAATACGACACTGCGTATTGTTTTTTTTTTTTTCGTTTCTTTATCAGAAACAAAGTATCGAATGCTCACTGGAAAGTCGATTTTCACAAGTGAAATAAAAAAGAAACGTCAGTGTAAACTCGTCCGTCATATCACGGGAGTAACGGCGATGGCACCTGCGAGCATCTGTTTCATGCGTAAACATTGTGTTTTGCTGTAAAAAAAAAACAATGGAAAAAAGATAACCGAAATAATGGATGTGTTCCGAAATTTTACTGAAAGTACTGTAAAAGTAATTATATCTCTCTTAGATGCATATGGATGAATAAGGGCACAGCGTTGGTACTGGCAGTAATATTCGGAACATGCCGGATATAAACCTACGAAAAGGGATATATAGCAATCGCGTAATTGACAGCAGCGTCAAACTGTTAATAAATAATATATGTGTCGATGTAGATTAGAAAAAGAAAGAAAAAAAAGGATCGAAAAGATGATTTCTGAAATTTAGCGATATTCGCTATAAGCGTGAACAAAAAATCCTTTAGCCCACCCCCACCCCACGGTGGCCGTTTCGCATGATAAAATCGAACGGGACTGAATTATATGATAATTCAAGACTTTACGTAAATATGGCGATTGACTCGCTTTGTATGAATGCGTCGTGCCTGGCGAGCATGTTGAGAAGTCCAATATTTTGCGAGCAAATTTTTCGATGTGTTTAACGGGCAACGCGAACAAAATTTCATTGCTCACTGTGGCAACAGATTGCATGTATACGTAACTGTATACCCTCCAATGGAAATAATTGTAGAAGAAAACATGTTATAACGAAGGCAGAAGGAACGTACCAGACGTGACGTATTGATAAATATATTTAAAGATAAAATAAAGAGAAAAATCAGACGCCCACCGTACAAGTACAGTACGCAGTGACTGGTGTTGCTTTTGTTTTCTCAGATCTTGTGCAGGGAAAACGCGTACTTTTTAGATATAAGACACACCTCGTCTTTCGAATTCGTACCGCAATTTGTATATCTATGTATGTATAGCTAGTTGAAAAACGAAAGTACGAATAAACGTAAACCAAGGAAACCATACGAAACGGATAAACCTGCGTGTTAACGAGGGATCGGACGAACGTGAAGTAAAAATTTGATAGATCGAAAGGAAAAGCCAAGTGTTATAAAGGATAATCGTGGACGGTCGTAAATATATGAAGGAAAAAAATACTTGAGCAGCAAACGACGAGACCAATAAATTATGGGACTAAAGAAAAAAAAAAATTAATTATGAATGCGGCTGCTCGACGAACTTGCTCGAGAAACAATAGAGGCAAATTCGTTAGACTCTTTAGATAAATCTACTTTTCATGCACTTTTCAAACGATTTAAGGTACTAGATGTGTTACCAGCCTCTACCTATCCCTATTGCAAATGATTATCGCGACTCGACGCCGTTCGAGCTTTCGTCGATTGTCGCGAATAACTAGAAACTCTCTTCTATCCTATTGGTACTGTGTACTCATATTACGTCGTTTTCTATCGTTAACGTAACGAGGTCATGAGCTAATGATGTAAGGAATAAATTATCATTGTCCGTGTGTATGTCTAACATTAAAGTATAATCATGCGTGAGCATGCAGCATGTGTGTTGACATCGTGTAGTGTGAAAGTATAACATTATAAAAAAATGAATACATGTTCATGTCGATTCTCGATACGAGATTTTTCACGTACGAGAAGGAAGGCCGGTTTATTTCATGTACGACTATTTTTCGTCGCGATACGTTTCTTTGAAATTCCTGCATCGAAATAAGGATGGAGAAAATTATGGGCTGTTACGGGCGGACGGTGGTCGCGTTAAAACGAAAGAAATTTCTTAATCAGCTTTCCTCAGACTCATTTTCCCTAAAGCCACGTGTTCTATTTCAGTCACTGTTTCTTCTTACTTCACAGCGATTACTGGCGTCGAGACTAAATTTGTACGCAAATCGCAGTATTTGAAATGTCAATTAATGAAATTATATGCATTCGGTATGTTCGGCGAAACGAGTCATTATTATGTATTTTCTATAATGTTGTAGTTAGCCATTGCGTTAGATGCGATTACACGATGTGTTCTTACCGTTATTAATGATTAATATGATATCGTAAGGTTAACGATGAACCGAAAGTTTAAAATCGAATATATTGGTTGGACATTACGTCTCTGATGTAACGATACGGTGGCTCTGAATGGCCTATCGCACTTCATTTATGGTAACGCCTGGTAAAGTAGCTCCTGATTCTAGTGTCATCGCGTTTACGTTTTGAGTCCCAAGTCTAATTACTTTCACGTGGATCGTGAACGTCGTAGCGTAGTACGTACACGAAAATCTAAGAACGTTAAAGTTGAATTATCATTGAGGTGCGAAGGACGAAGTGTAAGCCCATATTCTTTATTAAACGACTGATGAAATAAAGCAGCTCGATTTCTTGATTCTTATTAACCTACCTATTTTTTCTATATGTCCTTCAATGGCTTATATAACTAAGGACAGTGACAGAAACAATATTCCAGCGTTTTGAATATCCCGCGCGAATCGTCAAAATGACAGCTGTACCAACCTAACCTAACGACGCAGAAGTGCTATTGCATCATATTGCGCGCTGAAACACATTGTCGTTATCGCACTTTCGAAGGGACTTATGTCGCGTCGTAAATTGGATTGGAATTATGAAAAATCAATAACAAGAAATTAGTGAAAGTTGCGTTGTTTGAATTAATAACTGGTGCGTTAATTGCTTCAATAAAACGAATCCTCTGACCGTCTTTTCTTGTGTTTGTGCGTGCTTGCTACCTCTCAAAATGGCGTGAACAGCTTGGTCAGTTTTAGGTTATCTTGCACTTGTGGTCCAGTAATGTTTGAGACGTGCTTTCAAAGTGTGTTGTTCAGTGGCTGTTTACGTGGATTTTGAGGTTTGGTTTTCCGAGTTATGAGGACGGAATGCCCGCAAGCAGTAATGGTCGTTTTCGCGGTTACCCAGCGCGGATGTCCGAGCGGCAGCAACTCGCGCTTCTATTGCAAATGACCTCCCAGGATATGGTCTCAGGTACGTTTGAAACGCACATAAATTTTATTAGTCAATTATCTTCAATTTTCTTGATAATACGTACTTTCAATTCTCATGTTTACTACTCATTCCTGCAATGTGATCTGGACTCATTACCAATTCAGTGTTATCGATACGTGAATGAGCAATTTTTATCAGCAGACGCACGTGTGTAAACACATATGTAAAAAAACCGTATACGACCAGATGAAAATGGGTATTGTAGGGAAAAATATTAATGTTATTTTGGCGCGCAATTCTTTTTATGGTAGGATTCAACTGTAGATAATGCTTATACGTGCTCCCAGGCACCATCGGTTGTGAAAAATTTGGTTCATTGTTTAGATAAAGTAAAATGTCTGAGGGCAAATAGCAATTAATTAATTAATTTATCAATTTTAAGCGTTGTCTGTGCTTGTGGTATTGTTTGATCTGCCGATCATGATTATCATAGTATTTAATTGATATTCTCATTAAAATTCCCGGCAATGTACGCTTTACATGTATTTGAGACCGGTTGATGGTAAGTGGTTATGTTATTTCCTTTTGTCAATTGTTAAATTTCATTTATATCGGCAGGGTAATTATAGGGTAATTTACTATATATTTTTAAGTTTAAAAAGTCTAACGTATTTACAAGCATTTTTTATTGTACCAGATTGCATCTATTATAACTTTGATTATTGTTATTGTTGCACAGGTGGAAATCGTTCTGATACAGCAGGAACACAGAATACTTCTAGATCAACATTGCAGAGAAGTAATTCAAAAAGTCGATGGTCAAATAGGAATGGAAATGCACCAATGCATATGAGCATCAATCGGAAGAATGATTTTTGTGTTCGGCAGATATTGAATACTTACAAGTCGAACTCTAAAGAGTCTACTGGTAAGTTTTACATATTTAATAATCATAATTGTAGTCTTATAAGAAGGAATCTACTACTTTTATGTGCAATTTGACTTTGCTTGAATATTAATGTGACTTATATTTGATTAATTCAGATTTTAAGTAAAGTATTACAAGTAACTGCTTAATAGTTAATTCTAAATGTTTGCGTTATCCACGCAGCTTCAATAGACATAATTCAAATAAAAGGATTAAATGTTAGGACTTCAACTTTATTTGAAAATATTCTCAAAGATACAAAATTTCATCCTTTTTCTTTCAATGTATAAATATGTTTAACAAATAAAACTAATCGATTCATTTTATATATTATGCACTGCGTAGGATGAGATAGTAATTCGAATCTAAATTTGGTTTAATTTGCTAAACGATTAAGGAATTTCCATTCTGCATCATTCAAAAATGCAATAGAATATAATCTTATTCAACAGTTTACAAGAATTCCACATCTGAATAATTTTGGTGCTAATATCCATACCTTATTCAAGCTTTGCTCAAAATTCCAACGTCTTCATCATTCCACTTGTGACAGTAATACTTGTATTATCATAAGAATGCTAATTTTTTAGAATTTCAAAGGTCACCTAAAACAATATTTTAGCGTATCTTAAAAATGTAATTAATATCATATTTGATATTCCTAAATGGTCTAAATTTTATGAAATATTTGCAAATTATATTCCTATTATATCTCTGTTTAATTTCAAAACAACAAACAAAGCAGTCTATACTACGGTAACAATTATTTTTACTGTGGCGTACTGCTTTTGCAATACTTTTCAGTGTTACCTATGAATTAAAAATCGGTTTTCAAATCAACATGTAAACAAGCTTAGCAAATTTGGTAAAAGTGAAAAAATTATTTCCATAAATAAAATCATTTTTCATTTCATCATCCATGAACAATAAAGTGACAGTTCGGAATTTAGTTTACACCATATTTAAAACGTATATGCAGGGATCCACCTTACTGTGTTGACGCAGGTAGTGTATGCATAGATGAAGCTTATGGTCAAGTAAGAATGGCGTAGTAGTGAGAACGATGAGGCTAAAAGAGAACACCCAGACTACCCATAGAAATCAATACTTGAGACAGGGCCGCACCTAGTCCAGGGCCATTCCCGTAATATCACTAAATCCCCGAAGCTATTTTTTTAACTGAACGGAGAATAATTTCCGAAAATAGTATACGTAACTAAGTAGCTCGATAAAAGTTTTGTTTAAAAATCTGAAAAGTATGTTAATACTTATAAGTGTAATTAAACCGAGTGAACCTAGAAATTCGTATAATTATGAAACCCTATCAATTGAATGCGATATTATGCTTGACTTCTCTGATCATAAATGAAATAGGCAGTAATAAAAAAAAACAGTCAATAAAATTTACTTAATATAAAATAATCCCTCTTTCGTTTCAAGTCTAACAATAAATCAGTATTAGTATCAATCATCATCTACTAACTTGCAATGGTATTGAATGTTACAAATAAAAAGGTAATTAATTCTAATACAAGTTAACTATAACCTCATTTAATTAGACTCAAAATATATCCATTTTATTGCTATAAATTTGTGCTACACTGAAGTACTGAAAATTCAAAACCATCCTACGTATATGCAAGTATGTCCAGATGGCGAGACACAGTATTCGTACACATATGTGCTTGTACAAAAATATATTTCAGATCAAGCTTTCACAGCGTTTATCCCAAAGACCCACTGGTCTTAAAGCGAATATGTTGTTTTTGTAGAACTCCCTGAAGACCGAGTTTGCCAAAGAAAGATTAAAGCCGATAGAGAGCTCCGTGTTCACGAGAATAATAGAATAATAATCTTATTACATTTTTTCGTATCTTTATACGTTTCACTGACTATTCAAATTTTTAAATAACAAATTCAGCTTTACTCTATTTTTTACGTTTTAAAAAGTCGTTCCAGGCTATTCAGGTCTTATTCAGATTCGTTTTGTTGGTTTCGTTGGTCGATCGATAAATCACATTATTTTCTCTATTCGTTTGAACTGTCAAAAAATATATATAAATATAATAATAACGTGTTCTAAAGTGAACTAGAGGAAAAGTAGTCTGACAATAAATTTTATATTAACGTTATTAGCGCCGAAAGATAATCGTCACGACGTATGGTTTATTTATTTGTTTTTATCTTTCGTGTTACAAATACGCTTTTGTTGTCAGGGTCCTCTGCACTATATTAAGATGCTCAGCGTCTTGGTAGCAGAAACGACGACTCGGAGTATACAGATGTTGAAGCTAGGAAAAAAATATTGCATTGCCACTTGCCGTGGCAATTGTAAAATCTCGTAGATACGTGTAACTTAATAGCCTACTTTATAAAATCTATCTAAGAACTGTAAAAATTGAAAAATTTAAATTGAGTGTCATGTCAAATGTCTGTTGAGTATATCGGGTCAATACAAGCATTGAGTAATGATCTGCATTCTATGTAAAAGAATAATTGCAAAAAGTCATATATCTTTAAAATGTCAAATTGGGCTAAGAATTGAATATCGTGATATTTTATATTCAATAAAGATTTCAAATTAAATTATCAGTCATCGATTAACACTGTTTAAAAATAAGCGACAGATTTCACTGTTATTCGTTCTATGTCATATCGAATATTTGAAAAAAAAAATAATTTTTCTCACATGACGATTATGAAAAATTGTTGATACACAGAGTAGTTAACAATGTAATAACATAATATACTTCAATCATTAGTTTTGCTTTCCATGAAACAAAGAGATAAAGGCTTTACTAGGATGCAGTTATTAAAGAATCTTATCGATTCAACAACAAATTAAAATGCTGAATTTCTTTATTTTCGGTATACCCTATACATTTGTAAATACAGGTTTTCGAAGAATTTTCACGTCATTGACTTTTGACGGTCAACTAAATACAAGCTTATCATTATGCTTATGTCGGTAAAAGAGCAGTTAAAACTTTTGACGAGCCATGAAATATCTTTTAACGTTTTTAATGAATCAATTTATATGGATGGAATTAGTTATGATGTGTAATCATAAAATCATCCAAGATCGCTGAGCCGTCGCATATCTTTAATTAACACTTGATAGCTGTTTATGCGATTTTATTATTGAAAACCGGCTACCCTGACCTTAAGCATTTACCAAGATTCGTATATCCTGCAGCAGACGTCATTATTCTGAACAGTGCGTTATGTCAGCAGCTGCAATGAAGGTCATCTTTGTTTTCAATGCTCACTCACAAGTAATATCTTAATGCAATTTTATTAAAAAAAAAATTTACACAGTTTTATCAACAGATTTTTTCATAGTTCTGAAATTAAATAAGAAATGACTTTCATCATATGTTCAATAACGTTATTTGATCAATGCTGTTTTTATATGCTGTCTAATATTGATCCAGTGAGTGCGATTGGTAATTCGAAACAACTTATAAATTCTGTCAAATTACATTGAACCTAAAACGTGAACGTGGTATACACAATGGATATGGGTTGTCCAGTTACAACTACTGCATAAGATACTAATATCAGTTTCAATCAGTATTCTATTAAAGTAACTAGGTAGTATTATGCTCATTATGTACTACAGAGTGACATACTATTTTTCATCTAACAAGAATTCACTGTTACATGAGTGATATTCGTGCTTTGAAACTATTACTAACATTTTCCTAGTAATACGTGACAAGGTTTTTGTTTTCTAGTCATACTGGAGTTCGAGGCATTTGTTATTTCAGTCACTCGAAAAAAATATACTCAATAATAACAAAATAAATTGCAGATTTCGAATTTTGGAATCATTAAAATCAAAAAGATATTTATTGGCTTTGGTGCTTGGTACAATATAGAATGTTTAATTTACATATTAATCTAAATGGAATTCAAAACATGAATCTCTGTTCCGTTACTATGAGCTTTGAACGATATATCAAGTAAAAAAGGATATTAGTTTTACGACAGTCCGTGATCTGGTTGACGTAAGTAATGTGAATGCGAAAAATCGAAAGCAGGACACAGCGCAGAGCCAAAAGGCCCAAAAGCATGAAGGATTACTTAAAAATTAACAATTTCTTTGTAAATACGTGATCCGCGCCATATTCATTTTTATTAATATCTATGATCAGGCTACAGCTCTAATTAGCAAGAAGTTTACATATTTGAAGGTTTGCATTTCAACAAATGCTGCGGTACGGATAAGTTCGCCCATAGCGCAGACGCGTCGCATGAAGAAGTGCTATACTCGTGCTCTAGCGTCGTGTTATAGACCGAATGGCCGAACGTGGCCACAGGATGAGCGCAGAGGGGCAAAATCGCGTTGGTCGCGTCGATTCGCTCTGCCGGGAAGTTTCAGGGGCGGAGCCCGCGACGGCAAGCGTCGCGACGCAACATGGCCTCCAGTTCGCAAGGGGCCGTGTTCGCTTGCACGTCGAGTGCGTTCGTATCCAGTGTTTCCCCGGCGCCTCGCTAGATGTCGTTGCTTGCACTTTAAATTGTCAAACAATTGGCGCGAAGGTGATACACTAAAATCAAAGTGAACATAATCATACCGAAAACTTTCTATCCCAAATAAAACATTTTTTGACCAATTCTCGCCAGAATTGTTCCCTTGCAATGGAACATACGGTATATATTTTTTGAGAATTATATAGCCCTTGAAGTAACAAGAAATATTTCTTGAGCGTGTCACAGTACGATCTTGATAAATGACTATCCCCTGGATAAGATATGCGTGTAGCAGTCGTTTTTATGTTTAATATTATCTTTTTGTAATACATCACGTTTTTACAGCAGTTTTTTATATCCCAGTTGTAATTACGTGACAATGTTTCGGTGATAATTTTGTTTTCGTGAAGATTTATATTTTGTGCTTAGCACTGTAGTAATTTGTTATGGGAGTAATGAGATATATTAACATTTATTGTTACGATTAAGTTGCCAGATTTTATATTACTCCTGACTGCTCGTTTACTTTACTTTTACGTACCAAACTATGATTTCGCGTTACGTAGGTTCTTCCATCGTATTAATTTCACGTGAAAATACAATAATGCAATTTTGAATATTTATGAATTAACGAAACTTTGAAGCAACGACCAGTGCATACTCAGATCTACTTGTTGAACAAAAAAAAAAGCAAATTTTTAATTATTGCAAATAATTTCTGCCCTAGTTATAAATATGTTAATCGTTCGTCCTCATGCATGTTCTGGGTTTGTCAACAGCAGAAATAATCGGAACAACTTCTACCGACGAAGCAAGCAGTCATCCCAATACTCCAAGCTCCTTGTCCGATACTGCGACCACAGCGCCGTTCATTGAGCAGCACGACAATCGCCAGCAACAAGATCGTCCGAGCGAAAGTAGACCAAGCACCACACCGTCCATTGCTGAAGACAGTGGAGCCCCCTGTGAGATGCGGAGAACACCACCGCAAAGCAAAGGTCAGTGCTTCGAGAGAGTGTTGGCTACATAATACATAAAGGGAAACATTTATGATTAAAATTTTGTATCGTTATACCTTAAGAAAACTGTGCAAAAGTTGCTGCTGCTCGACGAGCAGTAAAAGCAGAAATTAATGTTACCATTGTCACTAGTAGACATTACATGACTGAATTCTGACACAGTTAATTTGTCAATGTCAAACGTAGGAAATGCTTGCTCAGTATTTTTCTTTGTCTTATTGCTTTGTGAAGCAGTTTCCTGAAGTCTCTCAGTATCTAACAACTGCACGCCATTGCTGTGTTATGACGTACTAGTGACGGCAATATATTCTAATATTATCAGTTTCTTGTATAACTGTTTTTAGTTCTGAATACTGCTTAAGGTTTTTTTTTTTCTTTCTTTGTTTAATTCAATTAAGATAGGCTTATACTTCATTCTGCCGTCGTCTAGACATAATGGCGCTGCGTTTCGATGTTATGTTTCTGGCATTTCTGATACTGACGACATTTGTGATACAGAATGTAGACTCAAGCGCATACTTGTGCTCTCACGCTTTCACGCACGCGCACTATGTATACACACGCACACACGGCTATGTGCGCTTGCTTGCCAGACTTCCGAACAAGAGGATACCTTCTCCTTCCGAATGCTCCCATGAAGGGAGATGCCAACGTCTCTCAGGAGCGTATCTTGGGTTGTTCAATTATTTTGTATTTATTTTGGAATCTTGTCTTACTTGTCTTTCACCATTTGAGATTATACAATTTTATTCGTCAATCCCTAAAGGTCACACTTCGGTAGAGTTTGCAATAAGAATCGTACGTTACAATGGGGTCACTGTGACCCCAGATAATCGTTAAGGGTTGAAAACGTTGCACTGAAATATCGAATCACTATATATTTTATCCGTCAGTCATGTGGTGTGTGATTCATCTTTGAATCTTAACATTTTCTGGGGAATTAAAAACGTTGAAAATTTTTACTCAAACGTTGAAGGAATGTTTCCTGTTTCAATTTTTTTTTTTTTTCATTCATTATATGCGCATATATATTCGAAATTTACATTTTATTAACATTTCAAGTCACGCAATTTGGTCTCTATAAAGAAATGCAAAGAATTTCTCTATAACTTCTTTACAATTGCGAATTTATATGTGTGCTATATAAGAGATTTATTTCATAGCGTCATCGGCGTATAATGATTAAGAAATGACATGTGGTCGTAATTGATTGTTGGAGTGTAAGAGAGATATATAATATTTTCATGTTTTCATAAAAAATTTACAATCATCTACTTGTATCATTGTAACGTGTCAGCATTTTTATTGCGACTTATTTACAATTCAGTTTAGAAATGAATTAATAATTCAGATAAAGAGATTTGGTACACGATCAAAAAGCTACGTTACGTAATTCATGCTCTATATATAGATTCATTAAAGAGGAATGACCAAAAAAATGTTATACATATTGTAAGTTCAGTTTTTATCAGTTTATCTTACGTTACACGGAAACATATAGACAAACACATGAAACATACACAAGTTACGTCTGATATCATTTAACTTGATTTATTCATAATGCATTCCAAAGTAAAACATTAAACATCCATGAGGATTCATAATTTATAATTTACATTTTGAATTCGACCCTGTTATTCATTTAATTCAATATTCATTAATCACCCACGAGACGGCATTTCTCCGTAGTATGTCCTGAAATACTTTGAATGAACGCATAACTGTTAATGTTAAGGAGACATGAATAAAGAATCATCAGCGCCCACGGTAAATAGAAACGCGTGAAATATAATTAGCATTTTATACAATTAACGCCGAGTGGTCCTACTTCTGATCTCTTTCGATGCTGTCCATTCAGTTTCTCACGTGAATCCCCTGTCATCCGTTGTATTCACTTTGCTTGGTCGAAGTAAGAATAGAGGCACCGCGTGCACCGTCGATAGACATTCTTGTAAAGTTATTGTTCATACGGCCCTGGCCGCATGAGAAACAGCAGGATCGAGAAAGGCCGCGCGCTAGGGTCGACACTCTGTAAGAAGGAGTTGGTGGCAGTGGCAGTGGCGGTGGCGTTGATGGCGACGGCCATTCGGTACTGTAGCCTGCTAAAGGGACGAAGAATGACGAGTGTGGCTGTGTGAGGTCGCGTTAGTTCAGTGGAGTCGTAAGAGGAACACTAGAAGAGTACAGTGAAACAGAGACAGCCTTACAAACGAGACGTGACTTTGCTGGCAACGCAACTTCACTCGAAGCTTAGTCGGCACGAGTCAAGAATCAAATTCTATAGAATCTCGTGTTACTTATTGTTCTTATATTAACTGGTTGACGTTGTGCTACGAATTTTCTAAATTATCTTAACAATTTTTTTTTCAATTCGACAAGAAAGCCTTTGACTGCATTCCTTTTTTTTTTGTGGCCTTCGTTGACTCTCCTCCAAGTTACTGAATTGTAGGAGTATAGGACTTGAACGTGCTCTATCGTGAACGGTGTCCCGCGATAACGCTAATCCTGGTGACGCGTCCATACATAATATCATTAAACGGTAATAATAGCTCTTGATTTGTTTAATTGGCGATGACATTTCGTAACTGTGACGTGTTCGTTGTTATATATGTCGTGTATGATACGTTACTCATTGTTTTTCTGTGTTTTTATGCAAGTCGATGGTTTTACCTGCTCTACTTGTACGCGCGAGACAAATGTTTCGGCAGTGTGGAAAATCACGTGTTTCATTTAAAGTTTAATCACGTGCGTCGTACAAATTACTGTTAACATTGAATTATATCCAATTTACGTATGTCGTAGGATTTTGTTTTTGGATTATGATTAGTTTGTGATTTTCTTTTTTCATTATAAGCGTGAAGGAAAATGATGTCGATAATTTTTAGTTGTACTCATCGAAGTCTTATTGTTTTGTTTTATTTGTTTCTTAAAAAGTACAATGAAGTGGGATAAATTTTTCATTTCTGTAAGTGGTTTCGTAACTTTTTTATCGCAAGTGTTTTTAATCAACAAGCAATTAATATGTATCTATTGATCCATGTCTGAATAATAAATGCAGAATTTGGTGCGTGCAAATCCGTAGTATAATGGGGGAAAAATATGTAGTATTTTTTTTTATCAGTGTGCCAGCGAGTGATATCGACATAATTGCTTTTTATATTAACGTGATAATCAGGCGCAAAGCTCTTTCTTTTACGCGTGGCACATAGACATACAATTCATCATGTAATTCATGGTTCTAAAAATAGGCCTCTGATAAACGTTTATAAGAAATACACAGGTCTCTAACGATTGTAGCATACTGATATCCAGTATTGCTTACTTGAAATATTAGTAACATTGTTTTAGAGCATTATATGACATTATTGTTTAGATTTATAACAGCAAAAGTTAAGACATAGTATAATAATTATTTTATTATTCTAATTGTTTCATCTTGTATAAGTGCTGGTACAATCTAATTATTGATTGTAATTGGCATAATATTTATTATTTGTAATTGAATTGCTGATTTAAATGATAACCCATAACTAAGTATAAAGGGAAAATATTAGACCCTATTTTAATTTGGAATGTAGCAAATTAGGTAATGCTATACAACTTATATGACTTATTCTAAAGTAATTTTCATAACATCCAGTAAGAAGATTAATTATTGCACATAGAGTTTCTTAGATTTAACTGCTGTGTTACGTCAAAAAATGTCTGGTTATATAATTTGTCTTTTTTACTGTTTGCAGTTGATAGATCAGGAACTAAGCAGTCTGGAAGCTCGCCACGGGTGACGCTTCGACTTAACCAGGTGCGAAGTGCAAGAGATGAAAAGAGAGGCAGTGGAAACTCCCGTCAGGGCATAAGTGTGCAAAATCAAAGCCAAATGGATGCTTCCTCGAAAACATCTACTGCCTCTTCGGGCTCTAACTCTTCAAGCACGGGTCAGGGTAACACTGGAAACCAATCAACCGACAATGGTGATGTTTATGAATTTAAAAGTTCCAAAGAAGCAACTCCTGTACGAGGTGCAAATTCTCCACCAAATATAAATTCTGATAAAGAAAAGGATAGCAAACCTCTGGTTGGTACTGGAAATATCAGTACAGGCGCAGGAAATACCTCAGCAAATTCAACGGAAACAACAGTCCCAAATTCTGAAGAAGGGACGGTTTCTGCGACACCTTCTTCCTCTTCAAAAAGATCATTTGATGGAGATGTCATTGAAGATCAAGATGATGAGAATCGTAGGAAAAAGCGAAAAGACTCTGAGGCTCCAAAAGATAATGCTAAAAGTGCATCTTCTGGACGGCAAACTACTGGAAGGAACAATGTTGCTCAGGAAAAGGTATGTAAAAACATTGTATACATGCCCAGAGAATTCTGTCACCATGATCGGTCCAATTCAGACAAGTAGTAGCAAATTGGAACATTTGTTCTTTCTCTCTTTGACCTTACCCTTTTTTAAAATTATCTGGGTCATTGATCAGCATACGTTGATGTCTGAATCTGACCTGATTCTTACGCCATCCCAGTCTTGTCATTCATCAGTTTTGCATCTATTGTTTTCACTTGTTTTTTTAGTTAGAAAAGGTCTCCTCACCCGTAACGTCGTCGTTTGTTGAACAGTGTGCAAAGTCTGGCAAGCAAGGGTCGAACGCCACATTGGGCAAGAACAATCAAAATTCAGCAACCACGAATGCAGACAGAAAGAGTCCGAGTTCATCAGGAACAAGTGGAAGCAGCCCAAAACCTTCATCGAATGTTGGTAATACGCAATCGAACTCAAAAACTGCCTCCACCGCCGCCACCACTACTACCAATACCACTACTACTCCTTCCACGACTACAACTGTAACGACAACTACGACGACTACTATAACGAATGCAAGTACTCCTGCACCGCCGGAATCTGATGGAGAAGACGATCGCTCCAAGAGTTCCGATTCCAGTTCCGCTCCGAAGGTCCCGCCGTTGAAGATTGTCATTCCCCAAAGCACGACGTCCGAACAAGAACAAGGCAGTAGGAACGGTAAAAACACATCGAATAGGAGTCATCAGTTGCCTTATGTAGTAGCAAGTTCAAATAGTAACGATTCTACGGATAAAGATCAGAGCCAATCAGCCAGTGGAACGACGAGTCCCATGGAAGGCAGTAACACTACTACGAAGACCGAGGAAAAGAAGGATTTCACTGGTGCTCTTCACAGCGAAGAGAGGTCTACGCATCATCAAAGAGTCTTAAGAAGTTCACACAGGTTGGTCAGACTTAAAAACAAAATTAGTATTAATTTGAGAAGGTATCTTATCAACGTTTATCTATGTTATTTAATTTAGAACGGGCAGTGGTGGTAATGGTCCAGTAAGTTCAAAAGAAACTGTAGGTGGCTCCACGGGAAATGGAAATTATTCAAATTCATCGCCTTTACCTGCGACATCGTCTAATGATCGATCTAATAACTCGTCGCCACAGCAGAGGCATCACTCTCCAACGCCAGAAACTACGGCGTCTGAACCGAACAAAACTGTTTCTACAGAATCTACGACTAGTTCTACAAAATCGACTACCTCCTCGACCGAGAAGCTCGAGAAGAATGCTGAAGGAAATGGAAAGAATCCAAAAGACGGCGGAGAGAATTCGGAGAGCACATCGTCATCCGCATCCACAGCAGCAAGTAACGTGTCGACATCAGCTCCTACAGTGGAACTTCATCCGAGGAAGAGAAAGATGAAGACCAATAAAGAGGCGCAACAAGCTGCAGCGACAGCTGCTGCGAACGAAGCTGCGGAAGCTGTTAATACGGGTCCGGAAGTTCATCCACATGATCAGCCTATCACGAATTGTTATCAATTGTTTCTCAATATTCGAAAGCAGGTATGTGAACTCGAGAATGGTTACAACGGTAGTATGTATTACCGCAATGCAGTCATTTTGGATACAATGATAGAAAATAATTTTAAATACTTTCTTTTTGCACTCCAGATCGAACGTAGGCGTAAGGGACTTTTCCCTGTTCAACCAAAACCTCCACAAGGGTTCAAGGATTATTTGATGAATCGTTGCACTTACGTGTTGGCTGGAAACGCTAACAAGGAACCAAATGTAAATCCTCCTGTTAATTTAGCCGTGCCGATGAAAGATCTGTACATTGATCAAGAAAAAGAAAGGTATCGGCTCAGAATGCAACACGTAGTTGAAAAGGAGAAGCTCGTTCTCTCGGTTGAACAGGAAATTTTGAGGGTGCACGGAAGAGCAGCCAGAGCGTTGGCCAATCAGTCTCTTCCATTTTCTGTCTGTACGATTCTAAAAGATGAAGAAGTTTATAACGTTATAACGCCGGAACAGGAAGAGAAGGACAGAAATGCAAGAAGCAGATATAATGGCAGGCTGTTCTTGAGCTGGTTGCAAGATGTGGATGACAAATGGGAAAAGATTAAGGTGAAAATCTTCAACTTTATTCAGCATTACAATTCGATAATCCGGTATTCAATATAAATAATAATGGAGAATATGGTAAATAGAATAACCCGGATCACCGCGTTGGCCGATTTTTTATGCACCAATCGTGCCTTTGATGATCGGGTTAAATAAAATATGACTATGCTGCGTAAAAACCGACCGATATACAATAAATATTTATATATTGGTTTAAAAAATCGCAGTACACTGCTTTTATTTTTATTTTATTTAGAATTAAGTGCTTTTATTCATAAAATTATTTAAGTTCTCTGTATGTCATATGGTTTTTTTTATTGTGTCCACAGGAAGCTATGCTATTGAGACATCACAACGAAGCAGAATCTTTGCATGCTGTTCAACGTATGGATTGGGAATGGAAGTTGAAGGAGGTTGGCCTTTGCGAATTTAAGGCCAGGCCTCAAATAGATGATCTTCATGTACCTATGGTACACGTTTCAGACGATTTCGACCTTCTGCCGGCTTAATTGTTGTTTTAGATCTGTTCATACTTGAATTAATATTTCAGAATCTCTGAATTCCGTTCAGAGATAAAACATAAAAACTGTGATCTTTCTGTATATATATGTAATATTTAAGGAAATACGGGGTTTTTTATATTAACATAATATAACGAAAAACTTTTACATTTTTCGAATAGTGCAGTTACTATTGAAACTGTTTTTTCATCGAATCGACAGACTGCAGTCCCGCGCCAAGTACGATATATGGGAGAACCGACATTTTCCTTTGTTTGAAATATGCAGAAAATAAATGTTAAGAATTATTGTGAAAATTATGAATTGATATAAGTGAGAAATATGATGGTAGAAAATGTTTTTTTTTTCTTATTTCTTTCCACAATCACAATAGAATTTTGTCATGTTATTATTTGGGGTAATGCAACTTGCAGGTTTACTCAACATTTTTTTTATACACTTATCTGATCATGTGCTAATAGTTCAGTTTTGTAGAACTGTTCCATTTACTTTTGGCTGTGAAATGAGAATAGCAAATTATTTTTGTTCACTGTTACATAAGATTGATAATATTATTTCATTTGAAATAAATTACTAGTATGAAGATTATTATATGCTCTCATATATCATTTACTGACAATTTTCATTATTAAAAATATTTTGTGTATTTGGCAAAATGAATAGTATGTAATTTGATTTATTATTAAATGATACAAATGATTATCTAATTGAGCAAAATTCTAAACTTGCTATATTGCATCTGTAAATGTTCATTTATGATATATCATGATTTTAGTCTGTCTACGTGCAGTATTTGAAACTATTTTCATTTGAACTTTGACTGCCTATGTGCTGAATTTGTAAATATTAGTCTTTCTTTGTTAATGAAAGAAGCAAAGAGGTTGCTATTAATTGCTACAAAAGTAAGTTTTATATTATAATACCAATAATAGTAATATTACGCTGCTTTTTTTAAAAAAACACATGTCGAAAGTGTCAAAATTATTGCTCCAAACCAATTCGTAATATTAAAAATATTTGAAAACCAAATATGTAATCAACTCTGATTCTCAGATCCATTCATTAAACCACTGCTAACAGTTTTGTAGAAAAATAACTTAATACAATATGTATTTAATTATAAGTTTATCCTTTGGCAGAAGTATTGTAATTTTTATATACATTCATATCATAACTATACTACAATTCTTTCAACCACTGATTTAAGATTTACCTGTTTATACATGTACATAAGTTGCAATTAGTAACATTTTACTTTTTACAAATATATAAAATCAGTAGGGCAAGAAAGAATTCATTAAAGGACTAAATGTATTTGTAATGCTTTATTTTTTAATACTTTCGGGTGATTTGTCAGACTCCAGAGTACCTAATTTAAAATCTATTGGTTTATCGTACCCCATTATCTTCTTGTAATGTCCCATGTCACTGAAGAATCTCATATCGAAGAAGAATGGCTTTTTATTTATCAAGCATGTGGTAAACACTCCTGTAATATCTGGTACGTACACATCATCTGGTGTAAATTCAGTCTGCAACAATTTATAGCATCGAGATCTTTGTACAGAGATAGCGAATACAGAAAAAAAATATCTACATACCTTCTTTTTCTGTAAAAATAATGTGTATGTGATAGCAATATATTTTTTACGATCATTATCATAATATAAATGAGTTACGTATCTTTTTGTTACAATATGTAATAACAGTGGTGTAACAAAAGCAAAAAATCCAACAAATGCACATACACCAATAGTTGTAGCTATATTATCAGATTCTGCAACGCGTTGAAGAAGTAGAGGCTGAAGAGAAATACTACTAATCGAGGTAACTAATGAGAATAATTTAATATTCCGAATTTGCGTCGACAAAGTGCCGTAATATATTTGTTCGACATTTCCTTGGGCATTATGTTCTGTACCTCTTTGTGTGGAAAAGTATTTTCTATGAGTAAGAACCCCACAAGCCTGAAAAATACAAGATATCGAATGTATTTCAATACTTAATTTTAAATAAAGGACCAGGATACATCAAATCTATATGCAAGCAAATAAAATAATGATAATTTTATGAGAATATAAAAGATCTAACCTCAAAATTATATGATTTCCTGCTAATACTGTAAATATTACAGCTTAGATCCTTCGATTCAAATAAAGATAACAACCCCTTTCGAAGGGAACAAGCTCTTGATATGAATGCCATGCTTTTATTAAAAGAAATTTTAACCAACAGAGATTTATGAATATTTATTAAATGATGTTCAACTGTGCAGAATCGAATTGAAACCACGTCTTATCGGGACGACACGGCGCAGTTTTCAAAGTCCGCGCATCCACCGGGCGGCGGACTTGCATTAATATTTTTGGGGACTTGGAAACCTCTGAAACTTCCAATAAAGAAAGATAAGGTAATAACAAACTTTATCATCTGTTGCAGGATACTCTCATGGTAGACAGATTAAAGTTCGTAGCTCTAACTCCTTACTCCAGCTCTACCGATAAATGAAAATCTCACGTGGCCTTTGAAGCAGATTTTGGAACATATTGAACAGGTGTTATTTTTAAAAGATTTTCTCTTCTCATTTCACACACATACGTTAAAAAAAAAACTATTGCTTGATGGGATCTATATCCTTTATCCTGATATTGGTTTCTTTTTAGGCTGAGCATTGAGCTTCGTCTCCATATTTTTTATACTGACGTTTGTATATCCCTTATTCATCTCTCGAGCCCGATAGATCAATATTACGAAAGCAAATACACAAAAATTAGATAATTTCAAACCAGAGACATAATACTGAAAGCTACTGAAAGCACCAAAAGTCCTTCGTCCCTTCCGCGCCTTTCAACTGCCTTCTCGAATGAGGAGATGTGCCAGAAAGACCAAAGTCAAATTCACATTAGTGCAACAAGAGGTAAGTAGGGACATGGGATAAAGCTTTCAAAATATTATTAAATATTATTGGATATTGATTTACTTTCGAAATTTATTCAAAATGTAAAATTGAGGCTATATCAAAATCTAACAGAATCTACGGAGTAGATAAAAATTGAATTGAAATTGTAGATAATCGAAAATAAATTACGTTCAAATTGAAATATTAATAAATTAGATGTTTGGAACATTAAAGTAATTAATTAAACCAATAAAGTTAGATATTAACACTTGGAAATCAGAAATCCTCGTGAAGAATATTTAGAAGTACTGAAAGTGTCAAAAATTGTGTGCGCGCAAATTCGTCGCGCAGGACTCAATGAGTGGGAGCAGGTGGATGGTGGGGGGAGCGCTCGAGCCAGTGCCCGGACTCGGAGCGCTAATTCTTCCTCGAGCCGGTCCCCTATACTGGTCTCTTGGAATTTACCTCTGTTATCCATTTCCAACCTTCTTCTTCTATATTTATTCCTTCTTTACTTCCTTATTTCTTTATATATCATTCTTTATTTTCTGATTTTTCTCTTTCATTACTTCTTCTTTACTCTTATAACACTATTCCTTACTTTCCTGCTACTTTACTTCTTCATTTCTATCCTTTTTTTTGTTTTCTCGTTTCACTCAGTTCCCTCACACTTCCCATTGTGCTTGTTTTACTTTTTCTATTCCTTTGGTCGGGTCGAGCATATTTATTCGAGTAGTTATATAATAGTAATCACCCTGTTAGTGAAGCTAGACGTATAGACCATGGTGTCGGGGGTTGCCCTTCCGCCTCATCCGCTGAGCTTGGTCAGTGGGTCGGGCCCAAGTTGTGGCCGCAACAGGACCTTATGGGTCTCCCGAAGGGGGCCTTGAGCCCCCTTAGGGTATCTACGGCCATGGTCTTTCGTGTAGTGAATCTAACCAGGTGTCTAGCTCTCACGTATTTAGTATAATTTGTTTGCTTTGCTAAAAACGCTCCAAGTGTCGTTGACCCTTGGGCACTCGTGTGGGTAGAGGCGATTCTATTTGTCCGTTGGGAGGTCGGAGGGGTAGTCCGCTGACTTTGGGTAAAGTCCTACTTGTGCTTGTGCTTGGGGCTCTTCTTCGCTTGGGGTGCGGGTGCTATTGAGCACCTGCTAGTCTAAAGTCACTCTCTGTCGGAAAAATTTTGCGCGGGGATCGATGGTTGACGGGGTCCGCCGCCGGCGGCGGGCGCGGTCCCTTACGTCTAACCCCCTGAGCTTGCTCGGGGCGAAGGGACGGAGGTTGTAGCAATGAATATCGTCCTTCGGGATGTCCTGACGGTGCTCGCAAGAGCGCCGTTGGGTGCTACGCCCACGGTCTTTCGTTGCGGTGGATCTTGACTAGGGGTAGACCTTTCGCGTGTAACTTTAGTCCCTTTTGCGTTTAACTTACCTTCACTTTTTCGCGTTTAACTTAACTTAACTTTTTCGTGTTTAACTTACCTTACCCCCTTTTTGCGTTTTTGTTGTCCCTTGACCCGATTTCCTTTCCTTCCTGAGGTTTTTCCCCTCTAGTCCTGTGCGCGAAAGCCGCAGGACTCGGGAGTTTTCCTCAACAACAAAAAAAACACATTCGGAGAGGTCGTAGCTCTCTTGTGGAGTGGCAGGACCTCACGGAAATGGGCGGGGAGGGGCCCATTTTGCTCCCTTAAACTTTTTACTTTTCCTGCTTTTTCGAGTGATCACTTTTGTCGCTCCTCCAGAATAATCTGGTCGTCGTGCATACATACGCCTTACACATCTTCTTCTCCCCTTGTTCCCTCAGTCCTTACCATCTCTCTTCTTCACTCGTTATTTTGCAATCTTCCTCTTTTCCCCTTCAACCAACATCTTCCCTGTATGCTATACCCTATTGCTTCCTATACATCCTTAACAACTAAGACCCGTACTCATACCTCTCTTTTAGCGTTAAGAGACGTCTATTAGTATCTCCTATCCTTTGTGTTTACAAAAGATAGCAAAGGATAGGAGATACTAATACACGTCTCTTAACGCTAAAAGAGAGGTATGAGTACGGGCCTAAGTCTTTAAAATGTACTTTGGAAAAAGAAAAGTTCAAAGTGGTAGTGCATATAACATACAACACGAATATTATAATATATTACAGTGACATATGTAGTATATCTCTAATGGTACTGTCATTGCTAATCTTTCGAAAACAATATATGTATGTACATTTGTACTTCGTATACTGTATCATTATTGCATTTTTCAAATACATTATCTTGTAACACTTATACAAGTTCATGTTCTTTTACCCTCTGCGAATATCCCAGAGTGCGAATGAGTTCTGTCTCCCTCTTACTCTATTCCATCATAACAGCATCCTTTTCCTCCTTCTCTTGCCTTATCCTTCGACACACCTTTTCTGCTATGCTCCATTTTCTGTAACATTATCTTTCATTCCATCTATGCCATATTATCCGTATTCTGACTTTGCTTTTCCTTTATCAATACTACCTTCCACAACAAAATTAATTCGCTTATTTAGTCTTTAGCTTAGCCGTATGTTAACCGATATTCTTATATTTAGTCTGTACATCCTGCCTTAATATTTCTTATCTTGAAAAGCATACGGTTACATAGGAGACTTCAGTCTATTCTTGAATTTTGAAACTACTCGAAATTGGACCTTTGAATAGCTGTATCTCGGAAACGGCTGGGCTTAGAGCTTTTTCCTTCAAATTTTGAAGGATCTCTTAGTGCAGAAAGCTAGAATAGTCCATAGAAAAAACTGGTATAGGTCAAATTACGGTAGGGACACTTTCAAAAAATCCCATTACTTTTTGGTACTTTTTAGTAATTTGCATTAGTTCGAATTTTCATCGATAAGGGGACAGCACCTCCTGGGTACGATAAGTGGCGCCCCCTGTCGTTGATATACAAAACTAAAACATGATAGATTAACTGGGAAAATCGGCAGTTTGAAGCGCCCTCTAGCGTTGATATACGTAACTAAATTTTGAAAGATTTTCTGGAAAAATTGGTATTTTGGAGCGCCCCCTATCGTTGATATACAGAACTAAAGTTTGAAAGATTTTCTGAGAAAATCCGACTTTTGCAGCGCCCTCTGTCGTTGATATACGGAACTAAACTTTGAAAGATTTTCTGGGAAAATGGGCATTTTAAAGCGCCACCTTGCGTTGATATACGGAACTAAATTTTGACAGATTTTCTGGTGAAATGGGAATTTTGAAGCGCCCCCTATCCTTGATATACAGAACTAAACTTTGAAAGATTTGTTGAGAAAATCGGACTTTTGCAGCACCCTCTATCGTTGATATACGGAACTAAACTTTGAAAGACTTTGGGATATACGCATAGGGCAAAAGAATATCCGCGTATTATAAGTGTTTAAAGATAATTTATTTAACAAATTCAATAATTATACAGTATAGGAAGTGCAGATTTACATATATGGCCTGCGAAAGATTAGTACTAACAATGCCATTAGAGATATATTTTAAATATATCACTGCGATGTAATATACGTGTAGTATGTGCTACCACTTTGGACTTTTCCTTTTCCAAAGAACATTTTAACAACAGTCTTTAAGGATATACTAGCATTCAAGACTCAATAGCACCCGCACCTAACCCAAGCGAAGCTGACCCCCAAGCACAAGCACAAGTAGGATTTTACCCAGAGTCAACGGACTACCCCTCCGACCTCCCCACCGACACGTAGGATCGTCTCTACCCACACGAGTGCCCAAGGGTCAACGACATCTTGAAGCATTTTTAGCAAAGCGAACAAATTATACTAAATACGCGGGAGCTAGACACCTGGTTAGATTCACTATACGAAAGACCATGGCCGTAGACACCCTAAGGGGGCTCAAGGCCCTCGTCGGGAGACCCATAAGGTCCTATTACGGCCACAACTTGGGCCCGACTCACTGAGCAAGCTCAGCGGATGAGGCGGAAGGGTAACCCCCCGACACCATGGTTTATACGTGTAGCTACTCTAACAGGGTGACTACTCTTATATGACTACTCGAATGAATATGCTCGACCAGACCAAAGGAATAGGACAAACAAGACAAGCACAATGGAAAGTGAGAGGGAACAAAGTGAAACGAGAAGACAGAAGGGAAGATAGAAATAAAGAAGTTAAAAAGTAGAAAAGTAAGGAATAGTGATATAAAAGTAGAGAAGAAATAAGGAAAGTGATAAATATGAAAGTGAAAAATGAAAGATAATGAAATAAGGAAGTAAATAAAAAATAAATGTAGAAAAAGAAGAAGTTTTGAAATGGATAAGAGAGATGATTCCAAGAGACCAGTATAGGAGACCGGCTCGAGGAAGAATGAAAGCTCCGAGTCCGGGCACAGGCTCGAGCGCTCCCCTCACCATCCGCCTGCTCCCACTCATTGAGTCCTTCGCGACGAATTTGCGCACACACAATTTTTGGCACTTCCAGTACTTCTAAATATTCTTCACGAGGATTTCTGATTTCCAAGTGTTAATATCTAACTTTATTGATTTAATTAATTATTTTAATGTTCCAAACACCTAATTTATGAATATTTCAATTTGAACGTAATTTATTTTCGATATTCTACAATTTCAATTCAATTTTTATCTACTTCGTATATTCTACGAGATTTTGATTTAGCCTCAATTTTATATTTTGAATAAGTTTTGAAAGTAAATCAAGATCCAATAATATTTAGTACTATTTGGAAAGTTTTATTCAGTTTTCAAAAAAATCTATATTTCTGTGCAACTAATATTTTTCTTCCTTCTTCCAAGACAAGATCTAATTTTACTTGTTATTTGTAGATGCTTAATAATGTAATGTTAGGTGGTGTCAGTTGAAATCTCTCTACTCATCTCCGACTCATCGTTACCGTTTTAAGGTGTGCTTCACAACTTTCTGTAAGTGCTGCTCTGTCTTGTTCTTGAGGAGTTCTATAGTTCCCGGTCTCGTTCTAGAGGTTAATCTGGGAACCAGCATTAAGTAGCGGAGAACCTCTGCCCGCCAAGCTACACGTTCATATTCACGTTTAGTTCGGCTAGGACGGGATACGCATTGTCGACGGAGGCGATGATCACCAAATCCTACTTGCAGATTCGCCGCTACGATTTAGCGCCATGATTTTGGTATCGCCTAAAATCGTAGCGTTGTGCATTTCCCTACTCATCTCTGCATATAGATAAATACAATTTTAGGGGTTAATTTATTTTTCCGCGCCCCCTAACGGACAATTTCAGAACTAGGACTAGTCTCGACAGCGCCGTCTGGTGAAATTTTTTGGAACTAAGAAAGATGTTCCCCGCGAAAATAAATTTCAGGGGTTTGTTTAGAAATTACAAGGGCTAATGGAAGAGCCATTTGACCTATAATAATTTAATATGAACTTGTTTGAAATAATCAAATTTCTTCATTTTCTCACCAGCACTTCATCACGTATCTCTTCGTCGACTAGAATTGTCGTATTCAGTCGACAGAACCGCCAACGGTTCCTACGTTCAATAAACCCTATAACATGCCCAGAATATATTTATTTATTTACCTTATACCCAATTAAAACATTGTTCCAACGAATCGACCGTCTACGTTAATCAAATAAAAAAAGGAAAGTGAATGCAGGGATCAACACGAAACTATAACTAACGATTTGGCTTATTTTTATTTCGTATCCCGTAAGTTTATTTTATAATGTTCTTCATTAAGCTTTATGGTTCTTACACACATAGAACGGGGGTGGTCTTCGCCCATGCCACAATAATTTAAAAACGAAAACTCGTATGTAAAGTACTTTTCTTGACGACACTCCGTGAATCAAACAGCTACAATTCACTCTTACAGGTTATAAAGCTGACATCAAAATGGATGCACCTATTGGACAAGATGTTATCATTTAATTTTCATTTTTCGCAGCCGTTCAATTCAACGAGAGTAAACATATTTTCAAAACCGAGACTCAACTTATGCGTATTTATGCGGGTAATGAAATATTTCGAAATTGCGAATGTATGATCATAACATTTATTTATTTATTATATTTTCCCTCTCTCTCTCTCTCTCTCTCTCTCTCTCTCTCTCTCTCTCTCTCTCTCTCTCTCTCTCTCACCTATTTCTCTAGCTCTCTCACTCCCTCCCACACTCTGACTGTATGTATATCAGAGTCAATTCATCCCTCACGTTCTACATCAATCCGCACCGTACCTTTATAATTCGATGAATCATTTTTTTATTCTCTTTTTTATTTCCAAAAACGCCATCCATCTCTCTCTCTCTCTCTCACACACACACACACACACACACACACACACACTCATCCCTTCTAATCCACACACACTCGACACTCATGCCTGTCATACCCACGTGCCCCAGTCCATACAAGAAATCTCTCTCTCTCGTTCATCGAGCGTCTCATCGCTATGATCTGTCTCACTCTCAGCATCATCTCGAGGATTCAATAGTGTATTTTTTTTCCACAAACACTAACTGCATTTACGTAGGCTTAAATCCGCGAAACGAGGCGTGCGTTCAAGTTTCTTTTTTTTTTCACATGCCGTTCCCTTATTCGCTCGCTCGACAAGCCGCAGCGAACACGCGTGTTCGTCGAACGCTCGAAATCGGCGAACCAAGACAGTTTAACGAGTAATTAGAATCCTTCGCTAAAACAAAATCGAACGGACCTTCCGGACCGATTAATCAATTCGTCCGCGGAACGTCCGCGAGCGTTTCCCTTGCGTAATTCGAGCCGCGTAAGCGCACGCGTACGCCAGCTTGAATTAATCGTAGGTTTGTTGTCGGTACAAAGAAAATATTGTCAATTCCGGGTACGTCGGTCGTGGAAAAAGAAAAGAAAAAGTCCAATTCACAGCTATGCAGACTCGTTAAGAAAAAAAAAATCAGAGCCTGTTACACATCGTAATCGCGAAAAATTTGCCCTTAGTCGTTGACTTAATTATACTACGTTTTATTCAATATATAAATATTAAATATATATATATATATATCAAATAAAAGCATATACTTCGTTAATCGTCGAACGACCGTCGTTCCCGGATCCACGTCGACAAATCAAACTTTCAAAACTGAATACGGAAAAAACCACAATGCAACGCGCGGGTAAAGTGGCCGAACATAAAGATGGGTATACTTATAATACTACAATAGATATTAGTACAAAAATTAATGCTGCTATGATACCTAGACGATTTCATAAAGGAGCGACCGGGGACGTGATAACTGCGAGCGACTGATTTCCCATAGAGCGCCGATCTTCCTTACCGTCTATCGTTAACGTCGGTAAGCCGATCGTTCGATATACCGATCGTCGCCCGATCGTCGTGAAATAAATCGATCGGGGAAAAACTGTCGCGCAGCAGACGAAATAATATAATATCGTTAAGCTTTTACCCGTTAACGTTCCCAGTCGCTCCTTTTACCATAAATTTGCGTCATTCGACCAACGCTTTAACGTCAGTCCAACGAACCTGTCTCTCTTGTTGGTTATGTCGGACAATATTTATGTATTTCTTCATTTATCTCTTAAATCGTAATTTTATACGTTAAGTAAGTGTTACATATATCGCGTGTGGCCAGCCCGTGCTATCCTCATAGCGGCGAGTCTTCGTACGTAACCCGGGTGTCCAAGACACTGAGGTGGTTTCTGAACCGAGCACCGCCTGGCAACAGAAGATTTATTTCTCACCCGCTAGATCAAAGCGGTTTGCCTGGTATGAAAAATCATTTTGACAATTATTACGGAGACTCGGAACGAAGGCTCGCAGCTTACGTTCCCCATTAGCCGGTTAGCATAGGCGGCCAGACCCTTTTTCAATTCGCCTGTCTTTATCCATTTTAATCTTCCCTCGTTTCTCCTATTTTCCTCGTACGATCCAGAAATGACAGCAACGTTATGTAATGTAACACGTACAGTATATTATAATTAACGTATGTATTTATACTATGTATTTACAGACAATCACATGGAATCGTAGATATTCTATTATCGTTCGTATAGTCTGATCAATCTTAGCTTTCAAAATTTTCTCTCTCTCTCTCTCTCTCTCTCTCTTATGCTCTTTTCTTTTTCTTACGGATGCTTTCTTGTCCCCCCCCCGTCCCCCCTTCCCCCAATTAATCTTGCGTAGCACTTTTTCATTTGGTTCTCGTTAAAGCGTGCGTCTTCGCTACGTGAGCTGAAACTTGTTCAATTCTACTACCCGTTACAACGAGTGCACGTATACATATACATATACATATTATAAAAACAGTGCGATAACTAGCTCGCGGAAAGCAAGCAGCCCAGGTAACCCCATCGCTGTTTGTCCCCTCCCTCCCCCCCACCCTTTAAAATTACATACAGGTTTTTGAAAAATTCAAAAAAAAAGCCATGGTCACGCTGCACGGATTTATCAATTCGAAAATTATGCGCGCGAGGATTGCCAACATTTATTGAATAAATTTTTCATTTTTAAATTACCGGCATTACGAAAAATTTGTTGCGGGATGTATTTATGAGATTTTTTTCATTAAAATCTGAATTTCATCGTTCGACCTTAATATTTGTTAATACTAGCGCGATTGTCAAACGTACAGCTACAGTGATTGTGATACTTGGTAAAAAAAGAAAGAAACAAGGAACTTTTCAATTCAGTTTCCCAAAATTATTACGCGCGTCGGTGATTCAATTTGACAAATGTAAGATCCACGATTTTCGTACCTAGTTTCAGGGTTCAGACTGATGCAGCGTAACTGACCATATGTGAATTTCAAAACACTGTATGTCTATACGTATAAAAACACATTCGCGTGCACATAATGTATATCTCATACAGACATTTTGGAGAAACAGAAAATTCAATATGTTTCAGGCGAGTGAAATAAAGATATGAAATAATTGTTTGATGCCTAAAAAGAAATGAATTTAAAAAAAAATGTATTTAAGAAATAGTAATAATTAGGTAATCTCTCGAACGATAAAGAGATCTATGCAGAAATCATAAAAATTTATGACAACTGTACAGTCTGTAAGCTATATATGTTGTTACACATGTATTATGCGTATACGCGAATGTGATTATACATTTTCATATATGCTTGTTACACAACATTTACGAGACGCATACACTCAATTAGCTTGGCGTTAAAAGTGAAGATCTTGCTGGACTCTGCAATATAATTTTCACATTGGCCGCCATTGATGGCCAAAAAATTGATTTCGACGTGCCTTTTGTTCTCGCTGACAAATCACTCACGTATATTCTCATATCACGATATTATTATCGGCGATAACAAACGACCGTTGAAAAAATCGAGTGTGCACACGCGTCACATGTTTCATTATTATCCCTAACAATACCTCAACATACAGACTTATCGAACAAGCTTCAATTCTGGCGACAGACGCGGACGAAGTGTCTTTTTTTTTCCTAATGTACTGCGCATGCGCGTAATCGTGATCACGTGATAGAATATATAATAAATGACGCAAACAGCTCGATGCTCCATTGGCTTCTTATGTACATTATTGGTTTTTGGTGAACATACCCAGAAGTGACGATTCAACGTAAGATAATTATTTGACGTTGTAAAGAAATGGGAAGAGATCAATTGATTAATTAAACGGATTTAAAAAGGAGAGTTGATTTGAAGTAGCACTTTTACATTGATACCTGAGAATTAATGAGTCAATTGGAATTTATAAATTTTCGAGCAGTACCAAATATCTGGACGCGTATTTCACGTTGATTCGTACACGTTTTGGGTTTTCTCTCCAGTATAGAAACGTAGATGTTGGGAGATCGCGAGCAGCGAACCTCTAAAATTTTAGCTACGAATAAAGGCTACATAAAAAATATAATTTTCAATAGGCGTGACGAGGTCGCTCGCTGTATGAGATTTGTTGATATAAAATTATGCTGGGATTTAACACGTTGACGTTGATGAAATCGAGATATCGATAACGATTTTGAAGAACTTCTCGTGTTCTTCTCCAAATGTTAATATACAGTCGACTCGGTGTGATCAATTTTCTCGTTGAAATGTCATGGAACTCAAGTGAAATAGAACTGCGGGCCACCTAATAGTAAAATCGATTTGACCAAAGGCCTACTTCTAGGACTCAATAATTTAGTAGCTTTTACGTCAAATGAATTCGATCCTCGTACATAAATAATATAACGCATATTTCGACCCCGTCTTCATTAAATTTTTCTCTCTCTCGTCCGCATTCCATTTTCCCCCAACCCCCTTAACATCAAAACACTTCAGAATAAAATCTCGCTAAATCCTACATACTAACGGCCGGATGACATCTCGAGGTTGAAGATCACTGGTAAGCGTAACTTTTTCTAAATCAAGACGTTCCAAGCCCTCGTGCCACTTTTTCTTCAATTGAAATGAACGTTAGACAAATGAGTGATTTAAGATATCCTTGGTGCGTATAAAAAACCTTTTTTTTATCGGTTACAGTCGTTGTGCATGTAACCGAATGGCTTTACAAAATCAAAATGAACCACCGATACTTCACTGATTTCATAAGATGCAATTCAATTGGGCACGAGTGTGTAGGACTATTGAAATACGGCGCTCTTTATGCCTCTTAGAAATGATTACCCTCGATCTCCCATTCTCTTCATTTCGTTGCTGTCTCATTGAATTAACATTTTTCTTGCTACCTGACCTACTGTTCTCTAGAAGACAATCGAGCACCTGGACACTTCCTCCTTGGGACACTCGATCATCGCTTCGTTGGGCTTGAGAAATTCCATTGACTTTCCAGCCAATTATCGACCGTGTAACGTTTGAGTGTAGACAGCCAGTGAGATAAGGATAACGAGAACTAGGAAACGTTCTTTATGGTACGAGGAGAGGGTGATGGCACCGCTAAGCCACCACAGGGCATGACTTCCACCAGGAGCAGAACTGATGCCTCGCTGAATAGCTGCAGGATGTTCGCCTGATAAAAGAAAAGAGTAACAGAGTTAGAACTTTTAATGAAATATTTTCATCCTATGTGTCTAAAGGTATCTAATTTCACTCACCATTCAGCACATGAAGCTGTACACTGGCGCTATCTAGGTTACTAGGATTGCAAGTGTAATTTCCTGAATCCTCACGCCTCGCATTTCGTATTATAAGACTGTTGATGATATCAGAGTCAATCCGCTCCTCCTGAATATCCTGTTTGTCCATCTGATAGTTGAGCACACGCACCCCATTATGATACCAAAATACGAAGAAGGGTCCTTCAAGCGACTGTTTTATCACACAGCGTAAAGCCACTGTGCTACCGGTCTTCACGTACATATCTCGATCTCCCATTATCTCGATTTTTGGCACTGGAAGTAAATGCCGTATTCAATTAGTCTAATTAAATTAACTTTAAGAGAGACGCTCTTTGCATGAAACTCTTGAGACTCCGTCCACTTACCAACGACGTTGAGCTTGACGGTATGACTTCTTTTGGGCTCGGTAGAGATTTGGCATTCATACTCGCCCTCGTCTCGCGCTTGCACATATTTAACCTGGAGCGTCCAGGTGTCTTGGGCGTCGGAGAAGATCGCCTGGAACCTTTCATCCTCGATAAACATGGTTCTATCAACCGAGATTATGTGAGCATCCCTGCTTCTCACCCATGAAACCTTGACAAGAAATAGTAAAAAAAATTACATCACAGTTAATCATGTCTGAATTTTTCCATTAACAACATAATAATACATGAAGATCTTTTCAATCTGTTTCATTATTAATTGTATATCTGAGGTGAAAAAAATATCGCTTCGAATTAATAATCTTAATTTTCAATTGATCGACCGATTATACGTTACCGGCCGAGAAACGTATAGCAGAGTGGCTCGATCTAACGGATAAGTTCGGAAGTTTTCCGTCGACTTTTCCACGTAAAATTTTATTCCCCAAAAACATCCCTATTTTCGTTCTTTATAGGCGCTGCCTTTTTTATTTCCTATCGCCGTCGGAAACGCTACGCTCGGTAAACTGTTCTAGACGATAGATTTTGTGAATAACGCGATTCCCCGTGCTTTATTGCGTTGGCCGACCGTAAAGAATTCCCGATGGCTAATAGATAGTATCGCCCTCGTGACCGAACCCTCGCGTTTACAGTGCCCGGATAACATCGAAACCACGTACTTCCTCACAGGCACATCAATCAAATTCGCGTGTTGGAAGACACTTCTTTAGACAGGATGCGACGATTTTGTACGAATTCTTTCTTACCTGTAAACCAATTCCACTTGAAAACTCCTCTGTCTGAGTGGTGAGTCTATACTTTTGTTGCTTAACAATATGCGTCACTCCGTAGCACTAGTAATTTCATATACGTCAAATAACCCGGAAGTAGGCGCGTGGAGTGTCTGAGACAGGTTAACTCAATAAATTTCAAATGAAGAACAAAAATCGTGCGACCATTTCCAGCTGACGGGATACTTTTTTAACACGATGACTAACAGAAAAAAAGAATTGTAACACCCAATTACGTGGGATAAAATTTCGAGATAATATTTCGTCGTATATTTCCGAGATTTTGACTTTTTCGATAATGACTTTCAAGTGGAACGAGGACGCGACACTTCAGTCTCCGTGCTCAAGAGCCGTCCTGCTATTAACGCGAATTTTAAAGTTCAAACTTTCAAGCGTTTACCGAAACGGTTGCATTTTGCACTCAAGGCACTACTGGACCCGAGAGAGCAGCGCCATGCGCAGCGATAGGATTTTCTGGTTAATCTCGAACGTCCATCATCGAACGTGAACTCACCGATTTATTTCCCAGTTGACGCACTTTGCAGGGCAAATAGGCGTGAGTTCCCAGCTGAACCGTGATATTCTCTGGACTGTTTGAATCGAAGTATGGACCCGGGTAAAGCCCGTCGATTCTCTTTACCAGCGAGTGTGATCTCGTGCTGACCCCTACGAGAATTCAGGTAAACTCCATTCCCATTACTGCATCTTACAAAAATTATTTAACACTTTTCTGACCGGTTACGAGTACACTCGTCTTTTCATGCCCGAACGTTCTTCTCTGCACTAACATCAGTACATGGAATTTTTAACTCTGAAAGCAATATAGGTCTCGACTGTGCAGGACAGTTACGGCTTGATATGGCCGGCCAGCAAAGTGTTAATATAACAATAAATTAAAGGGACTATATATCGGTGCTTAATATTACAATAGATTCCATCTTCGAACGAGAGGGTACTTTACTGTCATTACGTGCATCTTAAAAAAATTACTTAATATAATAATAAATTAGACTATATGTCTGTTCCACATATTACATTAGACATATATTACATTATTTGAGTATCCTTGATTAAAATCACCAGTTAATCATTAATATCCCGTGAAGCTCAGGCTTTAACGAACCTTTCTTGTCTCATCTCTGGATCAAAGAGCTGTGCCCTAATTTAGCTATAGTAAGTAATTATGAAAATCGAAAGTAACTGTTCGAATCAGGCACTTTACAATGGACAAGCGTGTTCGTGTGGTCGACCACTCCTAGTTCAGCTTGGCCGGGACCTACGGCGAATCTCCGATATCGATAAAAGACTAACTATTGGTCTACTTCTTTTTTTGTTTAGTGCTTTTCTAAGTTTTTCCACGTAAGCCGGTACGTGGATGGTAGATGGTCCAGGAATCGGGATGCTGAGCGAACGGGTTAGTTGACTATACCACGGTCGAGGCCAGATACGTGTTCCCGAGTAAAAGAGGGCGAAAGCGAGAAAGCGTGGAGCTCGTCTCGACTTGAGGAGCAAAGCTGTTGCAGGATGCTCGGGCCATGTAAGATCACAAGGAATGGAAAATCTGCGCAGAAGCGCGCACGCGCACGTCTTCCTTGGCGAACAAAATCATTTGCCTATATACAGCTGCCGAGCCAACTATGGCTGTGAATATAGCACAGTGTGCCATGGTACGGTATAACGATACCCTATGTATGCAGTTAGTAGGCTGACAGGAATTCAGTTATACTTTATGGTAAAAAGGAATGCATATAATTTGAAAGGAAAATAAACTCCTTTCTTCTTCTGGGTAAGGAGGATTATATTATTTGCTTCTACGAATTTGGCAAATTTTTATCATCCTCTTTTTTTTAGCTCAGACTGGTTCGATGTGTATACTTGCTACTGTTTGGAAACTGGATCCGCCATTTTAGCCGGCATCGTCGGCATAAGGATAATCACAGTGATGAATCTAATTAGATTCGAAGCTCGAGATGATTTCCAGTTTTGCTCATGGATTCCATCAAATAATTTATTGGTTTTGATAAATTTGACGAGTCACGTTCTATTTTAGCCAAATTCAGGATATTGCAAATTCAGTATGCGGATAGACGCGTATCACTGCATCGACCCCCGTTAATTTGATAAAATTACAAAAGGGACAGGATTAATACTTTATCGTAATGCAATAAAGATGAATTGATGCTTATAAATAACCTATTAAGTGAAACGGTATCGATTATAACAACAAGCTATTACGTGAAATTACTAGATGATAAATTAGTTTCACCTATTTTGGCAATTTTTAAAGGGTCAACGAAACATGAAACATGAAACCAGGTTCAACGCATTGAGTGCATTCACATGGAATGAATTCTTTATGAGTGAAAATCATGGGATCGCCTTTGACACAGTGCGGTACAAAAGGCGATAAATTAATCTCTGAAAACAGGGCTGCGGCTCTTTTGCGCACAGCACTTGGACCGGAGCAACTCTTACCTGCCTCCGCCTACCAAGCCGCCCTTATCACATCGGCTGAATTTTCACTCCCAAGAAAAAGCCTGCTGTACACTCTATCTGAGTAACGCCATCGTATCGATAAGCTGGCTATCGAGGCTATAAGTGCAATTCGATTCTTGTCTTACAATAGAATGCAGATTTATGTCAACGGATATTTCAAAATCAATTCCGTTGACACGAAACAGATCTGACTTTGTCGAGCGTCTATTTCACGAACAAGAAAGTAATGTGTCACAATCTTACCAGTGACGCCTAGTAGAATCCAGCAAACGAGGCACAGGACATAGTAGTTAACGTAGGAGGAAGTCCTCATGGTGACGACGAGGACGGAGCCAGTATCATCTCAGAGCATGATAGTCCTGGGATTATATACGATTATACCCGATGAGTATATTCATGTGCGCGCACTCTCAATTACAAGTTCACACATTTATCCTGAAAAATTTTCTTCTCTATCACGATCACATATTCCTGGATTCAAATTTACGAAGATTTCCGTTGGTCGAACTGGGGGGGTCAGCACAGTGGGTTATAGGCGAGTATACGGGCACAGTCCGGGGGGAATTGTATCGCGGGGGTTGAAAACTGCGAGTCGAATTTTCGGGGGTGCTTGTCGTCGCGACGCCCGGGCGAAGCTCTGAACCGCCGGGCTCCGGTGGCACTGCCCGCGCCCGTCCGGGATCCGCGCAAGCGTGCTTTTCCTGCTTCGCTGATCAGCCAGCTTCTCCCTCCCTTCGGCCGCATACAATCCAACCCTCCCACCCTGCGTCAGTCTGTCTCCTTCCTTCTTTCTTTCTTCCTTCCCTTCGTCTACCGATATATACGCGCAAGATAGATGCCACACCGACCACGGCAGGATTGCTCTAGCTACGTGTAGGGTCCTTCTCTGCTTCCCTAAATTCTTTCCATCTCCTTTTTCACCTATCTTTTCTATGAGACGGAAACTTTCCATCGCTTCCGATAATTTTAACGCATTGTACTTAACAGGACAGCGCCACGTGTAGCGGCTATTTAAGTAACTATGATCTAGAGCTATTTTATACCTGAAAACTGTTTGTCGCTGCACATGATTTGCTTGACTAATCGGCTTCGAAGACTTTGTACTTGTTGTACTTTAATTAGTTACGTGTTCTATTTTAGATGTTATGTACGGGGTAAAGTGTGTTCAATGATGTATAGGTACTTCGTTAACTCCTGAAAAATTTCCTCGGGAACGATCCAATTTTATTGAATTGTTCACGATTTAGTGGACTTTTCTGATTTCCTTACTATTTTCAGGTTTCTGATCAATTGAGCACGTGGAATTGCATCAGTGAGTAATTATATTTTGTATTATTCTCTCAGCCGATCGATAATCTTTTTTATATAATTATTCGAGCATGCTTTAGCTCACCTCCAAGTGTCACCTATATGATGTGAAGTCTGTCTTTTCGATTCTTTCGACTTTCTATCTTTATGCTTGATATATCGTGTTAACGCAGGTATGGTTTACTAGAGAGATCAATGTCACTCTGAAGGCCATCTTCTTATGTATCATTGCGTGAAAAGAGTTCCCTGAATGTTCAACTGATATTAACAGTTTGAATCCCAGGGGCCATTGAAAAAATGTTGTCGAAAAATGCCGAACAGCGCAATAGCGCTTTCTTAAGCGATCAAATCTAAAGCGTTCAAATATACCGAGATTTTCCGACATGAAATCTGAACAGCGCTTTCGCGCTACTTGGGACTCAAACGGTTAATACCCACCTACAAGCGGTGTCTCGAATAAAACTAACCTCACTTTTCAGACTTACTACCATTGGATACAGCAATTTTATTGCGTCTGTAATTAAATGTGGGTGATTGCGGAGTTTATGTTATGTTAATGATATATTTTTCATATAGCAAATTCCCACGAGTTACTCTTTCATAATAGATACGAAAATGTCCTGTAATTAAAGCGTTGGCTTACACATGTATATCTTATAATTGCCCACATTTAATTACAGTATATGCCTGGCAGAGATATAAATGGTTTTGATAGTCCTGTAATTTTTCTTATGATACGTGTTGATGCTCCTGTGAGCTTTAATTAATGGTTACGTGTAACTGCTAGAAGGAAACATTTCCTTGTCGACAATTTGCCCTGATAATAAATAAATGTCGATATCGATGTTGATTAAAAATTTATTTTTTCACGGAATCGATGTTTTAGCTTGTGAATATTGATATTTTGTATCGATTCTCTAGATTTTGATTTATCGTCAGATCAATTCAAATCCTACGATATTAAGCTATCATGACGGAGTTTATTAGTTACTATTTCGTTTACAATTATGTACCGGGTGTAGTGTTATGGTCTTCATCTTTCATTTTACATTTTACAGTGTCTTGTCATGCAACACATACCAAAAGTCATTTTGAAAACGTCTGACGTGCATCTTATGGGCATCTTAACCCTTCAGGTACATCTGACGCGCTGACGCGGCGTGATTAAAAAACTGCTGTATCAAATAATGTCTTCAATATTTTCCAAATTTAAAAAGTTGTACTTAATTTCGAATTAATGAATTATAATTCAACTAGAATCTTAAATATCTCTTTATTATTAATTTTTCAATGTACCAGACGTCTATTGATAATTCGTTAACACAATTTTTTATTTTTTAAGTAACGATTTTTCGATAAATCAATATTTTTAATTTCGACCATTAATCCTTTGCATTGCCAAAATAATTTGATTCATTTTTCAAATACAAATATAAATAAAGAAAAACTTTTTCATTTAATTAAAATGCAGCAGTACATGCTTTACCGATAAATAAACAACAGTGTCAAAATCAATTAAAAGACAAGATCGTCTATTTACATTTAAATTGATCAAATATTTTCTTACTCGAAATCCATTAATAGTTACGATCAATGAATTTTGTAATCAAGCCTATACGTCATGCACAAACAGAGCCACGTGCAGCTGATGAAAATCATATAAATAAATTATATCTCCGAACTCCGAAATATTATTAATACACAATGATTATTTATCGCCATCAATTTATCGCGAGTCACAAAAAAAAATGTTCCAATCCAATTTCAAGAATTTGGAGAGGACTAATAGAGAATAATAAATTCTTAGTCATGATCGCCATAGGCAAAGGTATACCTTCGATATTCAATGACACAAACACGTTCCTGATTAATCGCCCGACAGATTGAGTGGGATAAGTGGAAAATAGTCCTCGATTTTAATCCTGTCGACTGCTGTCAACTGTCAGTCCAACTTTCGGAATCGCACTCGCACAGCGCCAATTAGACGGGACGTTTCGATCGATTGTATTCGTCGGGAGTGACATTGATTAATCCACGTATTCCACGGAAAAGTATGTGAAATCCTAATCGGTGTATGTTTCTTTTAATGGAATTTGATAATCCAAACCCTAGGAATGATCGCGTGAATAATACAGCAATCGGGTTAACGTTTCAAAATGATTTTAAGGTTAGGTATACACATAGACGCCAATATCTTGTTCTCTTTGTGTATACGATATTGAAATTCGATACAACTACTATTCCATACTTATTATCTCCTTTAAAAAAAAAAAAAATAAAGACTTCAAAATGGCAGCTCTCGAGTTACGCGATACAATGACGATGGAGAAATTTGTCAAATAGTGCTATAATCAAAATTCGTAATTTACAGGAAAATATGATCGAAAATAACGTACTGCTAATTCAAGAAGCTTTCAAAAATAATTTTATTACCTTTGTTATACTTTGTTTCTGTTTACCAGCTTTCAATTTTTTTTGTCATTTTACACGTGCTTTTATTTCACAAGGTAATTAGAGGAATATCGGCATCTTAACCTGACATTTTTATTTAAATATTTAGTACTCGCCATATTAATGTATCTATGTACATATCTATGTTCATGGTCGATGGAACTGATAATATAAGGTGTCGCATACACGCGTTAATAAAAAAGGAAAGTGGAGTTCGATTTTCTCTTAATGCAAGTCGTTCTGTCAGGTGACACTGATTTCGAAATTGATTAATCGGCCTTTGGTATGTGACCTTTTTCACAATCTATATAGATAAGATAAATCGATACCTTAACAATCGAACTTCGCTTCCATCATTAATTTTCGCTGTTATCCTATGTTCCAGGTTGTCCAATATAAGTATCAGTATCAATGTCAAGTTATAGTTGAAATGTTCTGAACAAATTTATATCGATTAGACATCACAAGTCTCTCTGACACTAATATAACGGGTGTTTATATGGTATATACACATATATTTTCTATCTTCTATATATATATATATACACACACAAATATATAAACCAAGTTTGTACGTTTCTATACCGGGTGGAGAATTTATAGTGACCGGTGGGATTTTTTCGGAAACAAACTTCGTTTGATCCCAAGTGATATAGAGAATAGATTTTTTGTCTTATTTTCGAAAAATGTTATCAAACTGATTACAACTTTGGTGGTTAGCGTAATAATGCCTTTGCACACGAGATTAAACAATTTTTTTATTTTCGAAAATAATGCATCGGCCAATTAACAAAATTCAAGGTTGACCTTGGAATGACCTTGACGCCCGCACCCGGAATGGAAATTCAATTACGGTATCTTCTGTTCCTCTCAAATCCCGGATGAAACATTCCTTTCCAGTTTCCAAAAAAAAAAAAATCGCAGTCTCCTTAAATTCTCCAGCCGGTATATCTACAGTACGCTACCTCAAAACTCAAGAACCACTAAACCAATTTGAGAAACCCCTTTTACTGCTTTAACTTTAATTTTCAGGAGTAACATAGGTTATGTGTCATTACGGTATGTCGAAAAGGAGTTGTGCAGAGAACGAAAACGTAAAGGAATTTGGCAAAAAGCCGTAAAAAGTCGTGGGTAAAAATTAGTCTTCCATAAAATCTGTGGGCGACTAACGTATGTGTCTTAATGCATGAAAGATTAAAAAAAAATTCCAGCAGATTTCTAACTTAATCCTCTTATTTATAAAGCGTAAGCAAAATTTCGATTCGACCCTTAATTACAGTGCAAAGATCTGATATAGCTAATTTCGTAATGGGATAGAAGGGTTGTATTGTGTCGCAGGTAACGGTGTGTATGGCTGCTTCCAATTGTTCTGTTACAAAGTAACGGAAGTCGGAAACGAGAGTATCAACAACCACACAATTGTTCTTTGAGAAAAAAGTTTTCTCTTTGTTTCTTGAACTCTTGTGTCCATCTTTATATCCTTCTCTGTTTTCTCTCTTGTCCTATTTGGACAATGGACGGCTTATCGAAAGACGGAGGGCTGCATTGTTCAAACAATTATTCCCAGGAAACCTAAAGTTTCTCGAGAATATTCTTCTGAGAAAGCAGTGATCATTGTTTGAAAGAAAAATATATTTATGTAAAATTTAAAAAAATGGCTCCGTCACGTTTTACACGATGCTATAGAAATTATAAATATATTTTTTTTCTTCTTTCAGACAAGCCATATGGGCTAAACAGTGTACATCGTTTTGTTGTTCAATCCCAGCGGCCTTCCAGGCGACACTATTTAATTTTAAAATGTATTTTTTGAAATTTTCAGAATTTATTCATTAACACGTATATTAACATGTAGCCAAATGTAAATTGATTTCCGTTTATGGTTTTCGTGTAATTAATTTTTAAAATTGACCCTGTTTTTTGTGCACTCTACGGTAACCCCTTAATGAAAATTCACCCTGGCTCTGACCTGGGTAAAAGCCAATAAGCCTGCGGTCAGTAACGATACTGTTCCGTAATAAACCTCGCGAGAATTCTCTTGTGTTCGAACAAGTCCCATGGGTTCTGTATACATATACGTATAGACGTGTATACATATATAGATATAACATATAATTTGACACGCTCCTTTCTTGTAAAAGCACAAATAAAGTTCGTTATCAATCTTATTTTTTAATTATCCTGATGCTTTAGTCAAATCATGATCAATCAAAATGAATCGTATAAATTAAAAGAGACGTTCTCAATTGGATGATCGATATAGAAAAATTTTAGGGATTGTATAGTAGCATAGTAATATTTTTTTTTATAATATCAAATTAAACTGAATTTTTTTTTAGGGAAAGTTTTAGTTTCAATTAAATTTGAATTAATTAATAGTTTAATTAATTTAAAAAAAAACTTTGGTTAATTAAAATTGTAATGCTCAGCGCATTGTTGATTCAACGTAACGTGTGGTATTTCTGGTTGAAAAAATATCCGCTAAAATCTATCACGAAGTTTACTAAATATTTACCAAGTAGCGAGAAAACGTTGGAGTTTTCATTTCCGGTAGATTCTCAACTCTCTTTAGTATAACGGGTGGTGCGGAACATCGGACGCTTCTGCAAAAGCTGTATGTAAAAGCTGAATACGTGTGTGCCGTATACTGGCTTTGACCAATCGTTAGATGCTATGGACGAAGCATTTTGGATCTAGGAGGAATCCATGAGCTCGTAAACTTTCACACGTGACAAATTTCTACAGGTATACTATAAACTCCTTTTGAAAGTCAAAGGCTCGGCGCGATCTTGTATCATACACTGTTCAAAAGTTGAATTTAGATATTTTCTTGAAAGGAATAAAAAGAAAGGACGCTTTTGAGGATGTTTTGAGGTCCGCTAGCGGTACACGTTGACGTTCCAAGATCGTTCTTTTACTGAAAGAATAAACGATTTCTTTTAGAATCTTTACCTGAAGAATTCTTTAGCTTTTTTGTGCTGCTCAAGTGGACGCTCTTAGTTTCAAGAGTGGTTTCTTAATACACAGAACAAAGGTAAACATGATAATATTTCAAAATTTTATTAATCAACGATATATAGAAATAGTTCCAAGTATTTATAAATAGAAAAATTTATTCCAAATTTGGAATGTTATATCAAATTGCACGATAAATATCAATTGTCATATAAATTGCACAATATTAAGGACGAAATTAATAATCGATTCGTAAACGTTAAACGTATTTCAAGTGAGCTTTTTCGTAATACAGACTATTATATTTACAGCCAAACTGTAGTGCGCACGAATAAAATAGCATTTAGAGGGGTCATCTTCGTATGACTTTTAAGCTAAATGAGTCCCCTGTACAGAATCTTTTACCCGTGAAACGACTGTAACATCTTTGTAGAAATCATATGGAGTCGTAAATAGAATCGTACGTACGTAAAATCAATTTTGCCATTTTGCCTTATCTTCCAATTTGTACGCAAAGTCAATAAATTCTCTAAAAAAGCAAATAATAAGTACAGTCATACATTTTGTATCACCTAAAGTTGTACATTGAATTTTGTCTAATCCTATCAAAACAACAAGTTATATACCAGGTAATCAAAAAAATACTGGCATCGGAAAAACAATAAAACAAACCACAATTGCTTGTTACACAAAGCCCGATATTCTCCACATAAAAGTATGCCAAAGGTTTCAATAATTTTATTCCAGTCGATAAATACACGAATTCACAAAAGTTATATATTTTTTTACATAGAAAGTATAATTAATCATTTTGACCCCAAGTGAAACAATTTCAATCGCAGCATCCGCCATTATTATAACGAAGCTTAAGTCTCATTGAAATTAAAAGTATGCTTCATAAAGCATTATAGATATTTATTAGCACTCTAAATTTTATCACTCTTCCCCTCACTTCGGCTTCCCCCCTCAAATTTCAAATCGTGACTCATTCACTTTTTTATCCGTGTATACCTGCGCTCAAGTTAAGTACAATACCAAAAATCTTATTGTTATCGTCACGATGATCATTATCATTATAATGACAAAGAATGCAGCGGAAGGGTAATAGAGCTCCGGTCGTTTACGCCGAACAAAAAGAAGAAACGTAATATCGCCCCGCATTTCGGGAAAGCCTCTTTCACTACGAAATCCTTGAACAGATTCCATTGGGTAATTACGTGGAAGATAATTCCTCCCTTCCTTGGCGTTCCCCTTGCGTTCCTACAGCCATCACCTCTCCCACTTTCCGCAGCCCTCGCAGCTTGCTTTTGCTTCTCTCGAAATTTATCGAACGCGTATAGTCAGCAAGTGCCTCGGAAGTGGTTTCCTGCAGCGCTGGTTATCTATTAGCGAATCTCAGCCGGAGAATAATATCGATATTCTTTATTCCCCTTGATTTTTATGCGTATTGTAATTGCATCGTGGGGCTCGTGTAGCTCGGTCGATAAAGTAGGAGTAAAGTGGACAAGGATTTACGGAAGAGAATCGTCGGTAAGAAAGAGTGCTTTAGGCTTTTCGCTCTTCGAACGTGAAATGTAGGTCAGCGAGGAGGACAGTCCAACCAAAATCTACTAAATACATAAAAGCAACTGTCTACGGGACGTCATATAGTAACGTTAGTGTGTATGTATATATATGTATGATGTGTGAATAGATTGACAATGAAGGAAGGATCTGGACGTTTCAGGTGCAGTAAAACGCTTCGAGCTTTGAATTTCTTGCACTCCCTGTACTTAGTTGACTGTATTACAGTAAGAAGTTCGCTTATTTTCTTTGTCCTGGTAGTCGGTAATGTATTAATGATTCAAATTGTGAATTTAAGGGATGCTTGAGGAGGTTATGTAATTTTGTGGGTTTACAGTTCTTGCGATATCACGTGGAGCACCATGCTGGCTATGTATTTCGTGAACTCGTGATAAATGGGACTTGGAAATTCTATGCGCCATGATTTTGTGGAACGAAGCAAATAAATTCTCTTTCAAACTTATTTTAGCCAGTTTAATTTCTCCGGCAAATAAATCGAGGTATTATTTTTCGTCTTTTGGGCCTCGTATTCTTTGTTTAATGAAATTGCACGAATTTCTCGGGATAATCAATAAATATTAGATACGACGTAATAATGGCATGCACGTGTATGTGGAAAGTCTCGAATGACACGAATCGAGCGATTATACAGTTGTTTTAATGCTATTAAATTTAATTCATTTAAACCGAATGCTTTTTAGCACCGTGTAACATTTTCATAAATTTTGAACAATTTTTTTGCAGCTTTACAATTTCTACTATCAGTGTCGAAAATTATTGTGTCTCTTGTCCTGTGCATAAACGTAACGTGTACTAACAAGGAAGATTAGATTTTGGACTTTCAGGATTTTGAATGCATCTCAAAAATTATGCAAGCTTGGATTAAACTTTAAATAGACAGTAAATTTGTTTTTGAGTTGCCTATAGAAAGTTCTTATTAGTTCATCCCTGTTTGCAAAAATACACCGCTCATCCCCTTCATCGCTGCGTTTCAGAAAAGATTTTTTTTTTCCTATCATAACGTGGATAGGATTACTTATTTCAGATATGGTTGTCCTATCTATTACTTATGCATGGAACACTACGAACATCGTTTCGCACCTTGTATACATTTAATTACGCTTATAATTAAAAATCAATCTTCACCACTTACTTATCACGTATTGCATAAGGACCGGGTGGCTGCGATCTTTTTTTTTATAACCTGTTGGGAGTGATCTAGAGACAAGTCCCGCAACTACGTATTAAAAAGCCACATATATTCAATCGAACTATAAAAACGTTTCATCAATTTAATAAGAAGGTTTTTGCACATTCCCTCGTAAGATAAAATTCACGCGTTTATGTGCTATGAAAATATTAAGAACTATGAACTAGTAAGTAGTAGTAATCGGAAGAGTAGGATTTGGATTTAAAATTTAACAAAATCTACACGATTAGATTTTTAAAAAAGAAGAACCATTGGGTTCAGCTCAACTAATTTCATCGAACTGCAAGGGAAATAAAATCTGCTTCCTGAAAATATTTGCGGAAACATTTTCATTCGTTAGACATTCGAAGCGATGTCTTGAATGTTCCGTGCTTAAGTAGTAGTAACTATATCTAAAATAAGTAGTACTATTCACGTTATACGTTAGGAAAAAAATTGTTTCTGAAATAATTTATTAATATCCTAATACAAAATGGTCGTTTTCATGTGAGGCAATGTTATACATAATTAAGTTTTTTAATTTAGACACGATTACGTATGAACTTTGATATGCATATTACAACGACTGAAATAAATTATTCTGAAATGTCTATTATAATTATATTACAAATATTATAATAAATTATTATAATATACCAGAGGTCACTTATCTTAATCAGCATACTCAGAAAATCCTTATAAATCTTGAATAACTGACTGTCCAATTCATCCTTATTGGACGATTACAAATTACAATTAGTTACTCCATTTCCAGTATTACGTATTTATTAAGACCGCGAAACATTATCAACTGGCCTGTCACTGATAACGAGACAATACATTTCGTAAATAACCGACGATTAATTGACTTTGATTTCTGCGAATTGCCACAATCTGACAATCGATAACTTGCACGTAAATTTTCGTAATTACGAATCGGTACGAAAGTTGCGCGCGCATGCGCATAGATGATTTATTCATTTTTAAGATTTTCAATGTACAGTGGAAGTCTCTCACAATTTAAATAATCCAGAGACATGTAAGCTAAGCGAAATACCAGTCAGGTACTCAGAAAAATTGACAGTTCTCCTTCTCTTGCACTCGTGACCAATGACAATGCTCAGCTGTCCCCACTCACGGCCTTCGGAGATCTAAAAGAATGTTGGCTGTAACGGCCTCTACCTTACCGACAGCGACAAATATCCTTAGCGTTGTCACTTATTGTATTTAAATTTGTATGATACTTAAGTACTTACAATTAAAGAATTGTTCGAATCACGTGTGTAACATGCACCCACATGCATGACAATATTAAAGTAACAATATGTTACGTAAATATATCGTCGAATGTGTTTCTTTAAGAATTGCGTAATTCTGCGATCTTTATTTCTGTTCCTAGTGAGATTGCTGATGAACAAGCAAACTTTGTAGGTTACGTTGTTCTTTGAATTTTTCATTTTACTCTTTGAGGTTAAACCGTACTTACGGGTATGCTTTGAGTATAATTTACTGTGATTACGGAATAAGGTTTACACCACCGTATCGCGCCATGATCGAGGACAAGTCCGAGGGGCAGATTATTTTTTTGCAGGCATGCAAACTGCGACACGCAAGTGAATATCTTCAGTAATGGAATCAGACGTGGAAGAGCTGCGTGTCGACTAAACGCTTTCCCGGGGAAGTTGTAGGATTTCAATTACTATCGCTATCAGGTAAAGTACTAGTTACTTCGATAGGGTGTAAATTTCATTTTCAAGTATTTTTTACAAAATTCTCTAGGATATATGTCAAGATAACGATGCGTATTGACACTATAATTATGTTTCGACCTGTTTATTCGGTACGATTACTATAATTAATATTTTTGATGATTATTCGTTTTTTAATAAAAAAAAAAATATGTATTGGTTAAATTGTCAATAATGGCTTTTTTTCCTTTTGATTGTTATCCGACAAGATCGGATTGTGATGTTGACGATTCTTCAGATTTGTAATTTATTAATCGGCACGTTTCGTGATTTGTCGAATTTAAGCCAAACAAGCTGGAAATCATATTGACTTTAATCTTTAGAGATTAAGGTCCTGAAATTTTACGATAAAAAAATCACGTAGTATTCGAGCAATCTTTTGAAATATTATCATACAAATATTTTCATTTAAATATTAGTCGAATTATTTTAAACGTTTTATCAATTTTTCACAATAATTACTAATATGCAATTTTGGAATGTGTACGCAAATTAGCGGAATGCGCAAGATATTGCTGTTTCGCTTTTTTTTTCTTCGATTAATTATCTTCGTCCGCTAAATTTATTGGAGGTTGTTCAGGTTAATCGTACCCATTCGAGTTAAAGCGTTTGATTGATTCGCGCAATTTGATTAATTGATAAATTGGATTTGGTGCTATTCCCATAGGAAAACTTGCCATTGCTAATGCTTTTTCGGCAAAGGTAATGAATGGCTTTCCATATATTTTCATTGCTACAAAGCACAATATTTTTGACAAAAAATCATTAGCAGTGTGAAATTTGACTAAGAGATATCTCAGTGCTACAAAAGATATCTCTGCTATTCCTAAAGTAAAAATATCCAGCTTTTTTCAATTCTGCTTCCTGGGTAACAGCCATGTAAAAGTTAAACAAGTATCAGAAACGAATTTAATTTGCCGTAATAATTCCTAAGTATAAAATTCTAACATTACCACTACGCAACTGGTGCTTTGTGTTTATTGTGATGTGATAAAAAAAAATTATTCAATTAATCCAAGTAATTCCCAAATCTAGGCTAACGAAAATTTTAAACGCGGTTAAAGCCTTATTTCTATGCACAAGTCTTAACATACAAGATAAATTATTTCTCCGATTTTATCATCGTGGGAATGAAAAAGTGCTTGATAAAAAGTCAGACGACTTAGGGCCGATGGAACGGAAGATAAAAGATCGAAAGTTATATTCATCATTCGGTGTTGAGTTTTCCTTCGGGATAGCTTACCGGCATAAATAAACTTTAGCACTGGCGTAATCATTTATAGTACAAAAAAGCGCCGACAACGAGAGCATTTGCTGGCTTGATATACAATATTTATTGGCTTCCGTGTATACAGGGGTATAAACATTTGCTCGTGATCCGCGAACACTTTGCCGAGTGAATAAACGTAGCAAGTTGGCAAAGAGTTTGCGAGGTTTTTGCGAGTGAAACATTTTAAACACAGCCGTCCTGATTATTCGGTTTAATGTTCATATGGGCCAGAAAAATATGAGAAACAATTAAATGAACATTTTCGTTACGATTAATATTCGCATTACGATACTCTGATATATCACGAATGGGTTCCATGAATTTCTAGAACTATTACGTACTGTCAATAACGTCATAGTGATTGATTTTCATAGATCGGTATATTTATTGCTATCAATATTACCCGGGAGGAATAAATAATAGGCCCATTGTACGTGATACGTGCTTGAAATTTAATTTTCACTAAACATACGATGGTATTATCTATTGAAGGATGAACAGGTCTTGAATGTAGATAAAATAAATTTTGAAATATATTTTGAAAAATATGTTAAATTTTATGACTTATGTCTATTGTTGTTTCTATTTGAGTGAATTTTCTTTATTGTTTTTTTTCCTTCGTTACAATAAGTGGTTGAACAATATATTTTTTTTATCATAAAGAAATCTTTGTCCAACCACAAATGCACGTGACGCTCCAGTTAAGCCGAGTAAAAGAAATTTTGCTCAAAGTGAAATTATCGTTGACGAAAGTTTCTTCTCTCGCGTAACGACGTTCAGTTAGATGTATAGTCGGTTCAAGAATTCAATTTTTTTGACAGTTTTAAAGCAACAAAGTTTCTAGCAAAACCCAACATTTATATCAGAAAGTATGCATATGCATGATTTTGGGATAAACTATATAAAACTTTTCATTTTTTAACGTAAAATCAGATTTGATTTGATAAGAATTGCGTTGTTGCTAACTGTAAAAAATTCTTCAACTCATACAGACCGACTAATAACTGTGTAATTTGTTCCGTTGCTCATATATACGTCTACAGTTTCCTGCAGTAAATATTCCCATCGCATAATCAATACGTGACTCCTAAAAGCAGAAGTTTATTTCATCAAAAATAAAATAAAACTCGTTTGATAGTCCTGCATTGATTTACTGTCCTGCGTATCTGTATCCATCTGGCAAACTCACGACAAAACCCCTTAACGTTTTTCCTTTGACAAAACCCCTCGAGCTTCTCGAGGGGAAACTGTGCAAGTCACCAGTCGACTTTATAGGGACTCTGAAGGAGTGTATTGACTCCCGTGCGTTCAATTAGTGACACGTGGCGGGGACCGTTACACAGGGCGAATCCTGCTGCGTGTCACGTACGAAATTCGGCATTAGAAAATACGTTGACAGAAAAGCACATAAAGAATAGTAATATCGATACCTGATTGCATGCGTATTCTTCCATTAGAGTCAAAGGGTGTGACAGGCATGTAATTTAAGTAAGGTAAATGACGTGAAAGGTACCCCAGTGAATAAAAGGTTATGTTCGTCGTGACACAGATGCGTTAGAAACGCTACGTCTTTGACGTATGAGTATTCCTGGCTTCTTGACCCAGAAAGCAATTTTTTTTCTACATTTCCCGTGATCCCAGTCAGGCAGGTTGGAGTGGCGGTAGCCATTATCGAGGTAGAGACTGGTCGATCCCATTCTGAGCCAATTATCCTGTTACAGGGAATACAGCTCCATCGAGCCGGCACGGGTAATTAGATGACCAAGAATTTAATTGCGGCTAGTTTCGGACTGTGCGACAGGTGCAGCTGCGACGTCTACGAAGGTGTTATAACTTTGGCACTTAAGTATAGTTAGTAAGTACCGGACTTGACGATACGACTGCATGGCTGGCAGCTCCTTCACCGAGAGTTCTCGTCCTCTCAACGGCGCCCGAGGTCGTAATTAGTTTGTGGCTGGCTTCACCAGGACCGTCAGACGTCACCCTCGCCGTGGGGGCTTCCTGGCTTACTGCCTAGTCGTCTAGTCGCCCGGCGGTTCTTAACCATCTAGTCATCCGGCTTTCTTTCAGCCTTCGAAAATTATAAGCACACGTATCACTCGGAGAAATGCAGTAGCTTCTCTCATTTTATTATTGACGTTGTTTTCTCGCTACGAAAAATTCATAGACCCCCGGTATATCCCTCTTCTCTTAACTTTTAGCTTCCACCTCCGCGTCACGTGAGTCTAGCATATCTTCTGAGTTACCGGTCGTCGGGCATGTCGTTAGGGGCGACATCTGCAAGTGACAAACACGAGACTCGTAGTTACTTCTGCTACGTATTTTCCAACTATTCTAGTTTCACAGTTTGGTGTGTGCTTGCCATAATTTGCCAAGGATTGTCTGATGAACAATTTGAACGTGATTACTAATGACAGTATGTCTTGCTTTATTCTTTTTATATGATAGGTATTTGCTATCGTTCGGAGAAATGACTGTTAGACGAGTTGAATATCGGACGCGTAAGAGTGGTTAGAAGTATTGGATATTAGAGAAATCCGTGAAATCATCGATAAAGAAAAAGCTGTAACGAGGTTAGGTCTATAAAGAAAGTTATTGTTATATCGCAACTCGTTATCCTCCCTCTTGAAATCTAACGAACATCGCCGTAACTCTGAGTAATAAGAAAAGTTTAATAAATCATTTTCGGGGATTATTCCGTTCATTTTTACAAGTTTATGGTTTCTCCGGAAAAGAAGAGGTCCACGGGATTCATTTTCAACGGGATACCACGAAGCATATGAGATTCGCATGTTTGTAATTCAGATTTCCAGCTGAAGCCGCATTTAAAAATTATAACTTCCTGTCGTTTCGCAAACATTGCAGCTTGCTTCATTGGTTATGTTTCCGCTGGAGTCGAACGAGAGTTGAAATACACTGAACACATACCTATAGTTTGCTATTATATACACATATAAGCAACACACGTATTTCATCGTTCGACTCGACTTAGGTGGAAACGCAGCTATTATTTCAATGCTACTCAATGAAGATTCTCGATAAAGATTTCGATTCTACGTTCGATCCGCAGACAAAATTAAGAAGTACCGTTCTGCCCGTGCCGTATAACTTCTCGTAGCTTTACAAGGGGCTGCGTATCATATGTTGCTACTGCGACTGTAAAGAGCACCAGTACGCAGAAGTTTACAAGTACTATCCCAGGTCGGATGAGCATGCCGCACGAGAGGTCTCAAAAGTTAGAGAGTTAGTAAGCGTGAGTTAGTAGGTGGTGAAACTGCCTTGAGCGGTTAAATCCTTTGGCTTTTAGGGAGTTCTCACGCGACACTTTTTGGTTGGCTGCGAAGGTAGTCAGCCCGCCGTAATAACCCTAGACCATTTGGCGAAGCCAAAGCCCTCACTTATCGCGTGGAAAAGTTATCAACATAGTAAAACTCGGGACAAAAAAGATTACATTAGATCCAAAATTCATCTCAATCTGAGGATGTCTGAAACTTGAATTAAAGTCATTATAAAAATTATAACGTATTGTCTTAACTCGACACTGATAATAAGAATCCCAGAACTAATCTACTTCGGCCGTCCACCCTTCGTCCATGCACTCGCATGTCAGAGCGGGCGCCAGCCAATTATTTTTTCACCGAGAACCGAGGAGCCGGTATGACCTGGGAGTTGAGACGGAGGAGTCTGAACTCTGCTAAAACGAGAGTTCTGATGGAACCTATCAGAAGAGACGATAGCTTAACGGATCCTGTCGATTTTCGAGAACGTAAAATCGAGAAACGCAACTGTAGGTACTGATCTTTGGGATCGTGTAAAATCAGCAAACGCAACTGGATGCACGAACTGGAGTGAACGATTACGGAAATACACGGCAGCTCAGGTTGCTAAGTTGAGCTAGAGAGGGTCGGAGTAAGCGTCAGGTAAATAGTGCCAGAAACAGAGAGCAACTGATCTAGAACGTAACAGACCGAATCGGAGCTATAAAATTGAAATCCCTCCACCAATTAATAAATTGGGAGTGCTCACCGGAGCGGGTTCAGCTGATCCGTCAAGGCCGAAAACTGCATCCAGAGGAAACTCAGGTGGGCATTGCACTATAGCACAGCACTGCACTTTCTAAACCCACGCAGAAAATCGGTAGGATTTTCTGGATATAGCGAGTGCAACGCAAAAACTATACAGGCGTAAATTTTTTATACCGGATAGAAAACACAGCTAGAAAAATTATCAACAAACAGCCCGTGAACGCGAGGCAGCTCGAGGCACCCCGATCGGTGTCCCAAGACAGACTGTTTTGACAACAGTCAAATTCGTCAACTTCCTCATAACGAAAATCATTCTGATTGGTCGAGATCCTAATAGCCGATAACTCTTATCCTTTCCCTCGAGTCGTCCCTTTAAACTAAATCGAGAGCGTTCCTTAGCGAATCGGTACGTGACTCTTGGAGATCCTCCACGGCAGCTTCTCCAGGGCATCGGACGACAGCTGGACACCACGTCCTTAACTCGGGTCAGGGTCTTCCTTCCCTGCCCTTAATCGTAAAAAAACTGTACCTCCCCCCGCTCTACAGCCCTTTGCCCATCTCCAGCGGGGCGCCGGTATCTCACCCGGACCTCCGTCGGTCCGTGAAGACGTCTCCGTCGGGGCGTCTCCTCTGCCGGGCAACTCGGTACCTCGAGAATATCTCTTCACGGCAGATTCGATCACCTCGACCTCAACTGAAGAATAACAAATATTTCCAAGAGCTTCGGCGTAACTATACGAATCAACCCAAGAGCGTAGCTTCTGAACAGGATGGTGACTCGAAGGGAACCAGAAAGCGAGAATGTTGTCTGAATCGGTAGCTGGAGTCACCTTGTGTCGTGATATGATTATATATTTTCATCCTAGAAAGTATTTACACATTGGATCTTGATATACGCGAAAAATAATGATACGTGCTTATGAGAAAAGCCGGCACCAATTAAATAATTACAGCGGGTTCGGATCGATGCAATATACTGATTAGAAATAAGTTTCGATAGTCAAAATACGTTACACAGTATTTTCTCACCTCAACGAGAAGACATTTTAATGAGGTTGTTAATTTCACTTATCAACTATGTCATTAGCCAATGTACAGAGTTATTTCAAATGCAATTTTATCGTAATTTTTGTACCACTCGAGCAAAATTACAATTATTATTAAAAAAACACTTACGTCGACGAGGTGCTATATTTAATAATCGTTAACTTAATAAATATATATTTATATTTAACATAATATATTCCAGGTCAAAAGCAATTACGAAAAATTTACCGAATTGCTTCGTTTTCAATATTATCAGCCACTTGGCGATATTAGAAAACATGATGTAGTAGCGCAAGGATGTTTTTCCTTGTAACAGTTTTCGCAGTTTATTAAATATTTTGCGCAACATCTGTATACGATGATAAAGGACAAATACACTGGCACAGTTGTGCAATAAAAGATCTTAATTAAATTACATAATTAACGTGACGAAGAATCTTTTATTCGGCACTAATATATATTTTTCGTCACTGTAAAAACGTGCTGTAAAGTTTTACAGTCGTGACTCTGTACAAATTAAAAGTTGTTTAAATTTATTTTCAAAATGACCGTCGTCCACAGTGACGTCAGATTATGAAATACGGCCGAAGATACGTTCCCTAATAAATTATAAGGACTGTCTGGATAGTCGTGTTTCTCTGGGATGCGTATAGACATATAAGAACGCGACTCGCTCTACATTACCGACAGTGAATTTCGGAATAAAATCCAACAGAGGGCTAACAGCGCCAGACAAAAAGTGTAGGTTATGTGAATGACTAAAAAATGTCATTTTATTTTACGTTTCGCAAATATCGAATATTATCGATGTTATATTAAGTGAATGTTAATAATGGTACTCGAATTATAAAATAATTCCGTGTATTAATAAGCGAATAAATTCCATCTTGCTCTTTCTTCTCTTTCGTAAAAATCACAAAGTTCCTATCCTTTTGGGCTCGAGGTATCGACTTGTCGTCAAGTCGGCGTTTTCGCGCAGACGCTTGTGCCAAACACGGTTCTTTCTCTCATCGATTTACGGTATCGCCGGCTCAACGTAACAAACAGCCTTGTCGGCTGCTGCCTAACCGTTTTCCAACGATTCATCAGAATCGTTTGACTCTTTGGCTGCTTGCGAGAGTAATGACTATGCGATAAAAATAGAGGTTAGTTTTTTTATATATCCTCAGGCCTGCTTAATTTTCCAATCGATAAAGACTTTGGCTTTTCTTGGCATTGGCTTACAGAATTTCCCTCGAACATGCAAGTAACTCAACTGAACTTACTTTAATCGCATTATTTCCCATAAAGTCCGTTAATGAATTCCTCTTAATTTATAAATTATCAGATCTTCGACGACGTCATAATTGGAAGATAGATCGCAGCGTAACGGTGGGACGTAATTGAAAATATGCTCGAGCTTATCGAGCTCTTTAAACAGACAAAGAAGTTTCATTAAGTAGAGATTGGAAAGGTCATTGAGAAAGGTCAGATTAGGAAGCACAAACTCGAGAGTTTCATTAGTCATTCAAATAAAAGACGTTTGATTTTAATTAAATCCTTTTGAACCCCCCCCCCTTCCCCTCCCTATAGTCAACCGAACACCCACATACGTTAGAAATAGCAACAGAAGAACAAAGGAGCCCGGGCTAAATATCTTTTGAAAATTTAAACTCGCCCAAAAGCTCATTAAACGTTGAATCCAAAAAGTCACTTACCGTACAAGTGGAATACTATTGAAAAACAATTTTGCAAACATAATAAACGATATCAAAAACGTTATCACGCACGCAAAATACACAAATATACAAGTGATACTTGATAGCTATAAGGTAGATTCTTATTATTAATATCAGGTATACTGTACATAATATTTTCTTTTGCCTTACAAATATAATATAAAATTACAGTCAGACACGGAGTATACTCTCGCACGCTTACATTGTACAGACTTGAGAAGTTCGATCGGACGAACTATAAGAATTAAGGATAGACGATCGATCGTCGGAGCCATAGGGCACCGAGAAAAAAGAAATGAAAAAAGAAAGGTAGAAAATAAAGAAAGAAAGAATATCTTACGCGCTCGGATTACCATCATTCGAGAGTGGTTAAAACGTCTTTTAAATGCAAAAAATTTGTATCGGTGCGCCCTCTCTCGGCACTGACAGCGTGCGAGACCTTACATGATTCGCGGTAGCGTAACGAACGCAGTCAAACGTAAAAAAAATCGCATGCGGAATTCCGCGTCGAATTTTGATGACGCCGTCCGCACGTAAAAAAAAAAAAAAAAAACGTGTACGATACCCTTTTTCACATACTCTCACTTCATTATTCTCCCGTACCCCGTTATACACGGGATACGCAGGACACGCATGTCTATGCACAAGGACCCCCTTGGGGTTTTGAAAAAAGTGTGTAGTAAAATCATAAGGGTAATAAATGCCGTTAAAAGGGTAGTAAAAAAATTTTTTCTCCAACTAAACTTAAAAAATAAAAAAATACGGACGAGAAGTTTTCTTCTTCTTTTTTTCGTATGTGGATATTTCGACAATATTTGCTTCTCTGTCTCCTAGAGCACTTTTTCATGTCCGTACTACTACTATCCACTGGTTTATCTTCCTTCTTTCCCCCGCCTCCCCTCTTCTTCTTCGTCTCATCGTCACTTCCGCTGGATAAAAGTTTAGTAACGAGCTCGTAAGCCTCGACGTGAGAAAACGTTAAAACGTTACAAATGAGATATCTTTTCTCCGGGGGAAAAAAAAACCTAAGTGCACTCTCACTCTCTCTCTCTCTCTCTCTCTCCCTCTCTCTCTCTCACACACACACACACACACGCACGTCTTCTTCACGTTAAATCTACGAAAATTCCGATATACCTAATATGTATAGTTTAATAGTCTTCTTGGTAACACGCACTCGCACGACGCTTTTTCTCGCAGAAAAATAACAGATGTATATATATATTTATATATGTATATATAATATATATATATGCAGGGCGTAACACAGTTCACGTATAACGAACGCGCGCGCGATATGATACATTATAAATAACGTTGAGAATGAAATTTTAAAAATGATCATAATCGTCCGACTTCCTAATGCAGAACTTTCCCTGTGAGTTATTTGAGGATTCGTTCGAACATTTCTTCTATCCACTGTACAGCAGTAAAGTTGCGATAGTCAATCAAGTTACTTTCACATGCATTCAAAATTAATAATTTGAATTTTTATTTTAATTACGAATCATATCGCTGATTTTACTTCATCAAAGTGTGCCGTCTGACGTACGTGGTAGTTGAATTTTTGTATACAAGTGACATGCTAAGCGACCCGGGTATCGTTAAGAAGCGTGTAAGTCCGGCATTGAAAAATCGACGATTAAATATTTCGAAAAAAAAACATTCCTCTTCGTGCGGTTTCTCGTGTAAGAATACGCAGTACGTGTCTATTATTCGAAAACTATCAGACACTCCGCATATCATGCTTAGATTGATGCCAATACACGAACGGGAAGAGCATAATATCGCGACGTTTTTAGTGACAACTAATGTTTCCTTTATGGATTCTACTTACGTTGGATTTTAAAGTGAACGCGTTGGTCCGTGACTCTCGCGAGAGCTCGAGGATCTTGCAAGCATGTACAATTTTTTTCCTCCCCTTAAAAATCACAGATTATCCGACCTCCGGTTATCACTCTGACAAGAGCTTTCGCCTTGTTGACCTCCGACATGCAGCTTTCAGCTGGCTGATTCCACGTATGCAAAAAGTATAACACACGAGAATTCACGCTCTTTCCATTTACCGTTTGCCAATTAGCGAAACGCCCGTTCGTCGAAGGAACGTAAGACGCGACGGTAAAGTGGAAAGGAATAGGAAGAACGAACGGTGAAAAAAAAAGAACTAAAAGATAAAGTATAAAGAAGATAAGGTATAAAGGAGAAAGAGAAGAAAGCACCCCAGTCGCGAACCAACGCGGTAGATAATAAAGGCTGCTGCATTACCGACGGATGACTTTGATACGAGGTTCGAATAAACCGTTACGAGAAAGAAGCTCCTAGTACACGATAATCTCTTTTTAAAATCATAACTCGTAGGTTATACTTAAATCGAAATCTGTTCGATGACTCGAGTGTGTTGGTTGCGTTGTCGTAATTGTCGCTTCTTTAGTTCGAAGTCCTTTTCGATCGGCGTCACAGTCGCTTTTTCCAGCAAGAACGTAATTTCAATATCGGCCTTAACGATATCACTTGGTAATGATTTGCGTTTTGAGGTTAAGATCGCTTCGCGGATACGCCTCGAATTGCCTTGGAAGTATTTTTTTTCATGTTTACGCCGATGGATTAGAAGTTGGCGATTTAATATTTTTTTTCTTCTTCTTCTGTCTACGTCATTCTCTCCTTATGTATTTCTCGCCGAATAATATACTAATTCAGACAGAATTAACTGCTTGCACTCGGCGCTCGTGGCAAGCACTTCGTACAGTAGAAGCGTATGTGGTTCGTAACGATACATTATACAGTTAAGTAGAGGCTAACGCTTAGTTATTGTTACCTTTATGTACGATTATATCTCGACACAACGAATATATCTAGATATAAATCTAATCGCGCGCTTTCTTTTTTTTTTTTACGTTATCGAAGAACGTGGGTACGATTTTTCTCTTTCTCATTTATTCTTTTTCGTCTTCTCTCTCTCTCTCTCTCTCTCTCTCTCTCTCTCTCGCTCACGCACACACAGCCACATACGGCACACATAGAGACTACGGCCCGTACTCATACCTCTCTTTTAGCGTTAAGAGACGTCTATTAGTATCTCCTACCCTTTGTGTTTACAAAAGATAACAAAGGATAAGAGAGACTAATAGACGTCTGTTAACGCTAAAAGAGAGGTATGAGTACGGGCCTACGTGCGCAACACCCTCTCCCTCTCTCCTTCTAATCTTTAGTTGGTTGTTCCTCTTACGTTACTTAGTCTCAAAAGATATTACGATTCATTCCTTCGTTCATTAATTGATTCATTCGTTCGTACAACCATTCGTCGCATAGCGTAAACGCATTTAGTAAAGTTGTGCGGATTTAAAAATAATTTCTTCGCTCGGCTGTTTGAATTTCAAAAATAATGCATCATCTACAATATATACTCTTGCGCGTCCCTGCCGGACCTTTAAATTGAGTTTACCAATTGTCATGGCAATTTATGGGAAAGAAAGTAACGTTCACCGGTCACCTGGCTTTTTTTCTCTTTTGTTTCTTTTTTCCTTCTTCTCTTTCCTTCTCCCTTCGTTCTGTACATAATAATGTCTCTCTTCGTCACTAATTGTGCACCTCTTACGCACTCTTATTACCTAAAATATATAAAGCGTAAAAGATACGAATCTCGTGTCTCTTTCATCTAACACTATAAAACGTACGAAATGAGGGTTTTAAAAGCATTTCGCGCGTATTTACGGCCGACTTAAAAACATGTTAAAAGTGTCGACGGGCTCCTATAATTATACAGCTGAGACTTTAAAACTTAAGAGAAATCTGAAAATAGCAACAGCCCAGCTAAGTAGAATACATTTTGGAAGAACAGACAACATTTTTCCATTTTTCTTTTGTTTTTTTTATCTCTTACTCACATTCATTCGCTCTCCCTTTCTCTCTCTCTCTCTCGTTCACGCGCGCATCTATCTTCCTCTCCCTCGCGGATATCTCACACTTATATATCGGAATAAAGAACGTCCAGTTCCCTCAGCGTTATCACACATTAAATCCGCAAGAGGAAGCACCTAAACGAAGTGCCGCCCGATCATCAAGAAGACACGCGTAGCAGCTTCTGATAATCAATTAGCTAGAATAAAGATTGAAAATTTGGAAATTCTCCAAAGAAAAAGAGATTTGAGATCGAGCAACGTCGGTGCTTCTGGACGATATGCTAATGAAAATTTTTACAGCGCCGTTTGATTGTGCTAAAAAGTTACATTGGAACAATTAGAAAATTCACGTCTGCGAGCAACAAGTTGATTCGATAGGACAAAATCAAATTGGCTCATTTCCTATTATCTAGGAGTATTTTACACACAGGATCGAATCGTCACTCGAATCGACACTGGAAAATTTCACGTAATCATTTGACTCGACCAAACCAGACACAGATCGTCGTCAAACGTTCACTCGTTGAATTGAAATGAAAGGACATAGAATTTTTTTTGTTCGCAACTAATCTTATGATTTGAAAAACTGTTTCTATGCTATTGATCGAATTCGCAACTGCTACGGTTTCTAAAGATCAAAGAGTACATAAAACCCATAGGCCACGTATCCACATAGAAACAGCGAATCGATATAGCTAAGAAAGTATTGTTGAGACACACGTCAAGTGAAGACTATTGGAAGTGGTGGGTCCCGTGGAAAAATGAGACTATCAGGGTCGATAAAGTAGGGATCAGTAAGGTCTAAGACTGAGGAGAAAATTGTTTGTCTCTAGTAGGAAAAAAAAAAGCAGGTCATTCCTGTCTGTAAGCGAAGCTATAGCGATAGGGAGGATTGGGAGTAGCGGATTGAGACTGTCTCTGTTACAAATGAACGTGTCTCTCTGTGTGGGAAAGGGAAAGTAAAGGCAGGAAAAAATATTGACAATCCCAGTAATGATTGGCGGGACGATCAATAGTAGAAATCTAGTCCTGGCCATTTTTTTTTTCCTTATGAGTGAAACAAGAGCAACGAAACATTGCGGAAATGTATTACTTAAATATTTACAGGCTACGATTTGGTTTATTTCCGTCCTGTCTGTGTACGCCTTGTTCGGGAAATCATACTGTTGACTTTTCAAGTCGCTTTCGTGATTTTCTTTTCTTTTTTCAGACGACTGCGTGGAAATTCAGATATACTCGCGGACGCGCTTCTTCTATTCCCGTTTCCAAATATTTGTTAACTCCATCGACTTTCTCGATAATTTTCGACTTTTCGCAAGGGACTTTTGTCAGGAAGAACTTTTAAGATTAGGAAAACGAAGAAAAAAGGTGGATGTGGGTAATGTCTTGAAAAACTTTCACGTATAGCAGTAATAATTACAGTTTTTTGTAATTATTGAAAGAACCGAAATATCGCGAAATAACGGAAAAACAAGAAGACGAAAAGACGTTAATACTCGATGGTATAGCGATCGTTGTAATACCGAATTGATAAAAATTTCGAATAAATGAAAGATATAAAATAATGTGAAAGCATACGTGAGATAATGGTGGCAGTAATACCGACGTGGAATAATACCGAAGAAAAATTAAAAAAAAATATACAAAAAAAGGGGGAAGTAGGGAGGAGATGGGAAAGAATTAATAATACTTGGCCAGATGAAGGAACGATGACGTTCGAGGGCTTTGGCTCTCTTTAAAAAACTAAATCGTCGTCAAAGACCATTTCGTCTACGTAAAAGAAAAAGGCACGCAGCGAAAGCGATCACTCGAGCGTTAAGGAAGAAAGATTAAATGAAAACTAAAAATTAAAAAAAAAAGTGAATGCCCGAAAAAAAAAGGAGTGTACTCCAAAGAGCCACGTATAAAAGGACAGTCTTCGATACGGAATGCATTCAATAATTATTAAATAATAGAATGGAAGTTCAAGTGTCTGACGTTGAGCTGACTTTCGGGCTTCGTGCTTGCACCGCGGCAGGGACACTGTGAAATAAAAAGATTAGGAGAAGAATGAGAATAAAGGCGTATCCACATTACGTCGCAGGCTGAACGAAGTCGTCGGCAGCTCAACGGTATCGCGTGGAGTCAACAAATTCTAAAACCTACCTAAGTCGATTTTTCTAATTTTAAGTTACTAGCAACGGCTTACCGATACAAGCGGAAGTATGAGTCGTCGAAGGAAGCGCAAGCGCGCATGCGCACAAGATAGCGGCGCTATCACTAGCTACGCTGATTACGGTTGGAGTAGTTCTTATCAGCTGGCGTAGTTTAGAAGCGTGGCTGCTGCTGCTGCTGCTGCTGCTCGTTGGAGATTGTCGCTGGTCATACCATCACCATGTCCTCGTCGACGTTGATGATAGTAGGAAAAGCGTTGTCCGCCGAACTCTGCCTTTGAATCGGCTTCTTCCTCAAGAGAGCGTCTGCGAGGAGAATCAAGGATATCGGTCGGAGCGCTTTGATGATGTCGAGATGATTGACATCGTTCTTAAGAGAATTAGCTATCGTTAAGAATACGGTTATTGAAGAAGGTAACGTTAATCACCGGCCGTAGGGGGTACGAGATCGTCGAGAGATCCGTCGTCCAGGTCGTCGTCCGACGGAGCTCTCGTGAGACTCGGTAGAGTCGAGGTGAGCAGGGCCTTTTCTTTCTGAATCTCCTGGATATGGTCGACGAGTAGAGCCTCCTCCTCGTCCCCTCGATCGCGATCCCGTTCAGCATCCGGACCCCTGGACGTCGCGCTCTGTGCAGCTACGCTCAACTCTTCTGGACTGAAGATCTTCGATGACCGAAGACTCGACAAACGGTGAGTCGCCGTATGACAGGCTGATTCGAGAGTATTGATATCGGCGAGGGTCGCTCTCACTACGCGCAGCTTTTCCTGCACGATAGTCTCAACGCACCGGGTCTGCCGGCCGACATCCTGGAGCGAGTCCTGTGCCGGTAGTGTTCTGTTGGTTCTCAGGATGCACGGTGCAAACACTATAGCCAAGGCCGAAGGTGACATTCGATTATCAACTTCGTGAAGGGCGACCCGCGCCAAATGAACTATAAGACGTTCCATAAGGTCGAAATTTGGTTTCGGTAGCTTCTTCAGTATTGCGAAGAGAGTGCATATTCTATCGTGCGGATCTGTCAGGTTACCCGCGTGCAGGAAATCGTCGTAATACTCGAAAGTAAGTAGAGGCTCCGGCATGTCTCTGAAGAAGCTCTTCAGGACGGCGGCTAGTACGTGGACTTGATAATTCTTGAAGTCGACTTTCTCCAGCTCACCCTCGTCCATTTTCATCTTGAGTTCTCTTACTTTTGAGCTTACCCCACTTTTACGATATATACCCTCTGTATAGAGGCCGTGCATTTCAATAGTAGTAATCAATCGATCCACTACCAGAGGAACCTTCCCATCGCCGCAATCAAGCTTGTACAAAGGAATACCGAAAACCTTCCTGGAGTTGGCATCGTGTACGGCGCCTTCCTTACCGCACTCTGCCGCAGCCTTTGTGTAGCACTTTTTGTGACAGGTCAGCTTGCAGTCTACGATTAATGATGGATTTCGTTATACAGTGGTTTAGGATGAATTTAATAAAAAGGGGGCAAATAATGTAAAGAGGAATGACCATGATACTCACTTTGACAAACGAGGCCACGCTCGATCGGCCACATGAAGAACGAAGTGCAGACTTCGCAAGCGGTTGGGATGTTTATGATGGTCAACTGGAAGAGATGATTTCCATGATGAATGGGCTCCTCTTGCTTCCGTTTCTTTTCCTTTTTCCGTTTGCTCTTGCTCTGCTTCTCCGGAGCCTCGGTCTTGACCAGGGTCATGAACTCGTTCATGAAACCTCGAAAGGCATTCACTCCCATGGTAACAGGAAAGTCTTCGCTAGTGTTCTCTTGCTTGCAGACGGTCTCCATTACGTGAAGGAAATTGGCTATAAGATCGGTGTACTTGATATTTCCTTCTACGCCTTGCTGAATGGCAACGCTGTACGTAATTACTAAATCGTCTTTGAATTTTCGTAACGCTTGCTTGAATACTCTGTCGACTTCGCTTGGTTTGCGTCCCTCCTCCTGACCTTGCATCTTGTAGATCTTCTTCGTAATGAAGTCCTGCATGAGCGCCAGCTCCTTAGCGTCGGAAATTATGTTGTCGGTACTGTCGGAGAACGCCGAAGTTCCTGTCAAACTGAACTTGGAAGCCACAGTCTGTTTGTTCGTGTCGTACGGAGTTCTTGGCGGCTTTCGATTTTTCCTTCTGTTAGGCGTATTCGCCAAGAGACATGGCATCTTAAGCACAATACCGTTCTGAATGCAATTTACGTGGTAGAGTTGCTTACAATCGACGCACTTGTAGCCTTGATTAGCGAAAGCGTCCACTTTCTTTTGACAGCAAACGCCGACGTCGTCCTTAGAAAATCTCGCGACCTTCCTGAAGCGATGCCCGGCCAGAGTAAAGGGAGTGTTACCCTTCCATTCAAAAAGATTCAAACCAGGCGCAAGCTTTAATTCGTTCGGACTCGTGTCGGTTCCCGAAGACTTGCCCTCGTTCAGGGCAGATATTTTTGTCGCGGGATCCGAGTTCCTCCTACGTAACTCAAGGCTCGTTATTGCATTCGACCTGACACGCTTTCCAGGTTGTTGGCTCTTGTACATCGACTCGTTCTCGTTGACAGGCCAATCGGTCACCGACCTCGAGGTCGACTCGTACGAACAGTCTTTCCTGGCCCAGAAGTTTGAGGTCTTGTTCAAGTCGCTTTCCTTGATCGTCCCGAGGAAGAGATTCCTCGCCTCTGCTGTGCTGGTATCGGACACGCTTTCTCCCATCGATCGACACTGAACTTCCCTCGATGGCCTGTTCTTTCGGGCGCTTCTCACAGGAACATCTGGCTCTGATTTCGAATTCTCCTTCGCGTTCCAATTCTTATCCTTGATCGTCGAAGATGACTTAAGGGAACCTTTACCAGGATCCCCATCATTCGTCAACTCAATCTTGCTCGATGTATCACCTTCGGAATTTTGTCTTCTTAAAAACTTAAAATCTCGAACATCCTTAACGGGACTATAATTCTGATCCCGTCTGGACGTATCTGGAATGTTCTCAGTCCGATCATTAGGCATAGAGTGATCGCTGAGTCTCCGTTGTTCTCTACCGGCTGAATTTTCTTTTTTAATAAATCTCTCAGAGGAATCGAGCTTAACATTAAAGTTGGATGTCTCGTTGACTAATCTATCTAATCTAGAGTGATCCAACAAATTCTCATTGAGGTTAAGGTATTGAGACACATTTGGTGAACGAGTCACTGTCGCTTTCTGCGGCAACGGCGGAATCATATACTCGCTGTAGTTTCCAGACGAGAAATCGGCTCTTCTTCGCCATATATCAGCATTCGGACTGTGAGTCAAATTGAAGCTCGGATGAAACTTCGTTTCTCGCGGACTGGGAAACGTCGGCGGAGTATTGAATACCGGCGGTGCACTCTGTACGCCCAGTGGCGTCTCGACGTCTGTCTCGCCATCGCTGTAGCCAGTCGATGAGCTGTCTGTACGTTTGCCAATAGAAGAGACTCGACTGGCGTTCATGAGGTTCGTATTAACGGCAACCAGAGGAGTCTGATCAGCTCTCTTGGTCCTAGCACTTGGAACTGGTTTGGCATTACAGCTCACGATGTTCTCTTGGGAGTAATGCGACTCGGAGCTGTCTGCGCTCACCTGAGATTCGTAACTGCGTAAGCTCGCCAAACTCTCTAGACTGCCCTTACGCTCAGTCAAGTCATCCGGGTAGAAAGACTCTGTAGATTTGGGTGTTACGCTCGTGTCGTTCAACGAACGTTTCGTAGGAGTTAACTTTCGTTTCGAATGAGAGATCCCAGCCTCGATCAGGGCTTCTCGGTTCGTTTCGTTCAACCTGCACAATAGAAAATTCGATCAGGACATTAAATCAAGAATATTATCATATCGAATTACCTTACGGGAGGTGTGATACGGTCATGAGATTCTCGTCTGTTCGGCGAAATTGTAGATGATTTAACTGGAAGAGTTCGCGGCGGTAAAATTCCGACGATCTTCTCTTCGTCTTCGTTCTCAGGACATCTCGAGTATCCCTTGTCTTCGTACTTGCTCTCATCCGCATCCGTCTTGTCAGAAGTTTCTCCTACGATCTCCTTGTTGGTCTGGAGTTCAGCGACGCGCTTCTTCTTCTTCAATTCAGCAAATGCTCGTCTGGCACTGTTGCCACGAACGTAAGCCTGAAAGGTAACTACGCATGACTTGAGTTTCTTGAACCAGCTGTGCTGCTTGTGAGCCTTCCACGCAGCTTGGATATGAGTCGCCGCTTCTATTCGAGCTCGTAACGACTGGGCGATCCTTTGAGCGTTGACCATCCGCCAGAAAGCCTGTATCTGTACCACAGCATTTTTTATCCTTAAAAATTTTCTTCTCTCGAGACAGGCCCTGAACCATTTCTGTATCGTCGTGATGCTCGTGATTATCTGTTGATGCAGCTCGATATCGAGCTTGATCTTTTCGGATTCTCTAAGGAAGACCTTCGTCGTGCCAAGCTGATAATTGTCTCTGTCGAGATTCAAGGTAAGCAGGAAATCTCTGACGTCCGATTGCGAGCTGAGCAATCCTTTTGGTAGCAACATTCTATAGAGCTGAATGAACTCCTCGTACGTTAATCGCACATTGAAACCCGCTTGTCGGATTCTCACTGTCTCTAGCATACCCGTATATCTCAACTGACGTTGAACAGTCTCCTCGTCGAATTCGTTCGGTACTTTGTTCGCGTTGCTCTTTATACAACGTATAAAAAAAGGATTGGCTTGATTAAGAGTATCCATTAGACTGTGAAGACTTTGTTGAAACTGGGCTGAAACTGTCATGGGCTGTTTTCTGGCTTTTCCGGGTCCGCCGGTTCCATAGCTCTGAGTTCTTCCTGCGAGTGTTTTCACGGTTTGAAGATTCTTCAGGCCCTTCTTGCCCCGTTCACGCGGACGAAACGATTTGTTCTTCCTGAAAGAGAATACAAATTATAAGACCCGTTCGCAGGACCATCAAGGGACAGTGGCGCTGTCAGCCTTTTTCTTGGTTAAAGAGGCATGGCAAATGTTATTTAACATAAAGAATTTTTATCAGCCCCTGCACCAAGAAAAAGAGTTAAACGTCAATACTCTGACATCGTTTAGAATGTCATGAGACACTTGCTCCGTGTAACAATCTATTTATAAGCAACAGTGTAAAGAACGCTGAGAAGCATGTAAAATTAAATGCAATTTTCCGTTTCCCAGTAACAATAAATTGAAGTCTTTGACAATAGTCAACGTCCTTTTTAATACCACGAGTAGCTTGACGAAGTCCAGACAGTGCATAGAAGCGATTACAACGTTATACAGTAACAATAGCTACTGGCTTGTACGATTATGAGATGAAAGTTCCAAGCTAAAATTATACACATTAATTTCGACTGGCACGACACGAAGGCATGCAAATCAAGTAGAACCACAGAGTACGGGTAAGTCAAAAAAAAAAAAAAATTTTATAAGATGAAAGAATACAGTGCACCCCTGAAATAAATAATCAGAACATCTTTATCATCTACAAACACAAAAATGATAATCAGCATGCAGAACTAATTAAAACATAAACCATACCAAGAATTAACAATCGAAGGAGCAAGCAAATGATTATGAGGTAGGACAGGTGACGAGTGACTGGATGAAAGATTGAAAACATGAGTATGCAATGGGGTCGCAAGTGCCAAGGGTTAAGTGGACGAGAGGATAAAGTATCGAGAGGATTGAAAAATGGGAATGCAGGCGTAACAGCAACTGCCGTGAGGCAGGTTGATGTCACGATAAAGGAGCCCTCTGGTGGGAAGACCGTAATTTCCTACGATACTCAGAAAAACAGAAACCCTTCACCATTAAAGACTATGGAGGCATACGCTATTTATCGAGTCTGGGACAGCGAAAGCTCGTTTAGGCAAATTACATTTGTTTATCGATACCGTGATACGTTTTTACATACATGACGATCTGATTAGCGCGTTCCATGACGTTAGCTTCGTCTTTTGGAAGCACCCTCTCTAGCGGCGTGTGAGAATCCCGCCTGAACCTATTATTACTATTAGGTTGGTCCTCCCTTCCCCTTATAACGTAACCCTTCGCTGCTGTGAGATTCGTTGGGTGTTGCGTCTGATTAAGGTTTCTAAATTGCGGCCATGACAGCCGGTTGTTGTTTAGACTGTCGTTGTTTTCAATTTGTGTGCAGGTTAATGTGGCGTTCGTGGCTGCTGCTGGCAGGCAGACACTGCGCTGCTTCTGATAGCTTGGCGGGCGAGTATGTTTGTGAGAACTGAAAAATGCTTTCATGCTTAGGCTGTTTCGTTGCTGAAAAGTTTTCCTGCCCGATTACGAACTGCCTCGTGTCGTTCGCCCTTATCGGCTCTCGGTCTTCTCTCGCGAGCAATTTTTCTTTATTGTCTCTTCCTTGCGACTGGGACGTGCAATGCAAACGTATGAGCGGAAGGATACTGACCAGGAAGACGACTGGGAAGGTTCAGAGCGCTTTTGGCATTCGAAACTCGCGCTAAATAATTCACTAGATCCGAGCAGCAGTAGCTATTTGGATTAGAATTTTGACTTTTCTTTTTTTAACGCGTGAGAGGTTCATGCTAGAGATTATGTGTACGTGTGGAGAACGATGTATCGAGAGAGTGATAAGATGTTATATGGCATGGCGAGAGTCGTGAAACTTGCATCGTATTCGTATCTAAGACGGGGATGGTGCGAACATTCATTTGAAAGGTTTTTAAACGAAAAATCTGGTGAACATATAGTAATTCTCCAGTTAAATTATATGGATTTACAAGTTGATAGTATAATATTTTTTTGAATATATTTTTTGTCTCTTTTTTCTCCCTCTTTATATATATTTGGTTAATAATGCCTGGATTAAATTTTTGCTTCACGACCCAAATTACATACGTTAAAGAAGTCATTGACTGTATCGATCCTAATTGACCGGTCTGGGCGTTTGTCGAGTAACGCGTGAGATCGACGCGGTAAAAAGATATTTAGAAAAAATCTCCGTTGTAAATCCATAATAACTCAAACACAACGAAACTTAACGTTGTTAGAGAAGGCACAAAGATAGTGGATCTAAGGACCACTTACGCAATTCTGTTAATAGTTAGATTGACGGCCGATAACGTCACAAGATGGCTATAGGGACAAAAGACAAGTGAGGCAATGTAAAACGTAATCGACAATTTGTTAAAGCTATCGAACATAAATAATCTAACATTTTTTTTTTCCATTACTGTTATGATGTTCGCATGGCCTTGTTGTTTGATGGTATGTAAAATTTAAAGACACGAAGGGGATTTTTTTTTTTTCGTAACTTGAGTGCCCGCCAAAATTCGCTTCTATTGATAAAGCTGATAGCTTTATGACGTAGGTGGCGTTACTGGGTACGATTCACGAGAATCCACGTTTTAACGGAAAAAAAAAAAAAAACATAACTTTCTAACAAAAAAAATATATAAATGAAATATCTACGTATAAAGACTCACCTTATCAAGTTCTCGTTAGGCGTTCTATATCTGTTTTGTACGGATGTCTTGTTGCCGTCAGCTGAAAGAAATACATATTTTTTTTTAGATGTTCATTTATAATAACACATTAAGAAATGATCTAAGAATGGTACGTGGTTACAGAAAAATTCAAAGCATACCTCTACCGTGTCTATGTGCTCGACCTGCCTCCTGGAATGCGAAATGTGCGCGAAAGAAGGCTCGAAGAATGGCCCATCTGAAGACAGCAACTGGATCAGCGCCGACCAACTCTCTTACGAAAGCTAAAGAAGAGTTCTTCAGGACACCGACAACGCCATCCGGTCGCATAAGGTCTAAATTTTTCTCTCTCATATTGGAAGCTTGATACTTCACTGAACCGGCATAATGGCGAACAACAAACGCAGATTCTCGTCGCTGCGGCGCTTCGTAGAATGAATTATCTTTGTGTACCGAGTTAAATTTTTGCAGTAACGTTTCGTTCGTCGCTCCGGGAAAGCTATCGGGCCCAAAAGTTTACATATATTGTCTCATCTCAATGTTAGTTATTGAGAAATAATATTAATAGAAAGGAGGAAGACTCACTTGCACTGATCGTCAAGCAGACAGAGAAGACCGTTCGGTTTGCCCTCGATGAGGTTGAGACAGCCAGAGTTATCGCTGTAACCTATGTCTGTCCATCTGATGCCTTGTTTGCGATATTCTCGTTGTTCATATTGAAACACATGCTGATTGAAGTAATGCTGAAGCTGCTCGTTTGCATAGTTGATGCAGAGCTGCTCAAAGCTGTTACACGTTTTGAAGTCTTCGAAGCCAAAGATGTCCAGCACGCCTATACTGTTTCCTTGGTGGTCTCGAAATGTATCTTTTTTCGAGAGCAGGGCATGGTTGACCTAAGAATGAAATGTTAGCCGTGCACAGATTTGACTTGGGAGATAAAGTGCTTACTTGAAGAACAATCCAGTCGAACAAAGCACCGTACAAACACTTGGCCATCGCATCTCTCGCGGCTATAGCTTCCGGAAGTCTGTAGTTGATAACTAAAGTCTCTCCGGAAGCTCGTGCACGCTTGGCAGTTAACGCAGCCAAAAGTGTTTCCTGCTTTACACGCAGCAACTCCGATATAATAGCAACTACTTCTGGATTTTTGACACCCACAGCTTCGTCGTGGTGATGATACGATTTTCTTGGCTGAAACTCCACGTTGCCTGAAACGCAATTAGGAAATTGAAGTACGAAAGTGAAAGGGAGAGACAAATTAACGAGTGAATTAGTGGAACAAGACACGTCTACTCACCGAGCAACAGCACGGCTGAGAGCACTGCAAAGAGACGTCTCTGCTTTTCAGGAGTAAATCCAACCATCTCCATGGATTGTTTGAGTCGCGAGAATTCATGACACTCGTCGATATTCTCGAGGCCGTAACAACCACTTTTATTTAGATAGTTGTAACGATCGTAACTCTCGAGGTGCAGTACCTGTCTCTCAGACTCACTGGCTCCAGCCAGTAGATAATAAAAAACATGGTAGTTGCGCTCATTTCTTCCTTGCGAAACAATTCTCGATTTTTCCAGAAGGTACTTCTGTACGACGGCACTGCGGTTTAAGGTAAAAATTATTATCGTACGTTGCTAGCACAATAACGTTAAAAACATTATCTTTACAAGAAATAAATAGATTTGCAGCTTACCCGTGCACCATGCCATTTTCCTTGTAGTTTACTTGAATGAATTTACCGAAGCGACTGCTGTTGTTATTGTGAGCAGTTTTTGCGTTGCCAAAGGCTTCGAGAACTGGACCAGCGCTGAGTATAGTTTGCTCGACACCGCTGCCGTGCGACCCTTTTTGACTGAGGGCGGTTAAGTGATGCAGCAGAAAGTTTGTAGATTCTGTCTTGCCGGAACCACTTTCTCCACTGATAACAATGCACTGGTTTCTCTTTTCTTTAAGCATACAGTGATACGCCGCATCCGCTATTGCAAATATGTGCGGTGGTATGTCGGGACCTAATCTTCTATTTTGATAAAGCTTCACGTACTTTGGATTGTAAATTGGGTAAAACTTAAAGGGATTTAGAGCTATCAATATACTTCCGACGTATGTATATATGTTTCCAGCTAGAAACCTAGCACGGAGATTGTCCAATAAAGTTTGTTCATTGAGATCCGGAAGCTGACAAAGGTCAGGATACTCTTTATCTCGTGGCTGATAGAGAAATCTGTTGAAGTAATCTTTTAAAAGTTGAGGATCCATTGGGAATCTGCTATCGGTCCACAGATAATCTGGCTGCTTCTTTCTTAAGTAGAACCTAAGAAAAAAATCATAAGAATAAAATTAGGGAATTATTCTGCACAGATGGCAATGGTACCAGGACATTAACAATAAGGAGTAATCAGATTTCAGCGATGTAATGAAACAGAATTGTATTTTAAATAGTGAATTTTTAGTTGTAAATTTTAAAAAGACATGACAAAATCTTAGAAAAAAAAGATTTATTCTTTACCTGTAGTATTCTTGCTGTGCAGCGTTTTTTGGCCAGAGTAACATGAGTGCTACAGGACACTCCGTGGGACCAAGTCTTCTTTCCTTGCACTCCTGTCCAACGGAGTTGCCAACGACCTCTGCCAATTCGTAACCATTGGAAAGAGTAGCGTCTACCAATGCTAGCCTCTCGATGATACATTCTACTATTTCCGCTGAAGACGTCTGCTTAGTGGCCTTGATAGATAGTGCCTCGTATTCAGGGCTCCACTCACCCACGAATACCTGCACTACTCCTGAACCACTACTGTCCATGTCTCCTAACCCTGAGAACGTAAGCAATTACTTGATTAGACCAAAAAATTTTCAAAAAAAATAGATACGAGATACTATGTCTTTTGTTCACTTATTACCAATTATTTTCTTTTATGTTAGGAAGTACTATGCTTACTAACCCTTAAAATATAAATCTCCTTTCGAAAAGTAATCATAAAACGTGTAATAATTTCAACTGTATGCAATTTCAAATGTTTAAAATTCGGATCTTGCTTAAATACATGGCTATACATTTCAAAGTTCAATTCTGTGCATCAGTAATTGTTTCTACTATAATATGTAGCAAGCCTTATTGCCTTGGATGTTTCATTAATTCATAAACAAAGATATTTCATCAAAAGTATAGTAGGAAGTATATTAAATGTGAGTTAATTGTACATGTGAGTGAAGTGCTTGCGAACCCCATTATAATTTAATTCACATGAGCACTTAAAAATTCAAATAAAATTCAACTAACTGAAAGCAGTGTATGGAGAGTAGATAATAATGTCTTTAAAGTATGTATATATTTAAACTGACCTTATCCTTCTTAGGGTTAATAATTCTCTCTTCTGTCGTCCATGAAAAATTTGAATATAGCTCCTTCTTTCTTTTCCTCTCTTCGCTATGACATAACATACACTGAATGATGAAAATACTTGAAATATGTTTTACAAATATTATTAAAGAACTTTTAATGCTCCAGCTTCATCATTGCTTGTATATCACGAAATTATTTTTATCCCCAAGATGGAATTTGAAAACTTATTAATGGTGATTTTCGTTTAAACGTTTTGTTACTTTCATCAGATTTAAGCAACAATTTAATTTGATATATGATGCTAATGTCTCATTTTCCATTTCTTATTATGCACCATTTATATATTTTTCAGTATTTATCAAGTATTATTCAACTTTGCAATTGAGGTTCATGTCAATACGATAGAATATCATATACTATTGCACCTTTTGATTAATACCTGCACCTAATTTCATTGGTTAAATTACATGGTTACAATTAAATCTAGTGCTAGTAGTCGAAGATCCACTATTGCTTTTAAAGTTAAATGATCCTCTATTTAAGTAATTGTGACACAATCGGCATTGAACATGGAAAATCCATCAGAACAAGCTTGTGAACTGTTACTATTATCACAAAGTTTGTGTGCAACAGTTGGAAACTATGTGTGGGTTATCTATTTGCTTGTTAAACAAGCAGTAACTTAGTTTTCTCACTAGGACACAGAAATATCCATTTTCTGACAGATAGATTGTCTTTTCACATATTCTTTTCAGTATGTTGCTACAATTTTTACTACTACACGTAGCTCTCATACCATTCTGAACTAGTGCAATTGCGTGTCCATTAAAGCATTTGTCAGAGATTGTTATCTGAAATACAAATACCAAAATAATCAGTAAAAATATATGTAAAATTCAACTATAAGAACTTATTACATAGATAAACAGATATATACTGATCTGCTTGGTTAAGAGCCATAATTTTGAAACATGATACATGTGGTAACTAGTTGATGATATCGCGGTTCTAAAGACTTCTATGTAAATTCATTTGGAAAAGAGCCAACATTTATTTTGATCAAGCTGCCTTCTAGATTTAGATACAGCATAAACATGATTTCACTAGCAATATAATATTGCAAGATGTAATCGAAGCAACAGTAGTCAATATAACAAAACTAGGGATCAATAAGACTCGATAACCGAAACATTATTATTAGTTGGCATTAGCACAAACTAAATACTGTCATATTTATCAAGTTATAATGACATTTGGAGCAAATACTACAAGAATATTTTGCAAAAATAGATACTGATAATGTAAAATGTCAAATTTCTCTACGATGCATTAAAATCAAAGCAGTGAAGTACTTCAGTTTACTTTCATAAATGCTACATAAAAAGCTAACTCTTACTGCAGAACTGATAACATTTCTTTCGAGAATTACTGAAACCAATGAAAGGATGGTTCTTTAGGAAATGATGAAGACAATAAAGATCTTATGGGAGAAAAGCAGTAGCTTCTAGTTCTCTGTTTAAGAAACTTACAGAATGTTTACATGTACGTTATGCAAAAGATATGCTCATCCCAGAACATCTCGAAGAAATACTTTGACTGAGGTTCCCAGTATGGAAGAATTTTAAGCGATACTCGCGGTAACTGTATCCGTGACATACTCGAAATCGGAAATAAGAAACAGCGACAATCCTGGACCACGACTGACATTCAGGCGCTGATGAGAAAACCGAGGTGTGCCGATTGGCCGAAGATCGCAAGAACAGAAACATCGACCAATCAGGTAGATCGCGGGGTTCTTGCTCGTGTGAACGTCAACACTAAACCGGACCTAAGTCAAGGAATTCTATCGAATACAGCGACAAACGTCAGCTCAAAAGGAAAATACACAAGAGATACTTGGATTAGACCAGGGAGGATCTTCCTACCTTAAAGAAACGCGTTTAAAGTTGAAAGCATAACGCTTAACATCGTATCCGTGGCACAAAGAGAGCTCCTTCGGGACTAGGGCATGCCTCTCGGGCCCAACCCCCAACACGATCTGCTATCTGTCCCCGTTTTCTTGTTTCTTCGCATTCGCACAGCCAGTACCTGTTCCTCGCTTGGAGTACTGTCGCAAGACACGCCACGAGATGTAAACGCGCGCTTCGTGCTCGCGTACCCGTCTTTCTTTCTTCCTTTCTTTCTTACTTGCTCCCTCTCTCTCTCTCTCTCTCTCTCTCTTCCTCTCCCTCTCTTGCTCACTCCCTCTCTTTCTCTCTCTCTCTCTTTATCTCACTTCGTCTATCTCTTCCTCTAGCCGTTTTCGCACGTAGAGAATTGTTTGCAATACGGAGAGCCCGTCAGTTTGACACTCGTTTAAACTTTCTGATAATCACTCACGCAATGCGCCGACAAACGCATACGTACGTTATCAAACCGGTTGATCATTTTCGTGAACCGATCACCGATGACACGGCTGACGGCTGACGGCTAGGCCCTTGCCCAGTTATCGTCCTTCGACTCCTCTCGGAATCCTGCGTCCCGATACGTCCACCATTTCGATTTCCGTGATCACGTGGTACTGCCTTGGCCTGTGATTGGTCCAAGCTTCCTCACCACGTGATCGACCGCGAGCACAACCATCGATGGAGCTGGAGAGCATAGACTCTGACGAGACGGCGCTCTGTCTGCTCTTATTCGTTCACCCAGCGTATCCCCTTCGAACCTCTTCGTCCCTACCACAGTTAGTTACGGTTTTAGCGGCATCTGTGTATCTTGCTTGTTATTCTCATAACCTACCATTACCTACTTTTTTCTTACCTACAAAGCGCGGCCGTCGGTACTTGACTACATTTGCCGAAGGAATCATTCGGGTTATGTACTACACTAAGGCATTTTTTTTCTTAAATTTCTTATTTATGGTATCTCCGGTTTAAGTTCAATTTTAACAGAAATTTTTATAATGCAAAATATACTGATAAGTCATTTAATGGTACTAAAGACAGTTTTAAAAAAATGTGCAAGGCTGTTATAAAGACTTTTTATATAATATGTTTATGTGAACACTTTCAGTATAGAGCTGAGATTGTTTTCTAATGTAATTAATATTATTGATCTTTCTGTCTAACGCAAAGTTATACAATTAAAGTTAAACGTAAGAACCTGGGAAATTTGTGGTAATTTGGAAGAAAAAACTTTTCCAAGTAAAGAAAATTAGAAGAAACACGAAAATAACAGTTACTTTCTTTAATGCCGTCGATAAAGTCGTATAGTCTAAGAATAGAACGCCTACGAAACAATGCCGTGTACGTAGGTCTCAACGGGACTCGGGATCGAACGTAAAATCAGGTTTCAATAGTTTATCACAGAAATTACATGAATCTATACATACCATATAGATACAGAGAAACTTTGCCACTTTTCAGTTTTTCTATCTTCCCTTAAATAATAAATGTTCATTATTTAATTGTTATTTTATTTTCAAACGCTTTTATTAGGATATCTTAAAGAATTCTTAACCACACACAGCATGTCGATGAAATATATATTTAAAAATGAAAAAGGTGCAATATTAATTTTTACGTGCATTTGCATATTTTTAATATTTCACTGAATTTTTGTTTAAATTGGTTGACAAGGAATTTCATATAATTAAACATATATATAATATATTTTTGAAGCATAGTAATATAATTCTCATACATTGATTATTTTACGAAAAATTACTATTATGATTGACTATGTTAGTTTATTAGAAACTTATACAAAAAAATGTTTGTTGAAAATTTCTAAACCACCCTTTTTGTCATCCCTAAATAAATCGACCCAAACATTAGGTTTTCTTAAGAGTTTAAATTGCGGAAAAAATTAATCATGAGATCCATTCCTTCCTTCCTTTCCTTATAGCTGTATCCCCAATGAGGGACATGTGCCAGTAACTGGTCCTAATAATCAAGGATTGAAAGTTCGACACTAGATGGCGATGTACCTTGCGAAACGGGCCTTATTCAAGTCAGCGTGAGGACCTACAAAGTTTATACACCGAATCCGAACAGTGTGGGGCGAAATCCGTATAAATACTCACTTAAGTTTTCATATGAAAACCCATTGGTGAATGCCGCTGGAAGCTGGGCGCGAACCCCGAACCTTTCGGTCGTGAAATGAGATCCATTCTTTAACCTTAACTAAATATATACTTATTGTTAGCCGGTAATGCAGCGACTATAGATAAACGAAATTGACAATTCCAATGTCTACGCTCAAATTATAGCAAAACACGAAACCACAATACTACCTTACTAAAAAAAAAATAATGTATAAATACTCAAAAAAAAATGTTAATTTTATAATTTCCTTAAAAATCTTCAAATTCACTATACGATTAAACAACACCATACTATTAATCTCAAAAATTCGTCTGTCACGAATTTAGTTTGATCAAATCTTCAAGATTAATTTTCAAAATTTATTCAGAACCCGCATATACTTCAAGTAACAAAAATTTATCAAAATTACTAGAATTCTATATATTACATCCTCCCTTAATCTTCTACTTATCTATAATTAGAACCACGTACTCATAACATCTATATTTAGCATGTTTCCCGATTCAAAGTTTACAGCAATCCCTGCAGTGATAACAAGTAATCCGTGAAGAACCATAAGATAAAATAACTTTGGCAGGAAGTGGTACCACGCGGACAAGGATATCCACATAGAAAAGTAGAACAAAAGACGAAAAGAAGGAAAAAGACCGCGAGAGCTGAAGGAAGTAAATGAGTAAGTAAGATGGAGGAATGGACAAAGATAGAAAACAGGCTTGTAACTCCCAATCGATTTCAGAACATCCTACGGTGACGAATGCTCCAAGCTCTGACAATGGTTACTTCCTAGGACGTCATCCATTCCGCATTCCTAAAGGCTTCGCCGTTTTTATACCTGGGTCGACCCTTCTGAAGTGTCTATATTGTCACAAGCTGTATGGGTTCTGCAGAAATTATTATTTTCAAATATCTCCTCGGCTCTCACCAGTTGAGGTTAGGTTATGGGTCTACCACTACAAAGAATAAAATCATTACAGTTCTACTACACGTGGCCCTGCAGTACAGTCAACCTTATTTTAGCAATAAAAAATCTCCATTAGATGTCTAAAACCCAAGAATTCATACTGGAGGATAAACTTCAAGTAAGTCTGTACTCTAAGAATTTACCAGAGTAAGTTTTTTTAATTTACAAAAATTCTAAAATATTGATATCCCTTGGAGAATGAAAGTATCTGCGTATCAAGGCGTGGGAAATGGATTAAAGATTTATGGAAGATAAACATTGATTTTAACACACGAGGTAAGGCGGTCAGATTGTTGTCTCTGTATTTTCCTTTTATTCTTCTTGTTTCTCTGTCTGCTATCCAGAAAACTTGGAGTATGCTTGGCGAAGTGCCTCGCGGGTCATCAAGTTTCTGCCAGAAGAGGTTATGTGTGGGCTGACCGAACGAGGGGAGGGATTTTTGACAGGAGGAGCGCACGTCTATCGATGACCCTTGATTCTGTAACAGCTGACAACTCTCTATTTTTATTCATTTTTCATATAGTCCATATAGATCTTAGCGAATTTTAATTTCTATATCCTTTATTTCTTAAGCGGGTGCTTGTCCTATTCTGAAGGAGAACAATTTTTAAAATAAAATTCAAGCACTATTAGGTATTATTAATAATTAATATGCAATGGAGGTCGGTATCGCGTTTCCCACTCTGTACCTACATTTACGGAACGACTACCCTGTCTGATCAATACAGCTGCAACTGCTCGTACACTTTGCTTCGCTCGGCATATGATCCATATATGTATATGCTTAAAGGCGAGAACACACTGGTTCCACGCGACGCTAAGCTTCGCGATATTTTCATTGTACGTGATATATCTGTATATGCATTTTCTATCTTTGTCGCACTTCTGTGTGAATATCAAAACCAGGCGTCACGTGGGAAAAGTGTGTTTCGGGTTTAACTCTCAAATGGGCAGATACTCTTTTTTTCTCAAGACAGATTAACATGCTTTTTAAACCCAAAAATGAGGTCAAAATGAAAAAATAACTGGATGTGCTATTTGAGTTTTTTTGTTCTTAAAAAATTATTTCAAAGTTTTATTATGTAATATCTATATATTCGAATGATAATCGTATCTATGTAATTATTTGTTATTTTTAGAATTTATTTAATCAGTGGAGATGATTTTTAATTGACTTTTTGCTATGCGATTATTAATGGGATAAAATATTGGTATGAAATTGTCTTTTTGGATAAATTCGGTTTTTGTGTGGCATTTATCGTGCTAGAAATATGCTGATTTGAAAATGTATAAATAAAAGAAGCTCAATGCCTGACTTTCATAAAGTATGAAGAATACGCCTGAAGTGAATACAGAATGTAAAACTCAAACAATGGCTACGCTCATGTTTACTGAAGCTTTACTTACGTGCTTATGAAAACCGTATACAATTCTATACCTGTATATGATAAGCGTATTTGTAATGAGAAAGATCATTTTTAAAGTCATGAAAAATGAAATATGAAGCTTAGCGTAATTCTATTTTATTGCGTTGCTTCTATTTATTTTCTCTTAATAAATTAATATTCACGTATGAGTGTATGGCCACGTAAGGATAACGATAGTGTAAACATTATGATTTTATAACATAAAAGATTTTATCTCTTTGATTTAAGAGAGAGCCCTGGTGCGATGCTGTGCATGAGGATGCTATCAGAAAAAAAAATCTTATTGAAGTAAACATTTGCGTGGGCCATCATGGCGACCAAAGTTGTGAGGCTTAATCGAAGCTTTCTGATAATTTTTTGATATCTAGCAAGAGATATATATTGAAATAACAAATGGGCTAAATAAACTTTCGAAGCCCTGAGGCTTTATTGAATTTTTCAAAATTGCATGGCACATGTTTACCTATGAATCATAGAAAATAATCCTAATGGGAAAAAATGTTATAGTAGCACTTGCAACTTAGTGGACAAATCAAAAAGTCAAGTTAAATATTATTTCACAAGGCTGCAGGAAATTTTGAATGTGGGTTTAAGGATGATGAAATAGAAACGTGTAAAATATATTTTTGATATTTTTTTTTTCATATTTTTCCTATCACAAGCATAAATATACTTTTGGATTTTTAGCAACGGCGCAACAGTTGCCCTCTGGTTGTTTGTTCCTCTCGATGCAGCCCATCAATCTCGAGTCTCCTCGCGTGCGATTACGTCTAATTAGCACGTCAACATCAATTACTCCCAAAAGTGAGATCTCGCGAAATATTCGTGCGAATCGTAAACTTAGTCAGTTGGCGTGTATTAAAAAAATAACAAGTCCTCTCAGACACTCCCATCTACTTTACTGCCATAGACAGTCAAGTAGAAAATGAATCCACGAGTATTTCTAAAAACGGCCTATAAAACTGTCTGCGTCATTGTTAACCGTGTGAACGCGCCATAACGTTGTCTTTTTAAAACTCAACTTTTCTTTCTCACAATTTTCTTTTCTCCTTTTACCTCCTCAAATTTTTCTTCTATCTCGTTCATCTCTCTCATTACTTATCTCCAGATTGCTACTGATGTTTTATCTCTCTTACGGTCTTTTAAGTCTTATCTTTTTTTTTCATTGGTCCACGTTGTTTCCCATTACGGAAATACCTTTGCTTAACACGGAATTACGAGTCACTCGATTAACCGGAAGTTAATTCACACTTAATGTGAGTAACGAGTACGAGCAGTGATTTACATACATGATCAGGTTGATCCTCAGGCAGTGAAAATCTGTAAGGCAAATTTCGAGTATATTAATCGATAATACTCGAACTTTGCTTCGACTTTGCCCTATGCGATTTTGAAGACAAAGACAAAAATAGAGATTGTTCGAAATTCAAATTTTTTTTATAAACTATCGATTATTATGTATTGTAGGATTTATTTTTGGAGAATTTTTATTCCTACAGATTTTTATTAGCGTGGAGATCGTACTTGAAATATTTTTACTGTAAATCTGTGAGAACTCATTTTGTTTTTATTATCTAAACGCTGCGTTACTGGAGGTTGATCTTTGTACTTAAAACAAAATTACAGTTATGTACATTTTAATATCGCTCACAGCTGGCTTAAAAGAAATGAAGTCGGTAAAGTCAGTGAACAGAGTTCATCGCTCACTGTCGCTTACGTAAAATAAATTTACAAATTGCTTCAAAAAAGGTTATGTTACAAATTATATGAAAGAAATTATTCCTGTAGATATTTTTGGGCTCCTTTTTTAATACGTGCAGGTTTCTATCATATTTAATATTACGTACGTTAGTCAGGGATATAAGGTAAATTTATTTTGTGACGTAAAGTTCGTTTATTTTGAAAAAAAATCTCGGTACGGAAACAAATTTTGTTGAAATTTTTATACTGTGAACCGAATAGCTTATTTTGAGAGATCTCTACGTAGTGTACGGAATGAATTATTTTATATTAAAACTTTGAAAAATAAATAATTTTCAAAATTTAATTATAACGATACTTCGTGAAAAATAGGTAGACGCTATTGAATGAAAGGGATATTATTCCTTTTTTAAAATGTCCTGGCTAGATAACTAATCGTGAGTCAGCCCTTTTAAACAGGAGAAAAATAAAAATCACTTAATAAACATAGTGTGCCAAAGACATGCTAAAAAATGTTGCTTTACTTCCTGCAGTTAAGCGAAAAAATAATAACAGACTAGCTATTCATCAGTATCCGTACTTTGTATTTTCTGACCTGAATAAAGTACCTTCCACAAGTCGAAGAGCCTGGTAAATTGAATAAATTAAAAAGAAAGAACGAAAAAAATATTCGTACAATAAATACAGGTAATTAAATTAACAAAATAGTTCCGAAAATTCCACGAGTTTAATTACAAAATTTATCTATCACAAAGAACGCATTCTTTCCGATTTCAAAGTCTATTGCAAGAAGCCACAGCGTTCCAGTCGCCGAGGAATTCATCGACCAAACAACTTGACTTACGTTCATTATACGAGAGACACGTGACTAACCCTTAACCTCCAGGTGAGACCCTTTTAATTCGTTGGGTTGACAAAGAAAAAAGCGACAAGGAGAAATAAATTTCTGAGGAAAACCAACCACGAGCACGTATACTAAAATGTATTTAAAATATGTCTCACAGGGTACACGTGTCACTTACGAATAAAGTTTTAAATATGTCGTGGAAGGTACCCAGTCAAGGTACAGACATAGCCAAAAAGAAAAGCTTGAGAACCTTGCCGAAGAATGACTTGCAGGAAGGTAGGAACTTTCCATTAAAAAGAAATTCGCGGTTCGACTGTAGCGAAATCAGCGATGGTTTCAACTCGGTCGAATGAAGTTCCGAGAAGTTTTCGATGAATAAAATGAATGAGTCATCACGCCACTGGGTAACTGACGAAAATCCACGAAGTGCCACACAAATTGAATATCAATAAAGACCGTCATAAACGATTCCTCGTATTCTATTTTTGTATGATTTATTCCCTTAGTATAGCGTCCATAGGAACTAGTTACTACCCGAGAATTATAATTATTTTTTCGTTCCTACTATAGTTCCCAGTAGACCATAGCTATGCCAGTAGCTATAGCAAGACACGAGTAGTAGAGTACAAGAGTGAATCAGACATAACGGACATTGAGTAGTACGAGTCGAGACTGGGCAGGCCGAGCAGCTGGCGCAACGTTAAAATATATCTATAGCTACTGTCCAACATTAAATTTAGAGGTATCATTGTCTCGTGGCTTACAACGTAGAAGAGAATTCTGTGGATCGAGAGGTGATCTGAAACGATCAGTATTAAACTGTAATAACTGTGGGCTGTTTCGTAATGCTCATGTAAAAAACATTGTACAGGTAAATTCATTTGAAAAAGTTTTTACGATTATTAAATCCAGAGGGAATCGTTTGCATCGCGTGTGATTCTCGAATGGTTTATTTTCGTAAATAATACGGTTACGCCTCACGCGACATAGAGGTGCGTCTACGAGTTGTACGAAGTGACTTTTGAATAAAGTATGAAACGAGAGCAAGATCACTTTAGGCATGTATACGTACAACAATCTTGGGACAAAGTTTTGACTTTGTTGAAAAATTTCAGTGGACTACCTATAACGAGAATAGAAATGAAATTAACGATCGGATCGTTAATGGGTCTAACGTGGCAACGGTAGTGGTATTCCGTATAATTTATAGCCAGAACGCGAGAACAGAACGGAACGTGAGGGAAGTTGGGTCATCGGATAATCGACGTAGCAGTAATAACCAGAAGGCTGAAGGAAGTAATCGGAAAAGCTTTGTCCACATGCCGGTAAGAACGTTAGAGATTGCAGAAAGCAAACCGAACGATTGTACAAACCGTTCGACGACGTCTGGAAGAGGAGTTTCGAAGTGAAAAGCTCGATAGAGTAGCGGCGTTATGTATATATAGGAGAAACGGAGGTAGAGAGTGGAGGAGGACGGTTACCCTTCGGGTACTTCCGTGAAATCCGTCGAGCGTTTTCGGGGGCGTCGACGCTGTGGGGCGCCGTTGACGTAGCAAGATGGCGGCGGCGTGTCGGAGGCGTCTCCGTCCGCACAGTGCTCGACGTCGGGCAGTCCGCGTAAGCTCGCAACTAACAGTTTCATCGAGGAGGTGAACCCGTAGTGAATCAAGAATAAGAGAAAAAGAAGTACCGGAGAAACGGGAGTTAACTGGCACAGATTCCGCAACATCACCGTCGTACGCGTTTTGGTTACACCGTCGTGGTGAATAATCCTCGTTGTCCTCGTCGTCTGATTTCACGAGAAAGTCGTCGTCGTCGTCGTCGTTGTCGTCGCCGTCGCCGGTGTTGTGCTCATAGCGATTATTGTCATAATATCCGTCGACGTGGTTCAGCGTAAACGCGTCCCGGGAAATGCGCGTGTCGCGTAGTGCAAGGGTGACACGGAGTGCGGCTCTCTCGTGACGAAGCGTGACGTGAACCAGCTAGGAAGTGGAAAGGAGGAAGTCAAAGGTGGAGGCGTCGAAGGAGCTGGAGGAAGACGTGGGTGCACGCTAATATGATAACCGTAGAAAGATCTCGAGTGGTAGCGGTGGTTGGTAGATCCTGCGGGAATCCACCCGTTCTCGATTCGAGAGAGTCCTGGAGGATGTTATCCGGGTTGACGGCGCTGTACGACGGGAGCAGCAACAGCATCGGAAACAGCAACAGCATCAGCAGCGGCGGTGGTTCCTTCTCGGTACCGCATCAGGGGTGCATCCTTCTCGCTGGCCGTAAACGAGACGGCAGTTACGGACGGCGTTGCTGCACGGGTCTGTGCCGTTGCGCGTGACCAAAGCCTTACCGAGTCGATGCAACACAAGTGTGAACTCAACATAGTACTCTCCGTTATCGTGACCCTATCTGCGATCCGTGATAAGCAGAGATCTCTCGCAACTCGAGAATTAAATCTCGACGCGTTTTCTCGTCTCTGTGCTGGACTCGCCGACGCGACACGCGTTCGTCCTTAACCTCAAAACGCTAGAAATCGCGAGGATCGAGCTCGCGAGTATCTTGCGTCCTTAAAAGACGCTCGAGAGCATCTTTCCCTCTTGTTTCTCCATCCTCTGTAACAAACTTTGATCCCCTCCTTATCCTTGTTATCTGTCACATCTTTTTCTTCAATGTTACAACGCCATCTCCGCTTACGTTCCGAATGCTTCGAAAGTACCGGACGCACTGGACGCATCGTGTGCACGCGATCCTAACCAAACTGCTCAGGTTTCTCGATCGATGAACAATATAGGAATTTAGAAAGACGTAAGACTCACGGTTGCTTGTGCTGATCTCGTGTACAACGTGTACGTGTTATAACGGAAGGAGGCGCGATTTCTGACATCTGAATATACGGAAATCTCAACAGTGTGCTTTTCTGTGCCAACGACGTGGCTTTCGCCTAGCAAAGTTTTTCAAGAGTGTACTTTGCCTTAGTATTCTCTTTCTCCTTCTCACTGTCTTTTTCATTTATACATACCTCTCTCTTTCTCGCTCACTCTCTCTCTTTCTCTCTCTCTCTCTCTCTCTCTCTCTCTCTCTCTCTCTCTCTCTCTCTCTCTCTCTCATCATCTTTCTCTCAGCCAACGGCGGTACTTGGTACTTTTCCTGACTTTGGGACCGGCAACATGTCGCTGCTCAGCGTAACTGGTGAGTAATCAAACCTTTTTCTTAATCAGAATCTTTTCGACTACATCCATGCGTCCACCGGAAGAGGTTAGGTAAACCTTTCCGGTGACGTCACTCCCAGCTAAGACAATCTCATGTTTCTCTAATCGGAAATCTATCGGAAACAGTTTTCCATTCTCGTTCATTATCTCGTGCACGTGACATTCGCCGCCGAATAAAATTTATTCCAGACTACGCGCATTCACAATTTAAATGAATTCAACTACTTAACTGTTTCAAAACATTTCAATTTACAATTCGCAATGCTACCAAATGAATACAAAACATATTTCTTCAACAACCAGACCCAAGGAAACCATTGATCTTCATATAATTAACGTAGATCAACAAACAAGGTAATTTCCGTTTTTCATCTGTATCCAGTACCAGAATAAAATGAATATACCTATAATTGCCCGACATTGCCCAAGGCAACAGTACAATTAAAACGTAGCATTTGAAAGTCTTGCAAACGTGCCAGGATAAAACGTACCAATCCTGAGGTCTTGGATTCGCAGTAGTTTTTATCAGTACTTAGTAGATTACTTGAATAACACGAGAAATCCTGGTGAAAAAAAAAGCAACGTATGCCTAAAATATGACATGATACCAAGAAAGGTTAGTTTACTTATTCATAAATATCCATATATAGACTATATCCAGTCGCTAGACTGTACTTATATACATATAGCTCAGTGGATATGATATATCTTTGTAACAGGATTGACGTAAATCTTTAAATCCACACATCACCGAATTCACATAAACTCAACTGCGTCTGTTCAACTTAATATGTAAAGCTACGTACATTCGTGCATATACCAAGTCATGACTATCACTAGAAGCTGCTACGAGCGTAGTGCAACGGTTGACCTCAGCGAGCGGGGTCATGCCCTCCTCCCACTCCTCTACTCCTTTAGCTCTCTTTCTACTCAACCCCCGAGAACCACCCACCCCCCACTCAACACCCCACACTCAATATTTACCTGGCTACCGATGCACACGATATCGTGAACTCGCATTGAGGTACGCAAATATATATATGTATATACACACACGTAGTCGTATTCGCACTTGCACTCGCAAAATCGACCGGCAAAGATATACGAGCGGTAATTGCCATCCAGTACTCTGGTTCAGTCAGGTCAGCGTCTGCTTCCTTTCTGAAAAGTTGCCGCTCTTGCTAAGAAATTACTATTTCCGCGACGGAACGTATACAAATCCCATAAATCTGGATAATCATTTTTTTTTTTTCGTAGATTGCTTTTTCCTAAAGGTTCAGAATTAATTGTCGCGCATCAAAGGGTCGTTACTTGCCGGGAGATATTCAAATGGGTGATATATAAGTAGTCGGGTCGGAAGCATAAAATTATACGAACATGGCGTTCACTCTTTATACGATTATGACATTTATTTTAATGACAAATGATAAAAATAAAAAATGTTGTATTCTCAATATGGATACAATAATTATTATAATATGAATTATTTTTAATAATTTTCTCCTTTTTTTTAACCAGGCCCCAGTCGCGAAATACCGGTACGCTTTAATGGAGACGGATCGCGACAATAATGGCAACAATCAGTTTCAAGCGCTCGTTACGCGACGAATTCAACGCTCTGAAGGCTCTCGTGTCGTTGAGTTTTTTTTCGACAGACAATGAATTTTCGTGAAAACGGTCATTCGAATTATCGCAGCTCAATCAAATTGTGTCTTGTTCAAAGTCAAAGGAACGTCGCGAGTACCGGATTTCTTTGTAATGTTAATTGTCGTGAATCTAATCCTAGTCTGATCCGTTAAATCCTCGAGAGAGATAGTGGGCGTGGGTAGCGTCGAGCGGAAGCTGGGGAAAGGAGGAGGCTAGTCACGCATTGCCAGTCGATCAAATCGATGAGAACTCGTAGGAAATCATCATTCCTTTGGTGCCTTTTTGGGACTATGAATTCAGTGGTTTAGCATAAACGGCTTGGGACGACTCGAGTGGAATGAACTTCGGTCCGCTTTGATCGGTTCTGCTATACTAACTTCAGTCGGCTACCTCGTATACCGATCTACTATTACGCTAGTCTTGCAGGGCATTGAAACTCCCCTTCGCAGCTGGACAAGGTTTTGCAAGGGTGAATGGCTAAATAGGTGCTCAGCCACTATGCTCGACCCTATGGGACCTTCGTAGGGAGTAACTGAATTTCGTCAAAACTTGAACATGCGATATTACTCGAGTTGGTCCATTTGACAGACAGATTGTAACTTCATTTTGGATTTAAAGATATTTTGTATAACTGTTTAAATAAAATTTTTGGACAATTTTCGAAAATACATTGACTGTACGGGGAGTCAAAATTCTGTGTAAATATTCGCAAACAGGAAAAAAACAATTTTGTACTTGACCCTAGTACGAATTTGTACCAGCGATTTTTTATTTCCCTATGTATCCCTTTTAAATCGATTGGACCTGGTTTAATTTTATGGAAAAAAAAAAAACTAAAAATTCGTTACTTAAAGCCATCGAAAACGCAAAAGCTAAATTTGCATTATAATGTGACCAAGTTGGGTTCAGGAAATTAAGTGTGACAAGGCTGGGTTCAGCAAGATCTTAGCCGCGTTATCTTCTACGTTTTGTTTTGTATAAATGGAGTCTTTTGTATTTTCAAACCAACTATGGTGCCCTGAGTCAAAAAATGAGTACTGTTTCGGGGTACCTCATGGGTCTGATTACGTTTCACAATGAAAAAGTCAGCTCAGGAAGTATCGATGATAAAAACATAAAATTCAACTCGAGGCGAAAGAGGAGGGAAGCAATAAGTCTAGGAACAAAGTGTTGCCGAGTGGACAGTTGATAAGGAACCATGGACAGAATATAATGTAAAGGATCAGTGAAAAAAAATATAATGCAATGTCCCACAACACTCTCAAAAAGTGTAATCGATCAAAATATCCCTGATACAAATTTTGTTCCATTAGTCCAAAGCCTGTCTAGGACTCCAGTAATTCAACGCAGACCTAGCCAGGATCTCGCCAGGTCCTTGATTTTCATAATAAAATGTGCACTAGGGACGAAGTCGCTTTTGATCAGAGTTCAATTGATGAGATCTTTCGATTGACTGGGTCCCCTAAAGATGAATCCAGGAGATACGACCTGGTCTTTGATGAATCATGATCCGACTCTGGATCACGTGACCTCCGCCTTTACATCCGCGAATACAGAAAGTCATAATTTTATTTGGCTCCTCGAACGAACTTCTGGGAGCAGCGAAATCTTTGTTGAGTCGCGAACCGACTCCTGATCTTGCGATCTCTGATAAGGATACCGAAGATCAGATCTCTGTCCAATCGTAAACCGACTCACGATCAGATGGCCAATCTCGGACATATCGTCTTACTTGGATACTCGGGACCTGAACTTGCGAGACTTATAAATTATATTCTAATTTAAGGTATTTTCAAATTATTGCTATCACCTTCCAGAAAATGTCTCAATTCCGTATCGTTATCGCCAGTCTTCTCATGCTCACTGATAAGGGATGATCACCGGGCCATATCATACCGGGAGGATCCTGTTGATAAGCGGTAACCCGAGTAAAAACACAAATACTGCTACTACCGGTCCTCGCAGATCTGATTTCGTTCATCTTACTCTGGTCCAGGTCTCATCCTTCCATAAATAGGTCCTAATGAGTCTGATCTCGTTCTTTTGACCCGAGGCCTATCTATTTCGTGTTCTCACCCGAAGCAACTTAAAAATCCTGTTCTCGTCCTGCCGAGAAGACCGAAAAAGAGTCCAAGCAGGACTTTGGCCTTAACCCGAGGCGTCATGTCTCCATCAGATTGGTGATGTGTCTATGACCCGACGGGAGTATTTTTAGTAGAGGATTAATCGTCCAGGGATTATTAGATTTGAACTCAAAAAAAAAGATCAGTATCAACTGTACACTCCAGCATCCGACCCACCCCCGGACCCTCCCACCCGATGTCTCTAGGGAATGTACCCCTTTCCAATTCTCACGCATACTACGAAATCACTTCATTAATCATAGACTCATTTCTCCCACACGCTTTTCCTTTTCACTTTTTTTTTTTCAGGGTGATAAATCGTTTTTGGAATTTCATTTGACATCTATGCTTTATTACCAAATCAATTCGGTAGTCTTGTAATTTTTTCGAATTGCTGCGCGTCGTTCAATTTTTATGCATCGAACGCATTAAAATAACATTTTGTTTTGATCCTCAATATTTTATTAATTTTTGTAATCATTTATAGAGGCTGGTTAATACTGCACTGGAAATTTATTCTAAGGGAATCGCGTCCGAGACGGCATAGGGAATAACACGGGAAAATTTATGATGTCTCAGACGTCTTTTTTTTCTACTCTTTTTACATGGACGCAACTCATTGGCCGTTAATGACGTCGATAATTGAATCTGAACTGACGCTGCGACCTTTACGTGAAGTGGAAGCCCTTCGGCCTTTAGCTACTGATTTTCCCGTGAGGTCACTCGCATCGGACGAAGGGCGTGGGGTTAATTGCATGCAAGGTGGTGCATCAGGTTTATCGAATTATCGAACCTCCCTTATGTATCCCTTCCCTATGTTCTAGCAACAAAGCTGATAGAATTACGTGATCGCTACTGATAGCCCGAACATGGGAACGTAGTTTGTGGTTTTATTGAACTAATTACCTTGCTTTTACTTACAACGTAGCATATTTGCAATTAACAGTTGTTTGAGTATAAGTTTTTAATTAAAAAAAAATTGTTGGACAATCAAATTTTTGTAAAATGCTTCATTAGGCAGCGCATCGATAATTCTTAACAGTTTCGTTCGAAGAATACTTGGACTTCGGCAAGCTGAAGTAAAATTTATAATTTTGGAAATTAACAGAAAGAAATTTAATTTGATTATTTAAAGATTGCACATAGTTATACAAAATCATTTTATAATGCACAACGTGAACCATAAATGATATATAAATTTAATATTTCTATTGAAAATATTATTTTTACCTACAATCTGCTTTTTTGAGGAGTTATAACGCTTTATAAAAAATTCAAAGTTATTTCGCACGTTTGAATTTTGAAAGTGAGTGCCATCGTTTCTTTTTTTCACTATCACTAAATTCAATGTTTAACATTTAGGACGTAAATCGAGACACAAACAAACACACACAAAATTTATATATCCATAAAAGTGTGTCATGTTTCCTGCATACTATATGTATACAAAAGAATTGTGTTACATAATAAATAGCTTGCAGTGCCAACTGAAGAAAAATATATATATATTCAATGTCAAATACCATGGCAAGTTGACACACTTAGATATTAAACGCATTGAAACTATTCGGGATAATAAAGTTTGCCTAATACTTAGTTTTAAACTTTGTTATCGCTCCTTAACGCGATACAGGTAATTTATGTTGAAGACAGCAATATCTAGATAGTCAACAGAATTTGGTAAGGCGAAAATTGAGAATTTCCAAAACTATGTAAATCAAATGATAACAGTATAATGACCCTGTGACGAAAGTGTAAAATAATAACGCGTAAGAAAAATTTTTTTGTTTTAATTCTTTAATAAATTGTATGTATCCTTAGTGAAAGTGAGTTCGATTCGTTAAAACGTTGTAATATTGAATATGAAATATTTAATTCGGTTTCGTTTTTTAAAAATGTTTTTACGTAAACGAAAGGTTCGGGTATCCCTTAATATTTACTTTAATTTAAAGAATACAACGATAATTGGATTTTATACGTGTTGTTTATATACTTTGGTTTATTTTATGATGCAAATTATTTATGCCGTATTTAATTCTGTAATTATTTAATTAAAAATTTTAATTATACTTAACATTCTTTTATCACCTACTGTACCGCACGGGCAAAGAGATTATCTTCTTCGCTCTTCTCTAATACGGTCCTCAGCTTCTTCGAAGATACAAGAAGAGTAAAGTCATTATTTCAAGTAGATGGAACATTGTAGGAGAATAATTTTGAAAGCGAGTGTACCGCTGATACCTTGGGATTAACATTGGGTAAATGATCTATACAATATTTATATCAGCACTTATTTAATTTTCCAATTAAAAGTCTTAATTTCATAATGAGTAATACTTTTGACACACACTGTTGTATAATAAAATATATATTAATTTATTCGAAATAACATTGCAAATTCTAATATATAACTGTCAATTGACGTGGTTTCCAAAAAATTATATTTTCACCTGATATTATTTTTTTGTTCCAAAAATATCGTGTGAGCAACAGAAGAAAACAATATTTATATTTATTTAATTTCCCGTTTGAAAATATATTAAAAAACGAGCATAAGGGCCGGAACCGAACAGCTTTGCAGGAGATACGCGACTATCGTTATTTCAAAAAATCTATATCAATAATTTTCATTAATCGATGACCATGCGAATTCGAATTTTATCACAGAATCGTTAGAATATTAATAAATATCGCAAACTGTAATACCATTGTACGAAAATCTGACGACGTAAAAAAAAAGTCTCTTAAGATTAATGTCTCGAAATTTCATTCTCCGATTCAGGATCCAATCAAAATAATGGATCTTACATAGAGGGGGCTTGAAGATTTTAACATCCAGTTAAAAGTAAATCCAGCAATTTGTTTAAGCGAGACGTCGAAGTAATATTTAGTATCGCGACAAGATTTACTTGGATTTATCTCAAATGACATTTAACTAGCGAATCGAGACTTCATTATATCCATCAGAGAGATTATTCATGTGATCGTAGAGTATCAGGATAATTGAATCGCCCGCTATAAAAGAAAAGCAGGTTCTTCGAAAATTGCAAAAAGTTGCCGTCTTCCCTGGAAAGTTGACAGCATCCACTGAAATAACTTCCTAATCAGTGGATACGGCAGAAGCAGCAGGGGTTGGTTATTTATACTTACATTAGATACAGAAAGGTTAGACGCAGGGGTAGTTGTACCTAGCAGTCACCTATAACCACGTGTATACTAATAGCAATGGCCAAACAGGTCTGACTAGTTTTTTTACTTCCCCTTTTTCCACTCCAGATCGAACTAATTCGCTGGGTAAGGGTAGTGAAAACTTTAACTTCCTTCACCCTTCGCCTAGGCTACCCTCGACAGAATTTCTTTGGCTCCGCGACCCCCCCAGAAACTTTTCCGACCCACCGACTCCGCGTAAGTCAAACGGGAGGTGTATAGAGAATAAAAAATTAATTGAAGGTTCGTCCCGAAAATCGTAATTTGATTTGAGAAAAATGTGATTTTAAATTTAGATCGTTCCGATGTTCATGAGATTTTGCCGAAGAACGCCTGTATCGGTTCCGAGAGAATTAAATGTCAAACGATTGAAACAGACGGAGGAAAAAGATGGACGGACAAAGGATATCGAATAAAGGTGGACGAGTGATCCTTTGTGACGTATCCTTTGGATTCTATAGAATTTATAGATACGAGACGCTTCGATTGGGTCAAAGTTTATCGTTGGCTCTTTGTGATACTGAAATTCCAGATCGACCTTAATACCGGGCTATCCAAACATTTGGGAGAATTATTTCGACTAGAGAATCAGGACTGAGAAGGTTTAAGGAACGATCGGTTTTAACTGTCGCGTGCCCACGGTGTTTGCCATGTTCAAACAGAGTAAATTTCTCCCCCATCAATTCACCCGTCATTTCGCCCACTCAGCCAATCCACGTCTCTATTACCTGGTCGAATTTCTGCGTAAAGCAAAGGGCACGTTATCGCGATAAACAGTAAGCAGAAAATAAGTGTCAAGTCGACTGATATTAACGATGGGATTGTCTTTTGAACCTTCTCGAAGATTATACGAAAAAGAGCAGGATTAATGTTAAGCGAAGTGGAAAATATGTTTTATAAGTATTTCAAGTATACAAATATATGAGCAATTTTTAGTATACCTATATTGGATACTGTAATGACTGCTAAAAAAATGGTTTGCTTCTTTATTGCGTTGGGCTAATTCGATCGGATGCGGTAATTGAAATTTTAAGTACTACACTGTCGATGATCAAAGTAATCGAATATGGAAAATTGAATTGGGTTTCTTTCAGTTTATTATAGACATGAAATAGCACTTCGGAGTATTTGACGTATAATGTTATGGATAAAAATGCTATGCGGCCAAAATTATTTTAGGATGAAATTTGGGAGATAAAAGTGATTAGAATAGTCAAAATTTTAATTGACATATGGAAATTTTTTGTTGCCCTTATGTTAACAAATTGTGACTATGTATTTATATACATGTATATCTATATCTGTCGCTGCTCCAGTAGTCTCTAGTATCGGGCTGGAATTTTTAATCGGATAAGGAAAATTATGATGGAATACTGATGGAATTATGAAAAAAATGGAAATAAATGTGAAAAAGATATGAGAGAAGGAATTCAGGGTACTGAATTATCTATGATAACACGTGGGATAAATTTTACTTATTTTACCATTGATCGTAGTGAAATTTTATTTACCTAATGTGACGTCAGTCTGTATGTTGGATAATGTAACACGATATTCTATATCGTTTATCGATTTAGGAATCGATATGTTTCTCATTCGTCCGTGATCGAATAATTCAATATCGAATCGTCGAATAGCGGAACAGACTGAGGCGATGTTATCAGTGAAGGAATTGTTTTATTTAATACGCAGTGAGGTGCGTTTGTGACATATAGTCTAAGTTCCAGTCTCTGCTCTTTGACGGCACCAAACATTTCAATGAAAATGCTTGAACAGGGTTCTGGAAATGAATGGAGAGGGAAGAATTTTATTTTTCATTTTATCAAAGTCAAATTGCTACATTTTTATGTAATTTCAGTAAAAAATAATGACAATCGTATCTCGTTTGAAAAGTTCACTGCCGATTAGCTAACGCTTAAATGATGTCGTGGGGCCCCCGAACTCATGTTGACGCTACTGTAAAGTATATAAACTGTTTTCCATATCGGTTAAGGATCGATAAAAATGTCCGAAAGAATTCGTTCGCGAAGTAAATTTATCGATATTATTTTCTAAAAACAGCTTTGAATCTATGTATAGTATATACATAAAAATGTGGTGCACACACGTTACGAATTGCTGCGATTCACATTATCAAGGGAAATGAAAAAAGCTCGTTAAGCACCGTCAACGTGGATGGATAATTAATTATGCCCATTTCCACGCGAGATACAAGAATAATATTTTTTTCACGTTATCGATGTAGCAGATAAAAAATTATTTTTTTTAGAAGAATCATTATTTATCAGAATAAAAAAATGTTCTAAATACAGTAAAAAAGAGAATTGTTCAATACTTTTCGCTACTGCTAACGCGTAAACGAGTTATTCAGTTTCGAAGCTGCGAGCCGTGCATTCGCCATACTCACACATGGATTTTCATCCCTTATGACTTTTAGAATTTATTATACCTCCATTTACCTCTCCTCCCCCTCAAGCAGTCGTTTCCCACATTTTGCACATTTCGCACAATGACACCCGCCACAATCGAGGACTGGCAATAAAGACTAGTACTAGGGCACGTCAATGGTGCTGATGGCGATAGTAAGGGTGGCAGCAGCTCAGTAAAGCGAAGGGGATGGTTAAAGAAAGAAAAGCAAGCGTCGGCGGTGGTCCTTTATATATGAAAAAAAAATGGCAAAACGTCAAAACATTAATACGCAGAAGATCGAGGTAAACCATATCCCCTGCTGATACTCAAGGGATGATTCCCGACTGGCAAGTCGATTTAAGAAAGCTGATCATCCCCACCAGTTCGCGACGAAGAAACGATAAAATATCGTGTTACTCGCTTCGCGTGAATATTGCTTCTAATATAGAGTCTATAAATAACACGGCCGTAATACAGTTCCCGTTGTGTACCCATTTCGCCATAGCTTTCGAAAGGGTCGCTGCCGCAGGAGAAGAGAAAGTGTATCAGGGATGAAAACGTATAGCAGAGGGAGTAAGGGGGAACGAAAGAGGGCAACACTGACAAGAGGGATGACGCCGTCAACGGGGTAGTACGCGTAAGTGCGTCTCTATACTATACCTGTTTGTAAATGCGCAGGCGTTCGGTAGGGGTGTCATATAAAAATCAAGGCTGGAAACCGTTTTCTCATACCCATTTCCCATCCCCGATGCGATCCTTATACACGTATTCACATACGCGAGCACACGAACGACTTTCGCGTACAATAACCTACAATATAGTCCCGCACTGGTCTCGTACCCGACGGCGCCACGTTGGAGGAACTCACGGCACGTCCACATTGACACGTGGGCAGCCATTGTTTTCCAGTCGCTCGAAGGTAAAGAGGAGGGGAGGAGTAACGCCAAGCGTTAAGGCTGCTTTTCCTTTTGCCGTTGACATTGACGTTGCATTGTATCGTCGTTCTCCTTCTCGTTACACAGAGAGCGCCACTGTCGCTCGCTGCGCCACCAAATGGATTCTTACTGTACTACTCGTTTCTCTCAAATGCAACCTCGTGACTTTATGGATGGGTGGACAATAATATACGTCTCGCTTGGAAAATTTCAGTAGTCCTCGCAGACGAAACAGTCTCGGGAAATAATCTCGTTTGCCTTTCAGGATCCTTAGACGACGTTGTCCTCTGTGTGTTAGTAATCGCTCGAGCGTTCCCAACAAGGCATTTTCTTGCCTGGCGTATTGCACGACGGCGCGAGGGGGGTGAAGGTAGGAGGCAAATGCAAGCGCGCAGAATGCTTCGTGACCTTTGAAGGACATATAGAGCAGAGAACACTATTACACGTGGACCGGTAAAATATTATCGGTGATCAATAGCCGTCACGTGGCGATATCCGTTATAGACAACTTACGATGTGTTTTGCGAGTCTCTAGTGCGCTCGTATACGTTTAGTCACGCGTTTCTATGTAATTCCAGAGGCTAAAAGAGGTTAACGAAGAATGGACTTTTTGGTTTTGTCATACTCCTCGTTAAGTGCGACACAAATTTCATATGCTGGGAAAGCATGTTACATTTTTCAAGGACCGGCAATGTCTTTCAACAGGTAACTGAAAGATTATTGAATTTTCTATCGTCTCTATATAACACGTGTATAACGATGCTCGCGAAATAGCTTGGGTTCCTGTTTCCGTAATCTGTTACTATGCTACCTTGGAGTTGTTATGGTCGTACAAAAAGGGTAGCCCTCGAGAGTGGTTCAAGGGATCCTTGTAATCCGCCATGAAAATTTGCATTGCAATCGTGTACAAAGACTCTGCGTGCAGACTCGTGCACGTGTGGCACTTACCTTTATCTGTAAGGTTGAAAGAATAAAATGCCGGAACATAGCGAAACGGATTTATATATGTGACAGCGAGCTGATTCGAGAAGGCGAAGAAGAAATATAAAAGGGATACGAAGGATTGAAAAAGTTTAATAACGAAGTATCGAATAATCCTGTTGAAATTTTATAGCGAGGAACTTGCACTGAAGATGGAGAAGGGTTAGTGTGTTAAGGGATGTTTGACCTCAATTCCTTCGTGTTCTTTCGCGTCCACTCTTCCGTCAAGACGCTGGATTGAAGTTCATTTTTTTTATTCCTCAAAATTTTCATACCAGTTTCCGAGTGCGAGAAATTTCTAATGACGTCACATATTCTTTTATACGGAACGCACGTGGCTTAAGGTTATTAATACTTTTATTCTTGTCGTAATTTTTATTTATATTCCACATATTTTTTTTTGTCTTCATTGGCAATTTGTAGCTACGTATATATATGTATATCGCTATACATTAGCAGGAGGACATTAATTTCTTCATGAAGGCGTCGGAATCATAAATGCCAAACAAATATTATGAAAGTTATAAAAATAGGTTAGGTATGGACAGGGACGGTGACACGTGATCATTATGATTACGAAAGTTCGTAAAAGACAATTTTTTTTTTATATGGAATATTCGAAGAAACCAGGACCATTTCCGTGACCCAAAATGAGTTTCTCGTAAAATTAAAATGTACAGTGATGATATGCGCGAGGAATAAGAATTGAAATTGTATGTAAGCATATATGATTGAGGCATAAACTATAGTCATACACATTGAAGATTGCGATGCGTCTTGCTTGAATTTATTTCTGACTTCCCTATCGTTTCAACGAAGTCATGCTACGTCTCGGACAGTAATTACAAATGATTTAATTCTTCAATAAGTACACGGAGAAAATGGGGCCGACGGGGTAACTAATGAATATTATCCTCCCTTCAACCCTTAACTACACAGGTCCAACTCTGGGAACATAATTTACAAGCTGAGCTCTGTGAGACATCAAACTGTGGAGCTCGGTTGTGGGGCTACTAAAACGAATAGAATAGATCAACAGTAGAGCTTTACGTCGCTCTTCTCTTAGTTTAAACAATTTTAATGACCAATTATCAAGCAATAATTATCTAGTAGATTTTTTTTAATTCTTTGAAAATTTATCTAGACACAAATTTGGCAGGAGGGCTAAACATAAAATTGATAAAGTTTGCCTTTAACACGTGGATAAGTGTTGAAAGAAATATAGCAATTACAATACGTTGTCGTAATGATGATACGACGATTGGAAGCAGAGGTAGAAATCCGAACTGTTTCTAAAGTGCTATGAACTATGAACCACTGCGCATACCGATTTCTCTGACTCTTAATTAAAATTGTCGACCCCTCATTTTCTCTATGTAATCAATAGATGAAATTTCCAATAAGTCCAGCATTATTAAAGTTCATGATCGAAACAAATCAAATAATTAACTGGATTTTATATCCTCGTGGACATTCGTAAAACGTAAATGAACGACTTCCTAACAAGAAAGACCATTAAAATTGATTGATAACAGCAATAATATCGTTATCACAAGACAATAAAAAAATTTTATTAAAGCGATAAAAAGGAAAAATAATTTGATTGTTTCCTGGATTTTCTTGAGTGATTGAAAAAAATAATTTAATCAATCTTATTAAAATTAATTATCCCACTGTAAATTCTTTTAATTAGTACTTCCTACTCGACAGTCTATCAATCTCGTCGGGATTACTTGAATCAATAGGATACAGGTGACGAATAAAATTTTTTAAAAAATAATTAAAAGTCACATACGTAACTGTGCATATGTTCATGCATATACAGGCAGTGTGTGCATAAGTACGTACGTTACAAACGTTGGCTGGCACGATTATTAGGTTATGATCGCTTTTAAGGATTACGTTAATTTTACGATATTAAATTTTAAGTGGATACAGGAGAGTTCGTAGTTGGAGAATTAGTGTGTAATGTAATAAAGTAAATTTGATACTGTTAACGAAAGGAATCTTGTATAGTCAATTAAGAAATAAATCTGAGTGTACAGGAGGTACTGGATTACAAAGCAAATAGCTTTATCGTTATAGCTCAAAAATAAAAAATGTAACAGACTTTTATTCTTACCTGCGTAACGAAATGTGTAATAAAGATAATTGCGTCATCGACATAATTAGAAGCAATATAAATGATACGAAGAAAAGTACATGTTGAATGCCAAGTGATAACAAAAAATCGAAAGGACATGATAAATAACAGGGGAAGGCGGGGGTGGTGGTAAATAGGGTGAATTACGAATCCAGTTGAAATTAAACTCTGGGGAGAAGCCGAATGAAATTGCATTTAAAAAAATGTCTGTTGAAACGTGCTTAATCGGTAATCTAAGTCGAATAAATTTTTCACTCGTTTCTACAGATCGATCAATGTCATCAGACACTATAGTAATTCTTTGTCGATTTATTTTCATACGAGGAACGTTAAATATGTTCTGATACGTTGATCGTGCTTTATAAATTTATATTACGCAATTTATATACGACCATGTACGAGCAGAAACAGATCTTATAATAATGTGAGTTCTTCTCTTTCTGTTACAGTGAAGAAGGCGAGGTTCGTCGGGGTCCAAGGTTTGTCGCATTGTTTTTTTTTTATCATAGCGTGAAAGAAAGCGGCCGGATGGATACTTGACGTACAAATCCGGCACTCGTTTAATTAAGTAATTACGTTTTTTTTTTAAAAGGTTTTTTTTCGTCCTCGACTTTTTTTCCCACTTTGTCAATTCACGCGGAAAGTTCTGTATCTAGAAATTTTTTTGTGACAGGGTAAATTGTGTATTGGATCAGCCGTAATCTTTAGCTATGGTTATAGGGAGGCGATGGTGAGAAAAAAATATATATATTTTGGGATAATGCATATTGGCTTGGGAGATATTTGAAATTTGGTTCGGAACTAGGGACTGATTTTAAATAGACGCTTTATTTTGTATCGAGGAAAAGATTTTTGAAGCTAATCTATTTTTATGGTGCAATTGAGATTTTGATGATTTGGTTTTGAATGTTTAATTTATATTCGGAGAATTTGATGCTCGTAATTTTTCAAAATTTTTGGAATACTAGATATACAGGTTTCTCATATTGATTAGTCTTTGTTTGATTAGACTAGAATTTCAATGCTAAAAAACTAAAGGTCTGTTTAAAAAAATGTTTCTAGCTTTCACCCGTGAATGCCCCATTATGTCTTCGGTCTTCGAATGATAAATTTGATACGCTTATATACCGGGTTATTCAGCACAAACGCTATCGCTTGAAGTTGGCCGCGCCCCATTTCATTCAGATGGTGAAAATTCAGGTGGTAATTTGGCTGAATAACCGGGTATGTATTTACTTTAGTGTCTATGACGTAGGCGGCTGTACGTCAGATGCCGTTACATTAATTTATATATTCATATATTGCAAAAGCTATAACAATATAGTTAACTGTATTGCTTTATATTGAGTTTAATTCAATTTTTATTTTAACTCTGTGCAAATTTGCCAGGGCTTTCCAAAACTGGGAATGTTTTTCCGATTAACCCAACCGTTTCGGTGTAATCGGCCAAAAACAATCGCAAATGAAATTTGCAATTTACGTACCAAGCAAATAATTCACACCAGCGATTTTCCAAATCCACCCTAATTGCTATTTCAAAGTTAATCAAAGTATCTTCGAATCAGTCAGCTCTTTTGCAAATCATTTATATTATTCCTGTGTATATCGAATATTTCTTAATGATACCGCGTTAGGTCTAAACCAACTACGATTTTAACTTGTGAAATAGTTCCTTTCTAAACCGACCTGCTTCTCTTCGACGGTAACAACGTTATCTCAAATCAAGCACTTTCTTTCAAAATCAACATTAGCTTCTTCCCAAATATATATATTCCACTATAAACAAACGTCTTGTTCTCAATCAGACAACTTTTTTTTTTTAACTGGCGCACGCGCGAGCAGCAAATTGTTTAATATTTTTGTTCTCAAAGAGACTCTAACGTAATCAAGAAATAAGTTTAGATTCGTTCTTTCGAATAACTTTTATTTCACGTAACACTGACGATTACTTGTCCACGAATGGTTTGGCGGACACGAGAGAAACTTTTATTCCAGCGCGGAAGTGTCGCTACGGTATTATCCTTTGAAAGAGAAAGAAAAGGACTGTTTGTCTAGGGGACAAAAATGAATGAGCAAAACCTGGTGATTTCTTATATAATAAGTTTTACGTGAACAGCGAACGATATAAAATGTCTAGATTTTGTGAGGTCGATTCTTATTGAAATTTTGGACATATGCATAATCACGGGAAAAAATTTATAGTTGTAATTTCTAGCGCAGTGGTTAGCATTTGGACAGCGAGAAATATCTAGATGACTATTACGACAATTTAAGTTTGACTGAGCTTAACCTAACTGACTTGACTTAACCTGACCTAACCTAACCTAGTGAAATTTATAATCGCAATGGTAAATTTCGAAAATATTTGTCTCGATGCCAATACAAATTTGTTGCTTAAATATTAACAATAATATAACTTAATATTGCTCTGTAAATTATTTTTCTACGTGTATATGGTAATATCGTAAATTATTATCGTTGTAAATAAACAATTGTTACGACCACTTGATTGTTGCTAATTTTTTAACAATGCCAAACAACCGTGACAATCGGGCTGGTCTATTATTATTTACGGTTTGATGGATTCGCGTGCGAAACGTACGTGCATAACTATTGCGTGACGTCGAGATTCTGCATATTTATATGTATGTATATTTATTTTGTATCTTCGTGCTATTGCTAGTTCTTTGTGGTATAGATTATGCTGTTATAAAAGATGGCTGAATATGTGGATTTTTTGTTTATCACGCGAAAACGAGATCTATACGAGGTATGGACGTTATGTATTGATAAAAAGACAGCTATTCACTGTACGACGTATACCAGGTATTTATTGTATTAAAATCGACTATCAGTGAGCGGGCATGGATAAGAAGCTAATTTGGAAAAAAAAATGTACTCATCCGATATTTGATCCATGCCGATTCTTTTATGTATTTCTTTCTAACGCGACAAGTTTTTCGAACTGTCAAACGGAATTTGAGGTATTTTTCTTTTTAAGTCTCGCATTACCGCACATATTTTCGAATAAAGGTTGGGAGGACATTCTGGAAATGGGAATATGCGCGTGGGTATAAAATGGGTAATGATATACGATCCTAACTTTTTCTCACAGAGTTGAGCTTCTTTCGGAGGATATATTGTGTTTACAATAAAGACACCCTGTAGGTACCTTTTCTACGTCTAGTTCGAGAACAATGCTTATACGTCTCGAGTATCCTTGAAATATATCAAATTTTTTTTCTACCTTGTCGATATTCAATTTTTTCGCTCGACTACTTTTTTTTTGTTTATTCTTTTTTTATCAGACCCACGAGCATATCGCGCCAATCGTCGTCAAGTATCAATTTCGGGAACGAAAAGACGCGGTACACACAGGAGCGAGACAAAAAAATATATAAATTGCATTGTTATGGTATAAAGTGTTTCTTTCTATTGACATTATTTTTTTTTCTTCAAACATTCTTTTCAATGTTTTTTTTAGCGCAACAATTCAACACGTACGTCACGCTGAAGCTGCAGAATGTCAAGTCGACCACAGTCACCGTGAAAGGGGCCAATCCATGCTGGGAACAAGATTTTCTTTTGTGAGTGAGCTTGAATAAGTTTCAGAGACAAAATAGAATAACGACAGTGAAATTTCTTGAGTCACTTCAGAAGCAGGGTGGATCATTAATAAATTCATTTAATTGATATCCCAATGAATTTTTATCAAGGAGTCATATTTTTGGGGGATTCCCTTAAGAGCTTCGTAATTTAATTTTGACTTGGCAATGTCATACATCATCCGATTATTACAGTAACTTTGGATTACGTCTCTGCACGATGTAATATATTCATTTGAAAGTCATTCAACCATATTCACAATATAATTTTAAACTCTATTTTAATCAAAAGTTACAAGCGTGAGTTCGAGCTCGTTACAAGTTTACATTAAAAAAGGGAAAAAAATCCTCAAAGTAATTTCAGTACAATCTGCGTACCAATCAGAAGTCACTGATGGAAAAAAAAACTGTCATACCAATCATAATTTAATAAAATTTTTCCTATTTTCGTTCGTAAATTCTCTAAAAAAAAAAAAAAAAAGTGAATTTTGCAAAACCTCTTCGACAGGTGATAATTTGAAAAATCGATAAAATCATGTTGGTTCCAACCCACTGATTCTGCTCTACTAAGAAATATTCCTAAGATCTTCCCAGGGGTCCACTTTCTTTATGGTGTTTGAGAGAATTTCAAAATTTCCATATTTTCTATTAGCCCCAATTTACATTCATACATGATAATCACATATATCGTGTGTCTCGTATGTTAAATAACTTATCTTTGTAATCATATATATATATATATATATATATACATATGTCTAACACAGCGAAACCAACGACGTGAACACAGGCCTGCTGGTCGAGGTATGGAGCAAAGGGATGCTGTGGGACCGAGCGCTGGGCTACCATTACATCCCATTACCCGACGTGTCCTACTCGAACGAGGTAACAACAAAGTCAAATCCACGCCAAGTCCCACTTGTCCAAAGACAACAAGAATCGTCAGACAACATACCCGACACCAACAGCAACACACAGCTACCGGAAGTCATGGACACGGTACAAGAACACGAGAGAGAAGACACGCTTGCATATGCTTCGCTTTCGATTAAATAAGAACCCCAAACGATAAAACGATCACTTGGACCGTGAAAATTTGACAAATTTTTTTCCGTTAGCAAAAAAATCCAATATATATATATATATGTATATTTCGTCTTTACAAGTTCGCGTTATCTTTTGATATAGTCTACCATACAGTAGTAACGTAGAGTCAATGACGTAAATATAAAAGGAATCATTTTTTTTTAGTATTAACATCAATCACGCCGTAATGCTTGTCATTTTTTTTTTATTTATTGGTTACCGAAGTTCCCGTTGGACGAAAGTGGAGCTAGTGGTTACGCATGTATTACTCAGCCGATCGAGCTAGTCGATTAAAGTGTTTTACACTCGCTAGATTGGGTTTCACGAGGAAATCCTCTTAGCGCTGAATACACTCTTGAACGTACGTATCTTTTGCGAGTGTGGATCGAACTGAAAGAGAGAGAGAGAGAGAGAGAGAAATGGGGAGGGGTGGTAGAGGAAGGGGGAGAGAGGGGGGGGGAGACCATATCTCAGCCACCTGTCCTTCCTGTCACCCACCAAATCCTACTTCCGTTTTACCTTCCTCTGCTCCCTTACTTCCTTCATTTTTTTTCCCCCCCGTTCATTATGACCCCCTGGCACAGCAGTTTCTCTGGAATCAATTAAAAGCTGCTCTTCCAGCAGCGCCGATACTCACCGTAGGTATTTAAGAACGTGCGTTTCGTCGAGTCTCGAAAATTCCAGACGTCGGGCATAGCGAATATAAAAATTTTAATTGCTCGTTGCCGTAAAAGTCCTTGATAAATACGTACTCGCTTTAACCAATTTAATTAGTATTATTTTTTGCTCTCTAAGTTTAATTTGGAATTAGAGGAGACTCCACGTAATCGGCCACTATTTTTCCGCGAGGTTTCAAAGCGCTCATAAAAATGGGGCTTTCAGGGAATGACGTGTTAATTTTTGAGGGGTTTCTCAGTGCCCTAATATATCTATTGTTAAAATGAGGATCTATTTTTTTTTTGGTAAAACCAAGCGAACGATCTCATTGACCTCGATTAAACGTCTCATTCAGACTGGCGCCGATAATCGGAGCGGTCTCGTCGATAATTTTAAGATTATTAACGTCAATGCCTGTCCGGCGATGGGACTGGGTAGCTGTAATTTTCTTGACTCTGTATCGTCCACGTAATCAGTTTGAATTATTCCCTTAACCAATATGATCTAGCTGCGTCTAAGCTCGTCACAGAATATTCATCATCCCGATCTCTTCCCTGATTATTGACTGAGAGTGAAAATTAAGGATCGAATGAAAAATAAAAATTTTTTTCAAAATCGCATCATTATCCGTACCCGTTATTCCGAGCCAATGACTTAAATACAGTAACGGATCTGACTTGGTACAAAGTACAGGTAGAACCAGCCACCCTCAATCGTGAGTGAAACTGATGGCGAGCGAGGGAGGAAGATGTTAAAGACGGATGGAAAAATGAGGGGGAGATATTAGAAGGAAGAAAATAGGCTCAACCTTGGAAGGTTTTACGGAAACCTTAAATTTTCGACTCGGGATCGACTTCGTTCTTTAATCCCTTCCTGTCGATATCAGGCCACGTTTAAACATAGTCTGCCACTGCACCCTCGTTCAACCTTGCCGTCTCTAATAACCATCCCAACCCTCTACTCGCCCCGCTGTCTCTACACCTCCCCTTTTCATACCAAACGATCTTCTTATTCCCTCGTCGCCGTTTTGCTTTCCGTGATTTCAACTACAACCTCCAAACAAGGGTAGGGGGCTGCGTTTACGTTCTCGCCCCTGCAGTCCCATTCCTTGATTTTTTCATTCCTCAACCTTCATTCCGTTCAGCCTTATCACGTCAAGTACCAGAATCGTCCTATTCCAGTCACTACCCTTATTTCATCTGACACTTGACACGTAAAAATCCTCAATGCACGTAGTCAGACATTCTGATCCTAAATTTACTGTTTTACCGACGGAGCAATCGGATCTGAAACTCACAAGGAGCGGATGATCGTAGGTTGAAAATTGCAAGTGGCAAAGAAGGTTCAAGTATTCAAATCCAAATTTTACTGTTGAACGAAAACTTGTCCGAGTCCCAAAGAACCTATTGTTAATACGAATTCAGCTTTGCAATAATATAACGTAGCAATTGGAGAGGAGCCGCAGGTTATTATTCTTTCGTAAGAGCTTCAACCGTCCCATGCTTATCCACTCTTAAGATGAGTAAGTCTCCCCAGGGACGGATGGATTATCGGAATTCATCCGACGCCCCTGGGCGGTGAGAATATATCGCGAGGTTCACGAATGTTGCATTTCATCATTTCCAGAGGATTACTTCCTCGCGGTGAACGGAGTCTCGTCCGCAACCTCGTCTTCGTGGTTCCTGGAGAAATTAGATCAGAGGATTTCGTTGCTCGTGACGGGTCCTTCAGCTGGCTCTAGGATCCAACTGTAAACCAGGGAGCACCCCGTCCATGCTCTCTGCACTCCTGTCTCATCGTTCTTAACCCCCCACGACCCTCGTCGTCCGATGACGTCACCTGGCAACAAGCCAACTCGGGACGCTCAATGAAACAGCCGAATCGTTAGGGGTGGATAAGGGGTTGGAAAAGTTTATTGGCGTAATGCGTGGAGCACATGCCAGCCATTTTTTTTTCTCTTCGTCTCCAGGTCAACGATCTCGACCGAGCCTCAAAAGTCACGTTGACGCTGAGATCGTCATCGAAAATATTCATCGCGACTCGGTCCACTCAGGCACATCCGGCTTGACCAGCCGGAGTAGCTTCGTAGGAAAATTGCAAGGAAATCGCGAGGAGAGAAATACGTCGGCTCCAACCAAGGATGGGAAAAACGGGTACGGTGCTTCCATCTCGCGGAGAAAATCTGGGTCAGGTCTGGCTTAAAATATTCATAAAGCCGCACACGCGAGATCCACACGGCCGGGAACGTTCGATTCGTATTAGAAATGCGCTGACTGAGGTTTGTCAAGTAACTCATAGTGGGTAGCAAGTAGCTGATGGCCGTCTATACCAGTCACCGCTCTAACCCTTTTCCATAACTTTTATTCTTACCCCTTTCTCCTCCGTCACGGATCATTCCAACGAACTACTCGGGGCCTTGACAAAACCCTCACGCGGCTTCCGGCCCTTCCCGGCCTCGCGTACCACCCACTCGTCCTCAGCTATTGAGACCTGTATATCCTGTTCCCTGGGACTTCCTGTACTCCTGGCTCTGCTCATCCCATCCACCCAGGTTTATTAGCTTTGTCATTTTTTCGTTTAAAAAAAGATTCACGGTACATTACCGGGCAGGGTAAACATTGCTGGAACAAAAGGCCATTGTGAAAGGGCAAAGCAGGATAACCAGTTAGCGAATAATACTGTGTTAAATTGCGAATCGATTAATCAAGTAGGCTCAGCAGCGCTTCTGAGGTCTCACGTTGACCTGCGGGACCGAGTGATTTATTTTATATTTTTTAAAATTATTATTATCTCGAAGAATCTCACGGGATCGATCCTCGGCTCGGGTAGTCGCTTTCTGACCGTGACGGAGGCACGACCCTTATCGATCGTGCCTTTTCAAGCAAAAAGTGTCTCCTTGAATTCTCCGAGAAGGATTCATATTCGTTCCGCGAAAGATACCTGTGCTATTCCTGAAGTCTGACAAGGTCTGGTCCAAGTGCTTGTAAGACACAGTTATTTCTGCAAACGATATTTTTGCGTGTAGTCGAAATACCGGGTGACTCGTAACGTGATCTTATCATGAGGTCGCAAGATTTGAACCCTTTGGGTACCTACTGGTTGACACGTCATAACGCAATCAGAGCGTCGCGACGTTGTTTAGTATATTATTCAGATCAGATATATCCAAAGAGACTTGGGTCTGGTATCAATCAGTTTCTTAGGTCCAATAGCGAAATACGTGAGTCTGGGATTTCCGGTCGGGATTACTTGCTCCGTCCGATTGGCAAATAGCTTTTCAAACGTCACACCGGGTATATCTTATACAGTAAGATCGGCTTTCCCTTAGCATTATACCAAAGCATGACGTTATGCTTCCGAAAGGAATTTTTAGATGGCAATCTTGGGGATCCAGAGTAATCGTATTGCTTTCTACGCAAACAGCGCCCGGCGGAAAGTAGACGAAGAAGCCGTTCATCCTCCAATATCCGGTCCATATTTTAGCCACGCAGTGTGTAACCACTTTGGGAGCTAAGATCACTGCGTCATACGTAGGCGGTCTTGGATGGAATATTCCCAACGTTATTGTTACGTCGTACAACGTACGTTGCCGGAGCGTCATCTATGTAGTGGAGAACTTATTTTTTTTTTTTCGGTCACGTGGTTAAGGGTTCGGGAGAAAATATTTTTTTTGCGTGATTTTAGGTTATGAAAATTGGCGGGAAAAGTCTTCCTGTTTAATTCCTGTCAAACACCTCGGCTTGCGTGTCGCGAGGATATAGCGAATTGACCCTTGTGCTTATCTATTTCCGGCGGAATGCTATAACGACCTGGGACCAAGATATCAGTGCTTTAAGGTTCAAGGGTTGAATTTGGCCATTTTTGGTCTACGAACTTTTTTTTTATTTAGCGAAGCTTCAAGTTCGAAGTCAACCCTTGCCTTTGTCTTCGTAGATCGAGCGGATTTCAATGTTAGCCTGATTAGAATTCCGGAACAGATTCTAATCTGGGGAACGAACGTGCGTGCTGGACTAATTTGCTTCCCGTGAGATTTTAACTTCGGTCTGCTGGAGAGGGAACGTCAGCGTGACGACTGACGCGACGCTGGCAGTTGATTTCATGTAAAATAGCTGACGCGGATTTACTCCCACGTCATTATCGGGCTAGAATCATCGCCGAGTGATTGGACGGATATCGTTAGTGGGTAAGTTATTGGCCAGGTCGAAGGAACGGCTTTCCTAGGATTTCTAATAATAGGTATACATTCTAGCTGGTATAGGGATTTTGAACGGGCCACCCCTGGTCGGGGCCATTCGTTTCCGTTTAAAGTAACCCTTACTACGGGGCTTGTCATTAATCCTGGCCTGACGATAATACCGGCTCTCTCTCTCGTTTTTCCTTAGTTAAATTTTTCAGCACATTTTCATCCCCTAAAAAAATTTTTTTTGCGCTGGTTGTGGGTTTTTCAAATTTTTCAAATAAGTGTACAGTGCGTGCTGGACTTGTTCTCACAATATCCCCTTCGTATACACATTCCACCCCATTTGCATCCAGGCAATACGAATTCATCACTCTAGAAAATTTATCAAAAAATTCGCAGTACTTTTTTTTGCACTGTTTGAGGGTAAACGAAAATTTTTTTACCACCCCCACTTCTCCCGCGTTTTTTTTTTTTTTAATGAATGCCAGAGGATAGGACCTCGAAATTAATTGCTCTATATTCCTGGATGGGTTTGGGTCAGGGGTAGTAATGTGGACTGTGTAAAATTGAGCAACACATTTATCTCCGGAGGGTTGTTGGTCGGAAGGAATGGTAAGGAGTAATTCGAAAGGCAGTCGTGAAACCCTGACCTTCTCACCCTTTGTTCTCGACCATGCGCCGTCTTGCCACGGGATCATAATTCATTGGGCAATTTTCGGAACAAACAAATCCATTCGAAGGAAACGGGTGCCTGGGGAATGTTTCTTGCTTTCATGCAAAATCAAAATTGAGAAAAGTTCAACTGCCAAAAGGTTCCGCAAAGACCGAGCGGGGACTGGTTTTTTTTTATGCTCGGGACTTTTCGAACATGAGAAAAGTTTTGAAGTTGTTACGATATTCGAAAAAGGTTGTGAAAAGTCATCCATTCCGGCAACTGCTGCCAAAAATGATAGATACAATCAAGATAACGCGAAAAGGTCAAAGGGCAGTTCGAATGAAATTGAGAGATTAACTTTCCTTACTTCAAAATCTTATTACAAACTCATTTCCACCTTTTCGATTATTCGCTTTGAACATTCAAATTTTCCCGCCGCCGGCCAAGTTAACCAACTTGACACTGCGTTGCGTAATAACAAGACGCGTCTTCAAGCCGACGATCTACTTTCAACGTCATCGCCATTGACCCACCTGGTCGCCACTATTTTGCCGCCGTTAACTAAAAATTAATTTTGGAAAACATTCCAAAGATTTATTTTAGTCGTATCCACGCCATTTATGTCGTAGACCCTTTATACATACCTTTATATACATATACTATATACACATACTATATACTCCATCCAATAAAGTGTTCCCTTGCCTACAGTCGTCTTTTTGACGAAAAATTCAAAAATTCAAAATGAATAAGCCTTGGGTCGGCCGAAAATCCTTTGACTTTCCGTAATAAGAAAAAAATTTGATTTTACGAAAAACAATATTATTGAAAATTTCATTGTGGACCTATTGCAAGATCAGATCCACAGAAACCTGGATTATTATCATAATCTCACGTTAACGCTTAAATCTTACAAAGATAGCTCGAGGGAGAACGAAGACTTACGATGAAACAATTTTTTGTCTTCTTCTTTTTTGAAAAAAAAAAATGTCTCTCAGGGTGTATCCATGCTTGCAAAGATACGTGGGTATGATACGAGTCACTGAACAGAAATAAAGAATGGTATATTGACTGCGAGAAACGCAACCTGTTACAGTGCTAAGAGTTAGGTCACTAAATTGTTCTATTTGCAGGACGGTTCGGGACAATGGGTCAGCCTGGATTCGGAATTGGAAATGCGAGGTGGCGAAGTAGTCGGCACCAAATCTCCAACCGGTCATACGCTTCTTATAGACTGCCGTTTCGAGCTGCCGTTCGGTAAGATGTCCATGTGTTTTTCAAACGTCCGTTTTTTTAACCTGCGATTAATAAGACTCGAATCTACGGGCTTTTTTACGGGCGTGATTTTACCTGCTTTTATGACCCGACGATCTCGACTTACGTTAATTCGTCTTCCGATACGTGGAGCGATTGCCAACTATGTCCGCCACGTGTACTCGGATGATTATGCGATGATACGAGAGGAAATTCAGTAATGGTCGTTATTAGAGGGAGGACGAAGGGTCCAATAAAATTGAAGGAAAATCCTATACCCTGAGCCATGACGTCACGGCGCTATAGTTAAATGTCGTAAACAAAATTACTGCCACGCGCATGCGCATCTCTTCTTCGGCCACACACTGTGCATTCTATACGACAACACACGATTTCATACTCAATCCCCCCCTTTTTTTTTTACTTGATACTGAAAATTTATTTGAACGTTAAGAGGAAATTTTCCCTTTTTTTTCATTTTCAGATATTGAAAATACATAAATATCACTCGAGGGTTGAAGTAAAGAAAATCGTTTTCTGTATCTAGCCATTTTTTTTTTATTTTGGAATTTACCGTTGGACAATTTTTGCTATTCGTTATCAAACCAATGGTACCAGATTCAAAATTGTAATCTCGGTTTGGACGTACAAATTTGAACCCTAGACTGTTATTTATGTCCGTTTTAGAACAATTGAGGTTCGAAATGATTTTCATAAAATTTAGTATGACCTTCCAGGTCTTAACTGAATTTATCGATATTGGATCCCATATAACCCTGGAGATTCTAAGAGATATTTATCGTCTCAAAATGTACAAAAATTTAGTTAAATTTAAAAGGGTCAAATATAAGTTTACAACTGGCTGTCTTTCAATTCCCAAAATTTTAGTCCTACCTGTAGAGGATTTCTTGGAGTAAAGGGGAGATTAGATTTAAAGCGGAAAATCGATTAATCAAAGAAATCAAGATTTTCAAGGCTTATACTAAGCCTATGATTTCGTCTGGGAATTGTTATATAATAAATAAATGTAAAGTCCAAGATTAATGAAAATCTTGTTTTCATTTCTATAATCGTATTTTACGTACGTTAAATTGCCGAGTGAAAACCCTCCTGATTCTCCGATTCCTCTAGACGTTCTGTTACTTCTGATCAATATGAATTTTCTCCCTCGATCCACTCGGAAAGTTTATCAACTTACTGCCACAAGATACACCCAAGGGTTACAAGAAGCAGTCATCAAATTACAGCTCTTTTATGAAATCCGGAATTCACCCCAATCTCTTCCAGAGGGTTTTCTCGGCGTTTTCCTCGTACGCAGGGATAGAACGCAAGACCAGTGTAACTTTTAAAAAATTTAACATTCCAGTAAAACTTGCGGATTACTGAATCCAGAGCAATTAACAGATCCAGATCTAACGAGAATTCAGCCTCTTCTGCAGCCGTTTTCAATTTTCCTTTCAAGCAGCGCACAACTTATTTGAACTGAGGTGAAAATTATTTTGCGTCACACGATGGTTCCACTTGACCGTATTGCGAAATAAGTAAAAAGGGGCTGGCATATAAAGGAGCCATACGTTAACCGTATACCGCTGACGCTATTTTTCTTTCCTATTTTTATTTTTATTTCTATCTCGATCTCCTCTTTTCTGGGTTACTCGACTTTTCCGTTTATACATTTCAATCCGTCTCCATACTCGACGTTTCGTGTTACTGCTCCTTGGGCAGCATCCTTCTCTGTATGACATCTTCGTATTTCTTACTATTATTATTCTTCTATCGATTCCTACACTCACCAAAGTTCTAGCGCTTCCTTCCGCCATTAAATTTCAGCTTTATTTATTCATTTATTTTGTCATCGTAATTCCTTAACTTCTTTCCTCTGGTCTCACTAAGCAAAATCGAGTTTCTAAGCAAGTTGTACGTTTAGGCTGATTCACGTCGACCGAGAAAGCCGGAGCCTCCCCTAGTTCCCAACCCTCTGGGCTGGATGGTTTATTCAGGAGAACTTACGAGAACGATAAATCACTATCCACTTACCCAATCCGCAGCCATCATTAATAAGATACTTGCTTTAAGATATAGACTAATTGTTCCTTTTCAATTCCTACATTTAACAGACTTTGAAAATTATTGTGAAAGTTTTTTTTAAATTTACCAATTTTTCAAAGTTTCAATTATTATATTATCATTTTTTTTTTTTTCATTTACTTAAATTGTACGGTTCACCTTTTACAAGATATCGTTCTTTAAATAGATTCGTAAATCGATTGAGATCGTTCTATTATTATTTCCATCTTCGTTGGACCGTTTTTTTCAAGGTCAACAGATTGACGAAAGCGATTGCTGTTATCTATTAAAATTCTTTCGGCAACCGTACAATTCGTTATCCATAGTATCGACAGTGTCTGACCGTGCAATGCTTTTGTTACAATTCTTACTTTTATCCATTTTCAGAATTCAGGCTTTGCCGTAGAACGAGAGGGAAAAAAGTTGAGATATGTAACGTTCATTAGTGTGTCTAATTTTACCTCATGTCCTTTTGGGATGGCCCGAAAGTAGATCACGACTGTCGGGGTCAGACGGTGTGCTTGGGGTCAATACAGTGTCTCTCTTTCTCTCTCATTTTTTCGCTTTTCTTTCCTGGAATCAATTTTATCCATACTTACTGCACACATAAAGAAATGACCGGTCAACATTTCCACGAGTTGCGCACAATACGACTGTATTAATAATAGCGTACGTCGGACAACTGGCTAAGGGTAGCACACTAATTGGGGCTTACTTGACTAATTGCTTCTCGGATATCACGAAAGCTCCGATTTTTCTCGATCCTCGGAAAATATGTAACACGCACCCGCCTATTTGGACGTCTCGATGCCAATTATGATTCGACTTCCTCCACGAAAATATAGATTGAATATAATGGAAAAAATATAGATTTCTCTTTTCACGAAATATATATTAAATATACCGTTTTTGCCGCAAAATATGTATCCCGTATCGATGCATTCCGAATTAATAAGTATTTCAAGATGAACAAACAGTATTTGAAAATCATACCTTAATTTATCGTAAAGGTAGGCATACTGGGAATTATAAAAAAAGAATGTTCTATATAAAATTGAAAAAAGAAATTTTTGAACTTTCATCTAATTTTAAAATTTCTAAAAAATATTTCAATCCTTGGAATCGCTCCACGCAACCTTTTGTATTCGCGTAAATTTGAATTCGCGGTGTGTGAGATCGACATGAGATCGATAGGATCCGCGATCTCGCGTCTCAGGATCGACAATCTGATCGTGTTCGTTGACTGATCAGGAAAGTGCGATCCGCCGACCGGATGGAAAGCCCTGCTAACAAGCGAAACGGCTATGAAGCTGCGAGCATCCCGGCCCACGTGTGGCTCAGGTACCCTCAAGATCATCAGATCGACAAATCATCAATTCTTCGCTCGACATCCCCGGTTAAACCTTTTTGGCCGTGGACCGATCCGTGGACACTGTTGACAGTCGATAATGAACTTTTGCCCCGTACGAATAATGGGGATTGAAAAGAAAAAATTTTCAAAATATTTTTGTCACTTTAATTTTCAAACTGATATGACCTAGTCATTCTTATCGGTCACTGACCTTCACTCTGCTCTGCGTCCACGGATCGGGAAACCAGGGCTGTACGTACTTAGCGGTACCAACCCCTCCTTGCTCGCCAGCCACTGCACCAGAGAATTCTTTTTTAAAGTGCCCTTTGGAACTTGCTACGTCAAGGTTGCCTTACGTACGTGATACCTAGATTTTTCTTAAGTTTCACAGCCCTGAACTTCGACCTCTCATATTTTAATTAAACTCGATCGCTCGATCGTTCCTCGTAAGGCAATCGTAAATACAGGAAATTTACATGAATAATGGAGACCGACGAAGAAGCCTCCCACTGGCGACTTGTCGATCAATTTCCAAAGGGACACGTGCGCACTGCACTTCTTCCGACAAAACTTTTTCCTCTTCTCTATTCTTTTTTTTTTTTCAACTTTTTTTCTGTACCGCGGGTATCTGTGCGTGCCTTGTGTGTATTTTTGCGTGTTAAACGTGTGGATATAGCCTGATGGAGATGTTCGATGTTATCAGCTTCACTATCTTCTGTGTCGTGTGTACCTGATTCGTCGAGAGTGGGGTGGACCGAATTCCCCCCTTTTTTTTTGTTTTTCATTCGGAAAACCACTCTCGACGCACGGGTCATTCCAAATTCTTTGAAAGGACCGATTTTTGGTCGTTTTTCTTTCTCTGTTTTTTCAAATAACTTTTCAATGCTATCTGCTTTTTTTCTCAAATCTTTCGATCTCTTCTTCGAATTGACTTACTTCATTGTATGGGGAATATATATATGTATATCGACATCGAACGCTCAAGATCCGAGTAACGCACGCTGTAGACACCCTCGCCCTCGTTTTCGAGGGTAAACTAAATTTTCTTGCAATAGACTAGCCCACACTTTTCTACGGTGAAACATTTCGCGAGGTATTTTGCATTAAAGTGTAATAAATTGTCTGCAAAACGGGCGCTGGCGCAACTGCCTTGTACTTGTTCAAGGTAGTGCTGGCAGGTGCCCGTGTCGCTGGTAAATACGATTTTTGCATTCGATGCTGGTAAATGGTCGAAATAATATTTCTGTATTAAATAAGAGTAAGAAATTTGGCCAGAACGAATTACATATAAAATACGATAAAGAAATAATGAAAAGAATTCTTTGTTATACATCAGGAATGTGATTTTTTTTCAAATTATTTAACAGTAAAAAATATGGACAGCTCATTTTATATTCTGGTTCTACTATTTTACTCAAAAATTATTTCGACCATGACCCTTTTGCAAAATTTTAAAAGTTTGACTTGAAAAAAAAACAATTGTAACGCACAATCACTTTCCGACATAGCACAGCACGTGGAAGCAGTGGCGCGGCGATAGCACAAGAGGGCGAATTTTTTGGATTTTGAAATTGCGAGCAAATTGGCCAAATTGAAAGTTAGCGATAGGGGTGGGAAAACGTGAGATAATTGATAATATTTGTAAAGGGGGTGCTGATTGGGGGGGGGGGGGTTGTGAACAAAGTTAAAGAGGGTACCTGCAGATGCATAGAGCTATGGCTGCGGCACTGTAAACGTAATTGGTCTGGCCCTGCTTGACCTACCCCTACTTTTGAGTCTTTATTTCTACTTCTATCTCTTGATCTCTCTTCTTCCTTTCAACCGCAAGGACTTCGGTCTCACTATTAGAACCTTACCACTGTTCGATTGCCGCGCAGCATCACTGAAACGATAAACGTGATTTTACATCGAAAGGCAAAGATAAAAATTTAGAAAATAACAAAAAAAAAATTCCGGCGCTTTCCTTTCCTCGTGTTAACCACGTTGATCGTATATCGACTATAGTTGCAATTTCAGTGCACTGATGTACTTAAGAATATTATAGATCCAATATTTTACCTAAATACGGAAAAAAAGCCTATCGGTATTCCTTTTGATCGGAAGTTGCATGGGAATACCGTTACGAGGCGGGAAAAAGATATTGGTAAAAATTGATATTAAAAAAAAATATTTATCGTAAATTCTTTGGATTTCGCTGGTGATCTACTGATAAGGGAGGAAAATAAGATTAAAATGGATAACGCGTCGAGTTTCTAAAGGATCTTCGTGAAATCCTTTTCAATAGAATGAAATCTCAGTGGCATAGGAAAACCGTGATTCCTCGTATAATGGAAAGGATTCGGAACGGCCTCGAGTCATTCTCATCTAACAGTTTCCTATCTGTTGGGTATCGAGCATCGACTATATCGTTCGGTCTTGGGCTTCGCCATTAGCTATCCGCGCTATCGAACTTAGCAACAGCGAGATACCTTATCGATTCGAATATTCTCGTGCCATAAGCTGGATCGGCGATTCACTGTTTGCTACAGGAAAACAATTTTTGAGGTTTCCGACCGTTGATGTATTTTTCAAATTTATGGAATTTTACCCGTGTACGATATACTCGTGCGTGACTTATCTCATATGCATACAGGCATATCTTCATACTCACGTAAATCGTTTTCTGCTTACTCGCTCTTTTCCAGTAACGTAAAGAATGCGAAATCTTCGAGCCGAAGGAAAGTGTAGGAAATAATAAAAGGGAAAGAAAAATAGAAGACGAGCTCGATCGAGAAGACTCGTTCAAGTTTTGTCAATATATCGTAGGGCAGCTGTTACCTCGGCTATTGCGTCACTTTATTGCTTTATTCCGGCTAGGAAATACGTTGCCGAAGAGATCGCGAAGCTTCGGGCGTTTCGGGAAAAATCCGCTAGGTGGCTAAAAGTGCAAGACGCTGTAAGGTGCGGCGGTAATATTAAAATCATTTTATTTTTTATATATTTTCTTCAAGTTAGAGGCGCTAAGGGTTTTAAGTATCGTTAGGGTCCGAACGGGTAAAGAGCTGCGAAGAAATTATGGGAAATCGCTGATGGTGTTACGATTCGGGGTGAATTTCAGGGAAAAAAATTTCCTAACTACTCACCATCTGGGAATCGAGTCGAGCTCGACGAGCCTTAATCATTCGGCTTGACCTTTCTTTTAATTGTATCCCTTGCGACCGATATTCGCATTCAGAACAAACTACCGGTAAAGTAGGAAAACGAATCCGATGACTACTCGTTACCCTCTGGGGTTTTTTCTACTCTCTCCGTTCACGATCTTATTCTCTTGGGCATTGCGCTATCGCGAATTAATCGGACGGCAGGTTTACGCGCCGAAAGCATTCGGTGTAATCTTCCAATTACGCGTACACATCTAACCCTTGTTTAATCAGATTTTTTAAATTTCATTTTATTTTTCTATCACTTTTTTTTTCTTTATGTATGAATCTCATTGGGTAACATATATGTATGGTTACTCCTTTGTTATTTTTTTGTAAAAAATTATTAGAGTCGATGGTTCGTTTTGCGTTGATCGATGTGATTTATTGATCTGATTTCGTTCTGTTTAATCGATCGTATTATTAATTATCTAAAGATCGTTTAACAGCTTCATGCGGAAGATAGGAATTTGTACTTGAAAATTTTAGGCGAGTTAGGTGAGAATTGTTTATTAAAGGATATTTCTTATTTCTGATTTTAATGTTAAAAAACCAATCTGTTTTTCAATTATGGCTACGCGGAATTATATTTTCATAAAATATTTCTCCACCTTTCTTCGCGTGAATTGATTGGTACTTTATGGTATTGGTGATATCTATAATGGCCTACATGTTTCGTGCAGACACTCAAGTAGGCTGTGTACGTTTATGAGTTTTGAACCATAGAAAAACGATTCTGTGAGCTACCCTCTCAGAGACGAACTTGAAAATAATGGAGGCACTTAAGAAAAAAAGAAGGAAAAAAAATTGAAGAAATATGGCTGCTAGGAATAATAAAATATTTTTCGTAAAAATTCTCCCTCTTCGTAAGATTGCATTCAATCCGTATTGACGGACGAGATGATATACGATTATCATACCCGGAAGGGTGCATATTGAATAATAATATCAATGAGTATCGATATTATTAATAATAACAAATATAATTGATATTAACGGAAAGGCGGTAACGGCAGGAATATTGGAAATATTTGTTTTCCACTTTAATAAAAAAAAAAAATTGTTGCGTAAAAGAGATTGGTTTTTTTCAATAAGAAGACCGTGCTAATTGGCTGTATAGTTTTTCTTATTTGCTGTCAACACGAATGTAAAATGGTGCTTCGAGAGAATAGCATTTAAAGTTTTAGTGACGGATAATGCATAAATAAAAATCGTGAAAAATGGGAAAAATGAAAAATTTTGAATTTTTACCATATTTTTGTGTCTTGCCGTACAATATACGTCACTTTCAAATACGAAGGCATGGAAAAGAATGAATTTACTAATTATAGCACGACGGTTACTGTGGATTTTGAAAAAAGGTGATCGTCTTGAATCGTGCAATTAATAAATTAGGTACCATTTTGTAGTATATAAAAATATTACCTTCTCGAACGTACGTATGCGTCTCTTTTTGGAATTAGGATTTAAAAAAAAATAAAATTCTCTTCCATCAGACAGTGCACGTAGTCACGATATAAACATATTTTTCAGTGTCACCGAGAAGAAGTATAAGCGTGAATTAACACGCTAGGCTTTTTTCTAATGGCGCGAAGACTAGCGGACTATAACCTATTCATCATAACATCCCCTGAAGTATTCGTGTTGTGGCGGACATAAATTAGGACTTAAAATTAGCATAAATAGTCTTGGTACGTTTGGGACTACTTTGAGATTGTCATATTTTTCCGCAATAAATAACGATAAGGGACGAAAAGACGTTTATAGAATTTAAAATTGAATCACGATGTCTTGTCGATATACCCAACTGCAAATTTTCAAGTAAGACGTACGTGAATCACTGAAGAAAGGAGGTCAGGTCGAAACAGTGAGGTTATGTTCAATTCGACACGCGAGATAGAATGACGTATTTGCACAAGCAGAAACAGTTTTTCGAAGACGCATTGAGGAGTTGAGAAAATTTTCGCGAAGACAATAATTGAGTGAGAGATAAAAATGGATTTTTTTGAAAATTCCGCAAAAAAGTGACAACAAATATTTTTAATAGGTTACAATGAAATAGGCACGGACCGATTTTTGCGATTGGCAGAATCTGCTTGGTAATAAATATATAAATATCTTTAATATATTTGTTGTTAAAAAAAGTGATGAGCGATTTTTGAGAAAAATATTTTTTTCAAATTCGAGTAGTATGTACGGCTTGATTAATACGTCTAGCAAGGAATAATCCGAGCCCGAACTTTGATGTTTTTACAAAAAAGATAAAAGGGCGTAAACTGATCGATATGGTACTTGAGGATGGGAAGATTTGCAGCGTTATCGGTTAAGAGGAAGAAAACGGAGGTAGTTATAAAGACTTACACAAAGTTTCGAAGCGATTCGAAACTTGATACCAGTTAGCATTACGTAACGGGTGTACAAAGAAAACTTGTATAATTTAAACTACCAAGCTTGCACCGTGTGAAAACGCTTATGACAGCAACGTATATATTTGTATGTACATACGTGTGTGTTCCAATGGTAAAGCAGAGCGTGGATTGTGTATCGCGTTTCTCCACAATCTCGACATATTGATAGAAAACACGTGTAAACGGTCCATTGAATTAAATTCAACAGCCACGGGTGTATTTTTGGTAAAATATATTTCTAGCCAGTTAGTGGAAACCGTTAATCAAATTCAAATAACCCGCCAGTAGATTCAGTGGTAAATTTTAATTTTCTCTTATTCAACATGAAATCCATATAGGCGCACGTGAAGGTTTTATTTTGGTAACGTACGTTTGAAAGTTGTTAAATATACCGATTAAAAATCCAGCGCTAGTCTACAGCCTGCAAAGGTCAAAGTACCCCATCACGATGACCTTACCCCTCTTCAACCTCTTCTTTATAGTGAGAAAAAAGGCACAATTTCACACCTCGTCTGATTCACTAGCGAACGTTTTTAACCCGTCGCAACTATGCGAATTAGCCGAGCATTAGCCGATATAGAGCACGTGGATTGTCGCATCCTTTAATCTTCTTATGACTTCTAAGGTCAAACCTTCTTTACCTTTAACCCCCTTGAACGTTACCTTGAGTATACTCGGGGTGTGTATTATATAAAATGAAGTAGCAAGGGGGTTAATAAGCGAGGTGAAACTTGGAAGAATTTCTTTTTGTGAGATATTTCACGAGTCTTTGATTTCTTTTTTCAACTATGCAATATTTTGTGTCCTTTATCGCATACGTGTCTTGCGATACGCGTGTAACGTCTCGGGTAAAGCTAAACTTGCATTGAGCGATGTGACAAAAGATATCTTTCACGATATAGTTTAATGCCGTGCACGCCGGCTCTCGAATATCCATTTATCCAAGAAACTCTTTAACGTACCATCGAGTCCCAAGATTAAACCAGGATTTGTTCTTTGTCCGAAAGACCCGGAGAATACAGAGGCCGCGGACCTGCAGAGGAAGCTGGAAATGCTGAACAACACAATGGACCAGGAGGCACGGGCAGAACAGGCACGCCGACAGATACTCTACAATATAGGCCATTGTAAGTACTTGCGAGCGTAGACTCAAGTATCTCGCCTATTCCATTTCGTTTATTTCTTTCCCTTTTATATGCGATTCTCAACTAGTCGAACAACTGCTTTTACTTTGATAAGTCAAACCGTTAATCTTATCTAAGCGAATGACTCTTACTTCACTTCAATCTCTCAGTCTACAGCATTCTTGTTCTTTCAACGTTTCTTTATTATTTCAAAAAAAGGAGCAAGCTGTTGAGACTTACTCTTCTTTACCGATCGAAGTTACCTCCTTACCTTCTGGTTCTGTTCTCGGCTAACTTGCTATAACTCTGTCGGTAACTTATCGCCGCTGTTTTACCGATTGGTAATTAGAAATTGGCGCGATATTCTATATACAAATCCTATTCAAATGTCATGTTTTGCCTTTTCTTTTTAATAATAATAATTAATCATTACTTTGAATTCTTTCAGCTGGTTATTCCGAAGATTCAGATTACACTTCGGATCTGAATTACCCTGTAGGCGGTCAGGGTGCGAACAGCTCAGCTTCCCAATTCCGAACAGCGGCGAATCAATTGGCAACGCCTCAACGTTCTTTAGAGACTTCACGTGAAAATAGTTACGAGAGAGACGATCACCAGGTACGAATAATATTGTAATAATTAATAAAAAGCATATCCCATCACTGCTTCCTCCCTTACAGATTCCACCAACGGTAGGTGGTAGGTTAGCACCTGGTTCCTATGGGGGATACAGTGGCAGAGGTCATAGCCCTCGGTACGATGAACCTTATCCTGAGGAGGGTCCACCAGCTAGATACTCAATTCAACCAAGTGCCGAGTCTTCCGAGCCTCTCTTCTACAACAGTCGACCCAGACACTACAAGGAACACAGGTAGCACTATTGAAATTAAAAATCAATTTCTTCTTATAGTCGTGAACCCAGCGCGGCAATACGTGTGACACGAAGATAATGGAGAATAAGGAAGAGTATGGACCAAAAGAAATATCGTGACAAGAGTCGCCTCGAGCTAGAACTTAAATGAAGGACACTGTACACAACTCGAAAGATTGATGTCGATTGTCCAATAACATTGTATATTGATACGGAAGACCGTAGTTAAAAAATTGTTCTCTAACAGAAACATCTCTACCGTATATTATTTTCTTTCCATGAATCAGACGACGGAAGCATACGTGGGATCATGAAGACAGGTACGAAGAACAAGCAGAGCTCCGTGAGAATTTGTTTTATTCTCCCGTCCACACATACTCACGTAACTTCTCGTTCGTTATTAATCAATAATCGGCTATCATTTTAGTAATCGATAGTACAGCCTCATTCGTTTAGATAGACAATCTATTTTCAATACTCGATATATATTCAGCGTCATCACTACTAAGACTCTATCAAACTATAGGACACGAGTAGTCTCATTCTTACACATTTTTACATACGGTTCTTTCACCAACGTCATTTACAATAGATTTGATCTGTTTTTTGAGATCGTTAGAAACCCATCAGTTCTAGAAGGGAGCTAAAGAAGGTTTAATTATCCTTGAGACTGAGAAGACCCATGAAGAGCAGTATTGTCATTGCATGAATCATTTAGCTGGCTCGAGATCTTCGACTGTACGTGTCATCTCATAAAAGACATCGTGGATATTAGATTTAAAAGATTGATGAAACATTCTCAAATAAATCCTCGATATTTTCAGTCAAGAGGGTTGGTACAGCGAGGGCTATGATTATCCAGCGAGGATCGACACCGATACCAGGATTTTTAGTGACACCGAGCATTATCCTGGCACTACGACAAATATATCTTCTAGAAAAAGAGGTACTGTCACCGGGTTGATCATACCTTGATCGATCAAATCGAATTTGCAGAATCGTTCGATCAAAGGAAGAAATCTCTTGCAGCTAATCACAGAAGAAGATCCTTGGAAAGACAGACGACACTCTACGACGAGCACTCGCACTACCTGACGGACGGATATGGAACTGATACGCGTGTCGGAAAGATGAGCGCCACTTATCCTGATTGCCAAACGGATATCCGGTACAATGAGTACTACGATAGCGTTACGGGATACGCTTATCAAGATGAGAGGTAAGGAATTAATGGATTCTGAAAGAACCCGTTGCATTCGTACGTAACCGGAGTGATTTACATAAAGTTGGGTATATATGATTTTTAGATATGGTCAGGATGACGAAGACAGACAGTGGGATAGCGGAGGGAAGTGGTACTCAGGAAGTAGCACGTATTATGAGAATAAACGGAACCGGAAGGGTTTGTCTCGGAGACCGTCATCCAGTATAGGGATCCATAGGCCAGACTTCAGACCTGCTTTTGAGAGGCAACGTAGCTATGATTCGGAGGAGGTTGATCCTAGGTATTTAATTGAGAATTTAGTAATCAATTTAATCAAAAGTATGTTAGCGTTTCGAATTTAAGAATGAATTTATGAAGATTTTGTGTTTCGTTACTCAGCGGCCAAATTTCCAGACGCCGAACGGCATTGCAGTCTCAGCATTGGCCGATGCCACGAATGGAAGGAACGGGCAAAAAGTTACCACCAACCCCTACGAAACCTAGTAGCGTTATTCTCGGTCGTAAACCAACGTCTCTTCCTGCTACACCGGGAAGACAGCTTCCGAAGACCTGGTCGAACGCCGACGAGACCTATTATCAGAAGTCCGAATTTAACGAAGACTACAACTACGCTTACGATAGTCAGGATAATCTCCCGCAGGATTCGTACGTCGATCCTGCTTATCAAGATAGTTTCGATCAGTCGGGTAAGGAAAGTTATCCCTCTTCGCTTCAGGATCAATATAATTACGATCAAGTAGGATATGGATACGTAGCGCCGCAGGCGGAAGATACATATCTCCAGGACTCGTACAAGGACGAGTATCAACAGCCTTATCAGGAATCTTATCAGAACGCTTACACGAAAGACCAGGAGTTCACGGAGGCAAATAATCATTACGATCAATCCCAGGCAAGGATAGATGACAATTATCCAAATTACGATGAGAATAATCAGATGTACGCACAGCATCCGACTTCCGTATCATCTACAACGTATGATCAGAACAATCAAGCTGGCGATGTCTATAATCAATATTCGGAGGATCAATACGATTCGCAGTACAATGTCACCACGTCCACCAGTTACGAGGAACGTTATCAGGACAATTACGAGCAGATTCCAGCATCGGTATCGGATGATTATCAGGAGTCGTATATGAAGCAGCAGGAGGATACTAGCGACTATCAAGTACCTTATAGCAAAGAGGAGAAGGTAGATTACCAGGGAGATAATATTTATAAGGATACGTACTCTGATCAGTATCAGAACTATCAGGAACAGTACGACGATTCTTATAATGAATCTTACGACAGCCGTTACAATGAACCTACCGTAGCTCACGCTGGTAGGAGACAGAGCGAGGTGCCCGAACTCTCAGTTACGACGCCAAAAGGTCAAACGAGGACAAACGGCTATCCTTCTGGTGAATCCGAATATTTCTATCCCAGCCAGGACAGTCAGGACGTCTCGTCGGTAAGTTCTTCGAGAACCAAGAAACTAGGTAAAGCCAGTCCGCTTTTGCAACAGAATACAGATTCCCTAGAATCTAGGGATGACGAGCTCAAGGATTCCTTCGATACCGCTGTCAGTTCGGTTGGCAGTAGTCAACAACGCAAAGCCTTCTCCGAGTATTCCACAGCTGGGGAGTCCAGTCCAGCTGCAGCCACCTTAGTAGATTTTCCTCCAGCTTCTGTTCAAGGTCAAACGACAATGGTCAATCACATGAGCTCCAATCACGTGAGTGCGAACGTAACCACAACTGCCTTAGTTCACACAACTGTTATGGCCAATGGGAAGCGTTTAGCAAGGACTGATTCTTATCACGAGGATGTTATGGACGACGAAGAGTATCCGGAAATCGAACCCAAGGAGGTTCATCGTAAGGATTCGCAAATGTCCCATCAAAGTCAGATTAGCCAACAGTCCAATCATTCTCAGAAGCCAAAATTAACACGAGGCGATTCGTACGCTTCGGATCATTATGCAGACGAGCCTTACACTGCTCCCGGCAGAAAGGATTCCTTTACTCAGCCTACAAGAAAGGATTCTTACTCCTCTATCAATCAAGAGGGCTTTAAGCCGCCCCTGAATAGAACGGATTCTTATCAAAAGAGAGAACTGACACGCGGCGGTTCTTATGGACAGAATTTCAACGCACTTCAACCTGTTTCGAGAGCCGAAAGTTATCAGCGAGGATATTTCAATGATCAGGAATCCATCAATGAGCCTGAGATTGTACTTAGCAATACAGTCAATGGGGAGTACAAGATGCGTGATGAGACTCTTGAGAGGTAATCATTACTACGTACAGTTACTACTGTTTCTTTGATTAAACTATGGGTGTGTGAGAGCTGATAAGTCTTATCTAATTTCCTGATGATTTAGGTACGAGAGGGGCGAAGAGGCACTTATACGAGTCTCACGTGAAAATTCACTTGTGGAACCGTACAAGGGAACTCCTCCTATTTCACGTTCGGACAGTCCACCAGGTAAGATGGAGTTATTTAAACAAATGACTTTTGATGATTGAATAATTTTTTTGGGGTTTCTATCACGATCATTGTTATCTGTCACAGGAAGCGTCACCAAACAAGCTTCTCTGGAGGAAAGCGTGCAGATGGACACACCACCCAGGAGTCCACCTGAACCTCCAGGAGACGAGGAACTTTTGAACCTGGTAGGCGCAGCTCCCGTACCAACGCAGTTGAAGGAAAGAACGGAAATGACGGCGAGACAGCGATGGGGTTGGGCCTACAATAAAATCATCATGCAGCTTAACGTAAGTGGCTTTTGTATTTCAATTCCTTTTCTCTTCTTTATAATATTTCATGAATAAGATTGCGTATTTCGTTATCCGTTCAGCGAACTTTATTGGCAATTTAGGATAATTTATGAGAATTTATTATGCAGGATTTTATCGTTTTCATGTATTATGGAAAATAATCGAATCTTTCGCAAAGGTAGGTTCGCTACTTACCGACTGAGGAATTTCGTTCTTTATTTAAAGAGAATATTTGTTTTTCCTTTCTTTTCATTCTTTATTATTCTTTCTCTTTTTTTTTATTTCTTATTTACCCACACACTGTGCTTCATTTACGTGTGCGTTTGCGTCTCTTATTCAGCGAAGCGATTCAGCGTTCAGCGAATGATCATGAATCACTGTCGAAAAATCGCCTTGCCGTCGACAATCTGCCCGCATTTCTCGGTCCTTCGTAGAAACATGAAATCCTTTCGACGTTGTTAACTGCCATCAAGAGCAATCGATCTTCGGTAATTAAAAAAAGCAGATTTCTATTTTATTGGTCAGGGTCGCTATAGTTCTATAATTTTCCTCAAGTACTCGTTTCGGTACTACATAATTAATTTTCCATACCCAACTCTAATTAATAATCCAGCACTCGTTCATCAACGTGACAAGATCATTAACTCCTCACATCCAAAACCTACCCAAGTCGAAAATCTAGCACCGGTTTGAGCCTATAGAACTTCCGTTCCTTTGTTCCTTGAATTGGTCGACTGAAGTGTAACACTAATTTCAGCCTAAGAGATCCTGCCAGAAATTTGAGGCCTATACTGGGTTCAACAAGAGTTCGTAAGCACAGATTAAGTCCAGAAACAGCCTTATGGAAATATTATTGATTAGCTAAGATTCACGTATACACATGTAAACACGATTCTTAACCTAAAGATTCCAATGAAATCTAGTTAGGATCTCCAGCTCGAAATTACGTCTATTATTACAACCTCGAAAATATGATCTTGAGGTTCAAAATGAGGTTCGCCAACATCATTTTCAACCCAATCGTTATTTTTGGAAACACCCGACAATTCGGGGCTCAAACTACTGTCAACTCGCTCGAGTCTCCCTATTCCATAATAATAATATCAGCCTCAGTGTTCTCTACCAGAATAAATATTTTAACACCGCCGCTTAATTTGGTACTAGGCTAATTAAATGCTTATCATAACTACAAACTTGAAATTATCATCCAACAGGTACCCTCCTACCCACCCACAGCTTTATACCCAAGGCATCAAACCAAAAATAGCCTTTCAAACATCTTGAAGCACACTTTTGTACCTGGTCCATACGATCCTTCCTCGTTCCACGACCCAAGAAGTAAGTAAGACTGATCTTAAAAATTTCTCACAGCCACTTCACAAAGTCAGCATCCAATCCCATTAACAGGATAATTATCTCGGCAAAGATTCACAGCAATCCTAAATGCCGTTTCCAAAGCTGTATCCACGCTGCAAGGTTAAGCCCACTCCAACATGTATCTTCCATTAGCGCAGGCACGTCACCAACGATGGTCGTCAGTCGCTTTGCAAATTCAAGTACGCATCTGTCACCCAACCAGACCAGATACGATTCTAATCTCGAGGAGAGTAGAATTGCAGCCCAAAGAGCTCGGAACTCAATTCGTCAATTATCCTCGAAATTTCAAGTAAAGCCCAGCTGGTTCCTCGACAGCGCGTCTTTCCGAGGCAGTTGTCAGCTTTAAAGTCAGATTGATGTTTCTAACCAATTTCTCTCCCAAGGGAGAGAAAGAACCAAGTGCAATAGGAGCCGACGCAGGGGCACACAAGGCAAGGGGTCCATCCTTAATGACCATCAGGAACGTGAAGAAACGCCTAGACGAGTTAACGACTAAAAAGGTCTTCGAAGCTTCTTGCTATTCTCGCATCCACAGCTTCAATTCTCAGGATCGGATTTCATGTAGGTACCAATGTAAAATCCAGTCATCTACATGGGACGTATCTGGCCAGTTAAACTTTACATTATGAGTTTTTATATATATTTTTCAAGGTTCCCGTTCGGCAAGAAGTATCATCCCTACAATGGTACCTGCTCTCGATTAAATTCTGACGTACCTCATCCTACCTGCCACGTATCCATATCTGTCATCGTAAATGAAATTTACTTGGCAGTCATTACCGATATATCATAGCAGATAGACGTTTGCTCCATCGAATGTATCTCAAGCTCTCCAGCACTTTGGATAAGAACAAGGAGCTACTGGAACGTCATTCTTAATTTTTATTTAAAGAAATAACGTAATTTATTAAAGAGCACGCTAAGAGTCTCAGGTTGTGGACGTGCGTGGACGTTGGGGACATGCGAAGGACCTCGGGCAATCTATCTAGGGCAGACTCGGTATGCAGCAATCAGTCGCCCGTATAACGAGACTGCCGTTATCACCTTGAAGGCAAGGTCTCGATTCCCGCACTGGTTAATCAGTTAACTCCTACATACCGTCCTCGCGTTCGCGTCAGCTGATATGGAAGCTTGAGGTGTCACTGGGTACTCTTATTTCGTCAATGTCTTCGGCTGGGACCAGTGACTGGTGTAGCGGTAGATTTCGAGTAGGAAGCTGTATTTGTTGGTTTGGTGTCAGAAGTAAAATAGTTAAATATTACATAGTGCTATCCGGCTATTCGATTATAACGTTAGCTATCCCGCTGAAATACAATTATCGATCGTTATTAGCTTTTATTAGACGGAAGTGTCGCGGTACCGTTGGCCTGAGTGCGGAGAGGCTCTTGCGAGCTTACTAGATCGCTGCAGGGGGGGTCGTGTTAACTTAAGTGAAAAAACCTGTGAGAGGTCTATGTGGCAAAGGACTAGGTTGACTCCTATCGGATCAGGTCGACTGGTCAGCCTTCTTCAAACGTTCATCGTCACTCGAGTCTCGCGTTCCTTTTCGTTATTCGCTCTTGTACCAGGCTGTAAGACAACGTGCTAGATCCTTATTCTGAGCTTGCTTTGACTCTGCTTTTTGTTCGGTTTCTCTTCGACTTCGCTCTGACGGGAACAGCGCTTCTGGAATGGTCCCATGGTGTATCGGTCTACGCACGTGATATGGCCAGGATGTGGTTGACCCACTGACCAACCGGATGTCACCTATCGCTGTGATAAACTCGTGGACATTGAATGGCCTGGTGTTACCAGTAAGCGGTCGACTGTGCATTTCCACGTGTAGTTTTTGGTTTACGGAAGAATTTTTTTAGTTTGACAATCCCGGACGTCCAATTTTTTAAACTCATGTTCACGTGGACGCTGATTGTGATAGCTGGTATCACGTGTGAAGGAAGCTTAAGTGTTTTTTAAAGCTGATCCAAAGAGCGTCAATAGTCTTAAATAATGGAGAGCAGAGACAGATCGACCGAGTGGGCATTGCTCTTCCCTTTGAAGGCCGGTTTGTTCGCCATGAGGTCATCAATATCTTCGAAAAGTGTCAACCGGGAGAAGGAAAGATTTCTCAAAGAGAAATATGCTCAGTCGCGACACAAGATACGTCGTGGCTCCTCTCTGTCGGATCTTGACAAACTTCAGAGCAGCGGGACACTTCCGGACATCGTGAGGTCGACGGAAAAGGGTTCCGAGTCCATGCCACACTCGCCGGCCCTGTCCAGGACCAATCTTCAGCTCGCCAATCAGGTCAGAGGCAGCATCGGGGACCTGATGAACTTGAAGAAATATGGCGGATCCAATTGGAGTGTTCGTAGCGAGACTTTGATCGCCAAGGTGGTACCGCTTAGTACAGTCACGCCGAAGAGTCCGCCGATCGAACGTGAACCGGAAGACCTCGAGATCGATCTTGGGGAAAATTTGGCTACAGACGAATTTCGTGATAGCGAGCCGCTTACCTGCGCTCAGAGAACTCAGCGACTGAGCAGACTTATCAGAAGGCAACGGGCCACTACAGTGCTCAGCCCTTGCGCTCTCAAAAAGAACCTCGTAAGTTCGGAATAAAAGGTTTTCTCCCGCTTCTTCAGGATTAAAGGGGATTGAGTAATGGATCGAAAGCTTCCGCCGCTGGGGCACTTCCGGCACTCTTCCTTTTGTATTTACTCGCGACCTCCTGCAACATTCTATTCTTGACTCTTTTCTTTTTTTATTCACTTCTTTACCCTTTTTTTTTTTTCTTTCGCGTAATATCTTATATGCACGTGTGATTTCGTATATGGTCATTAGCACTGACGGCTCGTTATGGGTAAATTTTTATTGATTTTGTGGAACAGTCTTAGTTTTAGTTTTTTTTTCTTTCAATTCAACGTATCTTTCGATACGATAAATTGCGATTGCGATTGTATCTGTTGCTTCGAAGACGGGAAATAATCATGGCGGAAAATACGGCGTTTACGGAAATTAATACCGGGTAGCAGTTCTGTTTGTTGCGAGCTTTGTTAATTATCAGAAACACGATTATCAAGTTCATAGTTACGTTGCACGTAGTTTCAGAGAGTTTTCGGGTACGAGTCGCATTTGAAAAGTTAATATTAAAAATCCGTAGGACAAATTTTGGACGAAGCACAAACGCGTGGATAAAAATTTACATGAAAGATCATATTTCGTATATTGAGCACGGAAACATTTGCAAAGTCTCATCAGCATTTACGATTTCAATCTGGTACATGCGCAAATATTTGAAACATTGATTATCTTGGATTCGAGAAATTAATTTTTTCTTCAACCCTCACTGCGTAATACTCGACCACATTGTATGTAAAAGCAGTCGGGCGTCGCGGCGGATCTGTTTATCCCGATATTCTATACCTATGTACAGGGTGTCCCATTTGAATATCTGTTTAAGGAAGAGCGAGACAGCAAAATATGTCAGACGAAAGTTGTAGAGTACAAAGGGGAGAAAGTCAGTGCAAATAGAATTTATGCTCCTACTATTTATGCTTCTATGTTGCAAGCATAAAGCCAGTTTTTTATAATGGTAACAACATTTTTGAATCCCTACAAGTTGTGCGTCTCATCGAGACGAATTTATCCATATCCTATTTTATGATTTTCTTCATAGATTTTCTATGAAATATCACACGAAAATGGAAGAAAATGTGATTATCTTTATCGAAGCTTTCCTACGTGTTCTATTTCACGTGTTGCACGTGTGTGATTCTGTAGGTGCAGGGCACACTTATTGCAGGATACGTTGGATGTTGCCACCATTTTTAGCGGGACACAACTCCAGCCGGCGTCGAAAGTTTCCAGTAACAGGCCGAAGAACCTGAATGGCCTGAAAGGGGGATAGTCAAATTTTGTTCAATTTTCGTGTGATATTTCATAGAAAATTTATGAAAAAAAAAATCAAAAATTTTGTTATACCCTATTTAATAGGGTATAGATGAATTCGTGTCGATGAGACGCACAACTTGTGGGGATTCAAAAATGTTGTTGCTATTTTTAAAAAATGGCTTTATGCTTGCAACATAGAAGCATAAATAGTATGAGCATAAATTCTATTTTCACTGACTTTCCCCATTCGTACCCTAAAACTTTCGTTTGACACATTTTTCTGTCTGGCTCTTCCTTAAACAGATATTCAACCGTCCTCTTTCAAGCAGGACACCCTGTATATTACTTTTACATGACTTCACGCATTAGTATCGACAGGATTTTGGAGTTTCGATTAAAACTGACGAATTTACGAAATTTTATTTCTCCCCGTCCTTTGCTTCCTTCATTTTCATTTCTTATGAAATGCATAAATATACGACTCTGCGTTCTCGTCCTCTTGGTTCGGCCTGAAAAAGAAAAAGTCTCCTCGGGGACGCCGTTGTCAGCCAAATGAAAATTGGCGCCTTAGGATCCTCCCGTGCCTTTTCAAAGGAATGAAATTGCCAACGTTACTGCACACCGACTATATAATTTCCTTCACGTACACACACCATACATACAAATATGAGCAGAAACCGAGGAAAGGAAAGAGACGAATGACAGTGGGTAATTCTCGACTGTAAATATTATATGCCTCAAAAAGATGAGCTTCGGGACACGACCGAATTTCATCCTGGGAAGTAGATAACCAATGAAAATATCTTAAGGCAGCTGAAGCGGGCAGATTGAAAACGCGCCAGTCTGGGCGAAGAATGAAAAATGCATAAGAGACGTGCTAAACGAATGGCCAATATTTAAATACCGTATGCAATCGGTATACCGTAATATTTGGAAAAACTGGAAAACAACAGCGATTATCAGTAGAAAGGGGTTGGAGTGCCAAGGACTTTTCAAGAGGCTCGTTAAACTTGAAATACCGTCTGCAGCCTCAGCAAGAAACACTTACGCCGACTGAAATATTCATGGCCACCCGGTATATCGGGACGGGTGGTTGTTTCTCACTAGTGCTGCTTTCGTATACAACCCTACACAGTGAGCACTTACTCTCTTGCACTCTGACCCCTGACCCCCCTTTTACAAGCTACTCTAAGGTCTCAGGTTATTCTTTGTACCTGCGTACGTTCAACCCCTGATGAACTCTGTTCAACCTGATTCAATTTCGATCTTCGTAGCTACTTTTCATACAGCCATTCATTTCACATGAGACCTGGGTGGTGAACTTTGAACTATTTGACGAAAGGGTGGGTGTTGAAAATGTTGAAAAAAAAATTTAATTAAACGTATAAAACTCGCGTTTCAGGTATACTTGATGTTTTCTTACGTGCGAAAGTGGGACGTGTGTTGGTATTTACATTATACTTTGCTTTTATGTCGGAATCTTTTTAAAAAGTTTTGCCCGGATGGATGGACGAAGAAAAAGGAGGAAAAAAATAGACTAAAAAGAAATGCTTTTACAAAATATCCGAATAATAGGACATAATCTTATTGTAGTGTTGGGTGTATCCTTGGTCGAGCGATACCCACATCAGAATGCAAGTTCATTCGACGAAGAAAGATATAAAATTGGAACAAGATTGTATCGATAAAAAAAGCTGATCGATTATATGTTTCCATTTTGAAATCCAGCGGTTACTGTACAAATGAAAAACGATTCGAATCATCACGATAAAACGTGACAGAAAATAAAAAGAGCCGAAGGAAAAATTGGATACAAAAATGTATCAGTTTCCTAAAAAAAAAAAAAAAGAAGTAAGCAGTGTAATCGTTGATGAAATATTACAGTAAAACGCTACGATAAAATATTACAATAAAAGGCTAAAAGTTGTCCTAAGAACCAGCAGAGGAGAGGAAAAAAAGATTATTTAGTATCGATAATAAAAAGAAGCACGAAAAATATCCTGAGGTTTATGCCCTGGTATTTCCGAAGGTGTCAGCCATTTATCATCCCATGTTATATAGTGTTATGCGAGGAAGTCGGAACATTTTACAAAGAGTTCTGGCCGATTTTCAAGATTTTTTCCTGTGATATAAGAAGCCTTTTACCATAGCGCCAAGTAGAATTGATATTTTCGTAAATTCAGGCACACCGTTCTTTTTAGATGGTTAACAGTGACATATGGTATCCACAAGTAGTAAATCCGTCGACAGGCCAGACGTATCTTGAAACGAGTTGAAAACACGACATTGGAAAACCACAAGAGATTTATCGACCGATCGACAAGGAAGGAATCTGTTCGGTGTCGATAACACGAATATAAATTGCTCGAAAAAGCGTTCTATTCCTAATTGTCCTAATGCCTTTTTCTTCGATCGAAGATTTTTCATTCGGAAAATTTTCTATTCGCCAGGTCAAAAGCATCGTCTTTAAAGACTCCGATAAATGAGAGTACACGATTGATGTTACTGATAAGTATATTGGTCGTAAGTCCCTTATGAGAAGTTGATAATTCAAAAGCATTAGTGAGAAAATTTGTATGAGGGAAAGAAAATTCAAGGAATTTTAAAGAGAGAGAGAGAGAGAGAGAGAGAGAGAGAGAGAGAGAGAGAGAGAGAGAGAGAGAGAGAGAGAGAGAGAGAGAGAGTGAGAGAGAGAGAGAGAGAGAGAGTGAGTCGATCGTAGCAAGACAAAAGTAGATATGAAAAATACAAATAGCATAAAGAGTCTCGGTCGTCTCTCCAGCCTAGTACCAGGCAACCGGCGGTACAGCCAATGCGACTAAACAAGTCGTGTAGCTAAGCGTCATTAATGGCGTCCTGCTTCTGGACACCGTGCGGTGAGGTAAAAGAGGAGAGTGAGCGGTGACTGTTTACCTACCTCAGGCTGTGCGTGGAACGGAGATAGCAGGATACGGTGCCAGCGAAAGGCCAAACCTTGTCGACCCGTTCGCACTTATGCTGTGCGAAAAGGACGCAACTAGCGACGCTGTGACGTTTCACTCCCATTCCAATATCCTCCTCTCTGTTGCTCGCACAGCCTGAGGTATGTAAATAGTCCGGCACACTGTCTTCTTTTAGCTTTGCGACACGGCGTCAACAAGCTGGATACGGCTAATGACGCTTACCTGCATTCGAGATTTTATTTTCTTTTAAAATTTGTATTTTTATGTATTTCTAAAAAAAATGGATATCTTTAACAATATAAATTTGACTGCTTCGAACTTCTTTAATATATTCCGTTGAGCAGTAAAAACTTTGCTCCCCAAAAAACTCGTGTTAAAAACTATGGCGAATACAGGAGCGCTGTGATGGAAAAGTATTGAGAAATGAAGTAGACTAGACGTGCCTATGTAATCTGCGTCGCGCGGTTCTGATATGCAGAAATTACTATATAACATAAAGGTAAATCCTAGTCGGGTGGCTACCAGTGGTTTTAGCTAATGGTCAGAAACCCAAATCTCTGAATGTTTATTCTCCTGGAATGCCGATGTATCGCAAACATAGTACTCTGTATCGTTGAATATCTCAATTGAGCAGTCAGTGGCGGAGGTAAAGTTTTGTTACGGTTAAGGGCAGGGAAGGAACACCCTGACCCGAGTTAAGGACGTGGTGTCCAGCTGTCGTCCGATGCCCTGGGGAAGCTGCCGTGGAGGATCTCCAAGAGTCACGTACCGATTCGCTAAGGAACGCTCTCGATTTAGTTTAAAGGGACGACTCGAGGGAAAGGATAAGAGTTATCGGCTATTAGGATCTCGACCAATCAGAATGATTTTCGTTATGAGGAAGTTGACGAATTTGACTGTTGTCAAAACAGTCTGTCTTGGGACACCGATCGGGGTGCCTCGAGCTGCCTCGCGTTCACGGGCTGTTTGTTGATAGTTTCTCTAGCTGTCTTTCCCATCCGGTATAGAAAGTTCTCGTCTGTGTAGTTTTCGCGTTGCTGTCGCTGTATTCAGAAAATCCTATCGATTTTTTGCGTGTGTTTCGGAAGTGAAGTGCTGTGCTATAGCGCAGTGCCCACCTGAGTTTCCTCTGGATGCAGTTTCCGGCCTTGACGGATCAGCTGAATCAGCTCTGGTGAGGACTCCCAATTTATTAATTGGTGGAGGGATTTCGATTTTATAGCTCCGATTCGGTCTGCTACGTTCTCGATCAGTTGCTCTCTGTCTCTCGCACTATTTGCCTGACTCTTACTCCGACCCTCTCTACCTCAACCTAACAGCCTGAGCGGTCGTGCATTTCCGTAACCGTCTGCTCCAGTTTGTGCATCCAGTTGCGTTTCTTGATTTTACGCGTCCCCAAAAAATGTACAGGATCTGTTAAGTCATCGTCTCTTCTGATAGGTTCCGTCAGAGCTCTGGTTTTGGTGGAGTAGGGCCTGTTCCACCCCCCACTCCCAGGTCATACCGGCTCGTCAGTTCCCGGTGAAACAATTGTCTAGCACCCGCCTGGCTTGCGGCTGGTTCTCAAAGATAGTTCGTTCTTGAATTTTTCGTTATCGGTGTCGAATTCCGAAAAATACGTTACAGTACTTGGCATTAATAAAATGACTTCAATATTTTTTGCCAGAGGAATTCACGACACACGACATAATTTTTTACTAATGTTCTTTTCGGGGTGACGAACTACTCGTAAAATACTCGTAGCACTCGTGTTCTATAGTTCGTTAGAAAAATGTGTATATTCAAGGAATATTGCGACCCGACTCTTATACTTAACGATCTAGAGGAATGATATTATTTATATTGCTATCTGTTACGTGAAAATGACATTTATGATCTCTGTAAATTTACGATGCGACTGTGGCGATTGTTCTCCGTATTAGTACGGTCAAACCGTGTAGATGGCGCTCGGAGTCGTCTTCTGTAAATTCTACATGGGCAGAGTGGAGATCGTGTGTTTTACAGAGACGAAATTGTGTTAGGCGGGTCTCAGCGGTATAGTCGTAGTGGGCAAAGGGGCTACGCAGGGAGTGAAGGACATTGGCGGAGGAACGTAGAGGGAGCGATGGGGAAATAAAGCGGGGAGAAAGAGACGGATGACATTGGCGTAGACACGGAGAAAATTGGAATCACACGTTTATCCAGAGAGGCGAGTGAAGGGAATTAAAAGGATTTTACCCTTGGATAAAAAAAAATCGTATTTTCGTATCAATTACGACATGATTGGTTCCAAAGGACCCAAGGTAGCGACGGTGGTTTATTTTTGTGGAGGGATGTGGAAGACGAAATTTTTTTCACATCCTTTTCTGTCACTATTTAAAAAATTTTTTTCTTTCTACCGTCATAGCACTCATTTGCCGTCTCGTTCTTTACTTTCTTTTGGATAGGAAAACATTTTTGGCACTCTCGACGGGATTTGTCATTTCTTATTTACAGCTGAGAATCAAATGAAGTTTATTCCCCTGCAGATCTTTGCTGAAAATTTATTTCTATAGTATTGCTTTCTATATATACTCTTTGGTAGTCTTCGGTATCTTATTCGCTATGTAGAATCTTGTGGGATTTGCTGGTATCATATTGTATTAGGGAAACAGCCGGGAAGCTGGATTTTGGGTGTCTGCCCGGATATGCCAAACTATCTTCAAAAGGGTTAACGACCATCTCGACGTATAAATGGCTGGCTCCTTTGCGGCTTGGGTAACGACTTTACCAGAATGTTTCGCTCTCTGCGTTTTATGCGCCACGAGAATTCGGAATCGCCATATATAGTTTTGAATAGGCATCTCAGGGCGCATTCGCTATAGGAATGGCGTGGTGAAGCAGTGTGAAGTCATCTCGATTGAGTTAGTGTTCTCGATGCTTGTTTGTGCTACATTTTGAACGCACCCTTATAGTATCAGTTTGAACACACGCTTATAAGATGAGTTTTAACAGGCGTTCTGTAGGCATTGGGATTTTTTAGGAAGAACGTCTAATTGGGATAAATTTTTAATTTCCAATATTTGTTTTTTGATATTTTCAATCTTTTATTTAAAATGCTAAATTGATACTAATCGGAAGATTTCATCATTCATGAATTACCAATGAAATATAATTCAATTTGATTGTTGAATTAATTGTAAAATTATATCGTATACCTGAACTCAAAATGTATATTGATTATATTGAATGCTTACGACATTAAAAAAATTGATATATCACTTTTCTGTTTTTATCATGATGTTAAAATCATTTAACTACTCTCGTGGGATGCTGTATAAACATATGCTCTATCTTGAACCTTCCAAATTATTTATATCAGAATATTTATTGTTGCCTAATAATTTTTATAATTTAATCACTCTTTATAATCATTATTGATTTTATACTTCGGCATGTATTCCAGGTTAGTATTAACCTTGAATAAAGTGTGTGTGGGAACGTTACTAATCCCTTATCGGTTCGTGTATCGTTTATTATACAAATTGAATTTCAAGGTTTAGGCTCTGTTTCCATCAAGTACCTTTGGTTAATGTAAATTCATTGCGAGGAACCCGTCTAGGAAGGCTCAACATATATAAACTATTTACTTGATTGCCAATCAATTTGAATAGACACGAATAAAGTAGTATGTGATTGCTTAAATATCGATTCGAAGCACAAAGCGCGATACATTCGACGTTAAAAGATAAACGACATATTTGCCCTATATAAAAGTGCTAGTAAATCATAAAATCCTCAAATTACGATAAACGAACAATTTAAATACACGGAAAGAAAAATTGAGAATCGATAACGAGTGATTGTACAAAATTTGAAATCAGTTTATTTTAATTATATAATTTAATTCGTTATAGATAACCCATAATTATTGTGGTTAATCGCGTAATGTACTTTTCTTATTTCCTCAGTGCTTTTAATACGCCTATATTTCATTGACGTATAATTAGACGCCCTAGGACGTTCTGCCATTAAAGTCCTTTGCAGCGATTACAAGCGTGATAGGCCCGTAATATCTTGTAACGTTAAAGTAATTATTTTTTTTATCGTAAATTAAACTTCCATATCAAAGCGCAAAGGAATATCAACATTTATCATTGAAGTCTAACCTTACGCAATCCTCCGTGTATCTTACTTGCCGGCTCAGAATTAATCAAGTAAAAAGGGTTATTACTGTTAATCACGTTTACTCGGAATACCGTTGGCTTTATTGACATTATTAATGAGATTAAACGTGATAAGATTACAGAGCGTCAGAATTGTATAATTAATTCGGAAGGTACAATAAGCAAATTCGTATGAAAGATAATTATACTTGCGTCGAAATACGTTCATCCAATATCCACGAATTTGGATTCATTAAATACGTTTTAGTCCGACAATAATCCAAGCCACCGCACGTGAACTAGGTTAGGTTAGGTTAATACTCATAATACGTATATGATCTCTAAAGCAAGACGTCCAAATATTATGGTTCAGCTTTATTGTAGTAAGCATAAGGAATTTTGACAGTTACTAAACACGTGTGCCTATGAATATTTAGTCTACACTGTCGAGTCTTCAGACCTTCGGACTAACTTAATAATACTTGCCTGCTGCGCCACCCGTCGTGAAAACTCGACATTATTTGCTACGTGCAGCCAACCTACGTAAGATGGTAGAACAATCAGGTTTAGATATGATAAATTCTCCAGTGGCTGGTGGCTCGATTCCCTGTGGATGAACATGTTCGTCACGTAGGTACATGTGCGGTTGACGTCTAATATCATTTTTATTTTATATATATTTTAACTTTTTTTTGTTCATGTATATTATATTCCGTAACGGTCTTCAATGTATATTTGAATGCTGAAGGATGCAGTTCTGTTAGGTTATTGGTATGGTATTCTATTACCAACGATCATAGCTTCTGTGGGCTGAAAGAAAGTTTTTTTGCAAAATTTTTATTCGATGCTCAGTTACTTTTTTGAAAGTTTTCGCCCGTGTAATTTTCGCGTTGCTCTCGCTATATTCAGAAAATCCTATCGGTTTTCTGTGTGTGATTCGGTGAAGTGCTGTGCTATAGTGCAGTTTTAAGCCTTGACGGATCATCTGAACCAGCTCCAGTGAGGACTCCCAATTTATTAATTGGTGGAGGGATTTCCATTTTATAGCTCCGATTCGGTCTGCTACGTTCTCGATCAGTTGCTCTCTGCTTCTGGCACTATTTACCTGACGCTTATTCCGACCCTCTCTAGTTCAACTTAGCAGTCTGAGCTGCCGTGGATTTCCGTAATCGTTCACTCCAGTTCGTGCATCCAGTTGCGTTTGCTGATTTTACGCGTCCCCAAAAATCGACAGGATCCGTCAAGCTATCGTTCCTTCTGATAGGTTCCGTCAGAGCTCTGCTTTTGACGGATTTGAGACTATTCCGCTTTAACTCCCCGGTCATACCGGCTCCTCAGAAATAGAAATTGGCTGGCGCCCGCTTGGCATTCCGGGTACATTGACGTGGGGTGGACGGCCGAGGTTGACGTGGCTCTCGGATTTTCGTTATCAGTGTCGAGTTGAGAAAATACATAACATATCGGAACGCTCGTTTAAAGACTCGCAATGGCTTTTTCGGTCTGTGCAATGTACCGAATTTTATAGTAGCTTGGCTAGTTGCCAGATGGCGCTGGTCGAAATAACAGAGAATTGCCCTCAGAGAATTCTATTAGTATCCCTTAGCGGATTTCTCTTTTTCACAGTGTTCTCTTCAAGTTTTACTGTCGCCTGTCCTCGCGCGCATTCAGTTTTATACCTGTGTCTACCTTACCGAGTGGTGACCTTCAACCATTGACTGAATATAAATAGAGTAGACATGCCCGTGTATTTTGTGCCGCGCCATTTAGGTACGTAAATTGTATATCTATATATAGCATTTCAATTGCTAAAATCTACCTTAGATATCCTCGAGACACCCCAGCCTGCGTGACGCTGTATTCCATAAGGTGTTACTCAGTCTATTTACCACTTCAGCCAATGCTTTAACACTGCCCAAGGGCCCAGCAGTTGTTCAGTTTAGTATTACCACGCCAGATGGATGAATGGAAAATGTGGCGGAACCGGGATGAGACTTGAGACTTGCTCATTATTATTCAAAATTAACCGTATTTAAGGAAAGACATTAATCCCACCCCTATATTACCAACGTTTCATTTCTCTCGACGTCGTCGACCCGGTACTGATCTTCCTATCTTCGTATAACATACGTGTTAGGACGTTTAAACTATTTCGCAGAATCATGAATAATTATGAACTTCAAGATGGTTGAAATTCACGAAAATTTCTCTTACAGCGAACCAAGCGTGTTCACCCTTTTCTTTCGACCGGCAAAGGTCGACGAAGTGTAACGTGACACGCGTGGACGGTAGACAGTGTAAATATAGAGAAAAAAAAAGCAAACCAAGCGCACCTGGATTATTCCCAACGATTGACCATTTTTATTTGGAAGTCACGCAACTAGCCGGGAACATGGAACGACGAATGATTCCACAAATGGATGATTGATCTCGATCGAATGGTTTTGGAGAAATAAAAAAAAATAAATTATTGTTTTAACTTCAACGTCTAACGACCAATAATATTCATTTCTGTTTTTGTTTCAGGTGAGTAAAACTTTGAGCGATACGACAGCCGTCCTTAATTATCCATTTAATGATCGTCAGTATTCGGTGAGTCGTAACTTTAATTATTTCCCAGCACAATGTTTTGCCGTTTTTTGATAATACGTATAGGTTTCCATGGTAAAGGAATCTGCCTGAAAATGCGTGACGGTCATTTTTTACGTGCAGCTTCGGAGCGCATGCGAAAACGACGATTGTCGTTTGTGCGAAATATTATAACGAGTTATTAGCATTCTCTTTTGCGTGCTAATCGCCGGGAGCTGGCAGACGTTTCTGGAAACGATGGGGAACAATGAGAGACCTCGTAGTATATGTAATGCGGCAAGTTTAAATATTCATAAGACGCGGCTCGTGCGGACTCTGACAATCAGGCAACTTTCATTCGAGCCACTTCGATTTTCATTAACGAGGTCGCGATTTAAAATTGTCTGATTAGCAGATAAATAAATCGTTTCCGTTGCCTGTACGACGGGTCGAGCAGTGTTAATTTTATTGAAAATATGATTTTTTTAATATTCCCTGTTTGGAATGCTTAAGCAATCTTGGTAAATTACGTGGGTCTGTTGTAGAGTTTATTTTTGAGGACGCGAAATATGCTATTTCGTTTTATTGCAAATAATTATATTTTTGTAGAATTTTATTGGCACTCAATTATCTTCGTAAAGTATTCATAATTTTTTTTTTTTTTCTTTTACGGTTTTAAGATGTAAATATTGATTTTTAGGCTTATAGGCAGTTCGTCGATTGTCACTGTCAGTTCACTGAAATTTCAATTCGCTTGTCTCGAATCGACTTAATTATTTACTTTTTGAAAATTACTCAGTCGAGAATATCTGCAATTTTTTTTTAAATTCTATCATGTCGCTTCACTGGTCCGTATCGTATTTTTTGTATCCGACCTAAGATTGACGACGAGTTATCATTCATGGCGAGTGGCTCGTTTCACGAATGGGCTCAGCGTTCGTTTTATCCACTATTTTTCATGGTCTTCGTATATAATGTACATGTAAAACTATCCTTTGTTCAATTAGACGGAACAAAGTCAGCAAAGCGAATATTGGATGAAGAATTTTTTTTTTTTTTATTAATCTTCCATAACTCCAAGTATTATCTGCATCGATATTTTCCAATGTTAAAAGAAAAAAAGAAAATACGAGATTTATACGCTTCCACGAAAGAGTGTCATTTGTTCTGTGTATTCCCGATACGAAAATTCCGACGATAACAAAAGTCCCGTATTTACCTATTTGCACCTGTTTCTATAAGTAAGCATTAAAGAAAATTTCCAAGACGTCACAGAGAATTGCTATGGCACTTTAATCTCCACTGTTTCCCGTAAAAGCTATTATTTCGTCTTTAATTACAAAAAAATCGAACAAGCCGAAGTGGCGGATACTTTTTTTTTCTCTCATTAAAAAACATTCTGCCGTATTTGGGGAAAGGGCTGCGCGTTAAAAGCAACCTGGAAATTGGCAAGCAATTAAATTTGCCTTGTACGTTCTTTCGAAATTACAGGTGCGCGCGGGATTCGATCGTTCGGGGTTGTTTATGGAAAGCCGGTTTCGCCTCGTGATCGTTTCTATTTGCGTTACTATACGTAATGGGTCTTACGATTCGGATCATACAAGGTATGCATTACGAAGCTCCCAGTGGACGTGTCCGACCACTAACGTGCTCAATCTACTATGCTACGTAGACGTGGAAATTCACGAGCGTTGCACGTTTTACTTGATCGTTACAATATCGTTCACCACTTTCATTTAATTCGACATAGAGAGGGCAGAAATTGAGTGATAGAAAAAGATAATATTTTTTTTGTGCATTTAAAAAATCGTGGTATAAAAAAGATTTTAATCACAATTAAAAAGTAAAAATATACGCGTTAGTCATTTTTCCATATGGACGAGATGAATCTCGAAATTTAGTAATAAAAATATTATTGTAATAATAATTGAGAGTTTGCGATAGAGAAAAATTGATATTACATTGCGAAGCGATTGATTATATTTTTATGTAACAGAATGGACAAAAAAGTGACCTATTTTAATGCAGTGGTTTAATCATTCGTAATTATAAAATACAAATGCACGTGTTAATAATTTTTTTCATATAGAGAAGATGAATCTCGGAATTTATTAATCAAAAATATTATTATAATATTCGAAATTTGTGACAGTGAAGAAAATCATGATATTGCGACGTGATTGATTATTTTTTATATCACAGAATGAAGAAGTTCACCTATTATAATGTAAAACGATGCATCTGCTATTCTCGCAAGGATATTGCTACCTTATGTGTAAAATACGGATATAAAACGACATGCAAAATCGTATTGCAATATTAAATATGAAAACTGATGAATTTTTCGATATAATAAAAATCCACTTTAAGGATGAACCGACGAGAGACTCATGCATTTTAGTAAAAAACTGGTTACCGAAAGTCCACGGTAAGCCGGTTGTTCGATCAATCAGATTTTAAATCCACAAAGCATATATACGGTAATTAATCCCGGCATTTTTTGCTACTCTCATTTTTTTAAACCCCTCCCTCTCCTCCCTGCAGATTTTATTTCATTATTATTATTATTTTATTTTGACTATCGCGAAATAATTGCGACCCAACGAAGCAAAGCGACACGTGGCCGATTAAAAATTTTGCAGCGAAGTGGGCGGAGGGGAGGAAAAGAAGGCTCCGGGGGGTGGGGAAGAGGGGAAGTGCTCTTAACGTTAGGCAAATTTTCCTGGACGATAAGGCGCCGCTTTAGTTCGAGCAAGAACACGCGCTCCGCTGAATCGATCCGACACGAACGCAACCCGCAGCGTAAATTCGTCCTGCTTGAGCTTTCGTATAAAAAAAAAAAAAAAAAAATAAAGAAATCTTGGAAACGGAGCTTTATGCTCTTTCGTTCGGTATGAACACATTCTATCGGACGTTATTGCGATTGACCTGAAAATAACGTGAAATCCGACTATCGATATCCAATAAAGTCCAATGTAAAATCGCATTCTCCGCTGGCGGTAGAATGTAACGTTAATCCAATCATACGCGTCAGTCCAGTCGAATAATTTGCGGGGGTAGTTTACTTATAATTTGACCCATGGAAAAAAAAAGGGTCTGTTCGAACGAACGGGACTCCAGGGTTTTTCATTGAGAATTTGCTTGGGTCGGATGGCCACTGTGTACGATCCTTTATTTGACGATGGACCTTACGTGTACTCTCTTTTGGGTAAACGAAAGGCTGGATTAAAATTCAATTCGAATGAAATTTTTTAATTGCATTGACACGTGGTTCGTCATTGTATCAGTTCCAGCATACTTGACAAACCCTTGACTTAAAATTTTTTCAAGTCAGTAAATTAATTAATATATGCTAATTATTAAATGAAATTGCAATAAGTATTGCGTGAATTTTGACGTCATCCCTTTTTCTGCTCGGGTTTTATCTTCGCGATTTAAAAAAATTTTAACCACGGTTTACGTCCCACGGTCCTTCTCGCGTGATGACTGTGATTTGAAAAAAGTTGGATTTTTTTGTCACGAGTATTATACGAATATACGAAGTTTCTGAACCTGACGAAAAAAAAAAGGGGGAAAATGCGATAAGCTTTGTGCTTTGGGAAAACGAATAGCGAATTTGATACTCTATGGTTATATATACTTGACAGACGTATCTCCGAGCGAGCAGCTGATTGGAATGCTGGAGGCTCGGAGTGCGACAGAGAAGTGCGAGGCGTTCGAGTTAAGGGAGGAGGAAGTGGGATAAAGTGAGAGGGGGGAAAGGGGTGATGGGGGGAAGGAAAGGCAAGAGGGAGCGAAAGTACGAGAAATCGAGAGAGGGCTGCTGTTGATGTTGAAGCTGCGAAAGGGGGAGGTTGGTATAGTGCAGGGTTGAAAGTTCAACATTGAGGGGTGGGGGGTGGGGGTGGGGGTTGAGCGGTGACAGTGACAGCTATGGTCTATAAGTTCCTTCCAGGACGACGAGCTCTTGAATGCCGCGAAAATAAACGAGCAACTACCAACCCCAAACTGAACTCCCCAACCCCTCAGGACACAGCCGATCCTCCCATTCGGATAGGTCAGAGGTAACGGGAAAACGTTATTCGGAAACCGATAGCTTATCGAATCAAGTGCAGGTAAACAAAATTTATCTTTTTTTTTTTTTTTTTTCTTAAGTGGGAAAATTGTTCGACAGATTTTTCATGATTTTACATTATAATTTTTCTCTTTGATCGTCCTCAGCTTTGCGCACGTGTTCACGAATCTAGGGGATGTTATTCTTGGCTTCAGTTTTGCCAACTTTGAAACTCACTGTACATTGCTAATGACCCCGTTCATGCTCCAAGCAGTATATATGTGTTTATGGCATGCTGAAAGTTTGTTCGGGAAAAATGACTATGACCTTGGGAAAGAATCGAAGAGGGTACAATAATTTTTTTTTAATCGCCCATATCGTGCTGTTCGTGTGACGGCCGATAATCAATAATTTTCACTTTTGATAAGCTGAACTTTAATTTCAAATAGATGATAACGTTGATATCCAGAGAATTTGAGAGTATTTCATTCGTAGCATTGAATTAATATTTCTCATATATTAAAATTTTATTACGCATATATTCATTTGCGCTAATGAAATTCCGACTTCTGGGAAAAAATGACTGTCGCTGCGCGGTACGGTAACATTATTAAAAATTTCTGTCGCACGCGCCAATTGACAAATGTCAGTCGTTTAATTTGAATTTTTTATTTGTCCGTATGCATTGCGAAATGTGGATGACAAAATTCTGTAGGGCACTGGACGAAATTACATATGTTTTTTTAACCCTTGGCTTTTACACATCTATTTTCGTACCTTTAGCTTTACGCGCTAATGCAAATTCGCATCAGCGATTTTCAGCAATTTTTATCGTCGTTTGTATCAAGTTGATAAATATTTTTAAAATGTTTTTTTTTAATTTCAAATGTTTTCAATCCAGTGATAAATATTTTTAAAAAATTCTTTTCATCATACCGGTAGATCAGGTACAGTCGATTGCGTACAGAGATTACCTGTATACGTGCGTATACAGAAAATCAGAAAATTAATAGTGCAAATTTTCACTTATGTAACCAAAGGGTTAAGATTGCATCTGATGAATGAACTGATAAATGGCATCGGTACAGATTTCAAATTTCCCCAAAAAAAAAATTGCACTTCAACCAACCAGACACATTCATTAACCGTAGGTTTCTATGCTCTCGCAAGAGATTGTGGCAATTCGTAATGATCGGGTCAAAGTTCGTGAAAACATCTCGACAGTGAAACGAAGTTCCATGTTAAATTCCAGGTGACGTGAGCGTCAGGTGACCCGTTATCGTAAATTGCCTGGTCGAAAGTTAAATTAAACGTTTGAAAATTGAGCAGTAGCCGGTTCCCTTCCCTACGTGCTTTCCGGCATTCGTCCTGTACCGATTATTAATTATGTCGCGAATACATAAAAAAAAAAGATATACATAAAACGACGAAAAAGAGGATCCCGCTGAAATTATCCCGACAGATAATTACCCTTGTACGAGTTTTACTAGTACGGTCCATAATAAATCATTCTTGTCAACAGCGTTGTCGTCGCTGTTTCGTCCTCTTCTTCTTCTTTTTTTTCGTTCGCAATTTATCTGCAGTTTCTCTACCTTTCCTGGGTTAATTATTAGCGCACACCAGCCGCAGCGAGCATAGACTTGGATAATTACCGTGGTTTCCCTCAAGCTCGTTAACAGTGTACCGACGCCCTTTCCTTAGCGAAATCTTATTTTTTTCGAGCAGATGATTAATTTCGCGATGCTCTTTTTCTTTTTCGCAAGTGTAAACGACTGTTTGTCACCGTGCCAATCGCGATACCTGTCGGGTAATTAACGTGAAATTTACGAGATCAGCGGAATCCAATATTTCGCAATGGAAATTTTAATGGGGATCGAATTAATTCCATGATAGCCAGGAGTGAAAATTTTTGACATTTTTTTTTTCTTTTTTTCTTCTCATTCGTAAACCAATGAAATACCGATTGTGCAAAAAATATTCGAAGTTCTTAAACGTTCTGATAATGAACTCTTTTTTTTTTCCTCTTTAAAACGACACTAGGAACAGGCGGTATCATTAAATGTGGTTTAGATCGGGTATTACCGGGCCAAAAATTGCCCAACTCCTTTCCCTGGAGGATTTTATCTCTCATTCGGAATTTAACGTGCAAAATGGCAAAGCGTCTGCGTTCCCGTGAATATTTCATCTAACGGGTGATACCGAAATATTCTCGCGCATTGTGCGCACCCTCGAGCCAGCCACTAATCGATAGTAATTCGAACGAAACGAACGATACGATTGAAACCACCATTTTCTAAGGTGCAATCGAATCGATGGAATCTCATTGAATTTTCGTACCCGCTATAGTATTTTGATAGGACGCGCTTTAAAAAGATTGTAAAAACTTTGAGAACTTCCATCCGGCTGATGAGTTAATTCACGTGATACCGTTTAACCATCCGAAGGGAAATAGGGATGTTCTACTTTCGCTACAGTGTTAATACAGAAATTTTCCCTCTTTATTAACTCCTTGTATGGAGGTAAAGGATATATATACATATATACATATACACTTACAGAACTTTCTAAGCTCCGTGGCTTAATTAATTATTCATTACATAATTAATTATATTTCATTATTATTACAGCATTCAGTTATAATTCAAGTAACGATCTGAGTTTATTAACTTTTCCCAACTATTCTATATTTTCAAATGAAAATAATGTTCAAATATGTATATTTATGTCATTTCTTTTTTTCAATTTATACAACCAAACTTTTACAGGAATCAATAAAATCCTCAAGTTCGTACTCCATCCTCGTGAATATTTCAAATTTATAAATAAACCCATCCACCTCAACCCGTAATTACGTTAATTTAGCTAAAACCCACTTTTACCTATATTCCCCGTATCATTCCCGAAGAACTAATTCTAATCCAGTAATTTCGATTTCCCATCGTTTGATAGTGACCCAGGTCTACTCGATACCCAGAAATCGAGTTTGGATTCTCAAACGAGTAAAGTTTCTAAAAAGCAACGGGTTAATCGAGCTTTACGTCGGACCGAAAGTGTCTGTACATAAGCGTCAGAGAAAAGTGCGAGACTAGCGGATTTTATGGGTCTGACATGATAACGTCAAGTGGCTAGACTGCTCCCAGAGGGCAGCAGCAGGTATGCTCTTTCCTGTATGTTTCGCGCATTCGAGTATATCTCTTTTGACGTCGAACTCCTCTCCTTTCTTTCTCTGTTTCCCCTAGACTTCCCCTCGTCCCTCTCACTCCGTTTCATGAACCAAATACTCTTCTTTCCGGGGGGTCAAGGGGGGGGGGGGCCTCTAAGTGCTTTCTCCTGTCAGTCTCGTTGCACCCTTACACCACCAGAGGGGGACTCTTCCTCTTTTTTTTCTTCAATCCTGATCGACATCGACTCCAAATCTTTCGCGACTTCAAACTATCCCGTTTGACCCCACTTGGACCATCTTCATCTCCTGGTATCACCAGGAGTAAAGGATCCAACCACCAAAGGATTCTGTATTCCTGTACCGATATATCCGCATCCTCTATCCGCATTCGCGTATTAGCTTTGCAGCCGTATTATTCCTGACTAACGATAACCATCCGTACTTCGGCCGTGTTTACACGTAATTCGTCGCGCATTGGAAATTCTGGCTGGTTGCCAAGAGACGGTGACCTTTCCCGATTGACCCAGCTGTAGACGTTAACCCTGTAATACGGAATGAGGAATGCCCGCAAATGAACGGCACACCAAAGGATTCCTTGTTTGGTTTGCTTTCTCGGTCCGATTCCTCCGTTCCCTTCTTTCGCCTTCTTACACTGCTTGACGCTGTGCTCGATGCTCTCCGGACAAATAATATTTTCCTTGCTGTACCAATCTTAGTCGGGGTCTTTGGATTTCGGATTTTGCAGGCTCTGGTAATTAAGTCGTCAAGCGGTAGGCTCTTTGGGGTAATTAGGATACCATGAGGTAATTGACTGCGAGTGTTTTTACAATCCTTCTGGCTTTTAGGGATTAGGCTTATTTGGTTATGTACGTTTTTGACTTTGTTGACCTAGGTCACGAATATGGGTATGCGACAAGATACTGTGTTTGTGGAACTTAACTTTAAATAGGGCTCTGCTTTGAAAATGGTTAAAAAAAATTTTGCGAATTTTTTTTTTTTTTTAAGAGATATTCCAGACTGTTACTCGTGTATTCGTGGGCGATTGCGAACGACTGCATTGTCGTGCTTTTGTTTGAACGAACGAACTCACCGAAGCGTACACTCGTGAGAAAATTAATCAGAGCTTTTTTCAGTGGGAAAGGGTGGAGGGGCGGAAACGAAGTTAAAAAGTAGAACGGAAGAAGAAAGTGGATGTACAGAGATGAAGGACGAGAAAGAGGACAGGAATTTTAAGGAAGGACAGCGAGTGGAGGAGAAAGGTGAAATACGTGGAAGCTGGAAAGGAAGTAAAAAAAAAAAGAAAGCAGAAAAATAGGGAAGAGAGAAAAATGAAGGAAAAGAGTCGGAACGAGAGCGACTGGGAAAAAGAGCTACTGGAAAGTGAAGAATTCTGAAACCCGGAAAGTGGTATGTGAAAATGAACGAAGAGGACATATAAGCGTAGTACGTAGAGGAAAGAGAGAGAACGCGAAAGAAGGATGAATGAGAAATAGAAAAAAAAAATGTTTAATACCTCACCTTTTTGACCCTTTTGAAAAATGTGTCCCACGTCATTTCACTTTTGATTCTTTCGTTCTCACGGACTTTCGACGCGCTCCACTTTACCTGAAGTCAGTATTTCCATATACGATCTAATCGAAAATCTTCTTCTCCTTGTTCCTTATGGCTTTATGGCTTCATAGAGGGCCAAGACCTAATCGAAAATCAATTTAATCGAATCGAAAATTCATCGATCGTCACGCGACACGTGGTCGGTCCTTCCGTTTGTTGCCTGTGCTTTTAGTCCTTCTAAAGGGAATTGGTCAATCGGTAGAAAGTGAAGGCAATCATTGGTGACTTCTATCGTAATGACTTTCTTATACGATGAATAACAGTGATTTCGAACAATTGTCACTGGAGGCGTTATTATGGAGATTGCTTGGAATTTAGCTCATGTCGCTTTCAGCGCTGCGGTTACCCGAGTTAGCAGGTTGTATGTGAATTCAGCTGCAAAGCAACTTCGACCTCGTCTCTTCTTCTGGGCTATTCAACTATTACAGAGTGACCTCATTGTTGCCGTTATCAAGTAGTACGGGGAGTCTGGTAGAATTTTTTTCTTTAATTCTAAAATACGAAAGGACCAGTGTAGGTTGGCCAAGTCAATAGTTTGTTGTCAATGAGGTATATTTAAATTCTGTTTGCGCAAGGGTCTTAAACTTTTAGAGTGGGAAAGAGATCTGGTGTTTTTTTTTTTTTTTTTTTTTGGTGGGGAGTATTGGTTTCTATTCACGTTTTTTCTTGGCGTTTCCCTTATTCCTTGGTCTTATAAGTCCGTATATATTAAGCAGATATGGATATCAGTCAGGAACTTACTTTTGGCTGGCTTACGTCGGGGAGTTTTGGAATTTTTAGGTTACTCGTGATAAAAGATCGGGCGCTATGGGGGAGAATGGGACGAAGGACGTTGGACAGAGAGAGACTGGAATAAGTTTGAGGAGGAAAATTGCTAGAAGTTTTCGCAAATTTTGTGCTCCGGATTCTCCGTTTTTTCTGCTTCATTTTTATCGGCGCACAATTTTACCTTTGTGCCACGCGAAATCCTCCGGAATGCCATTAACGTTTAGCTTGGTTTTTTATCGGTTCCGCAAGCCGTCAGCATAACTTTGTGGTATCGCGTGAAAATCTTTTACAACGCGTCACGAAGATTTTGCAAAATCGAAGCGTGGTTTCGTTTTAAAAAAGAGTGCATCTCGACTTGAAAAATTGCTTGAAACTTTGTTATAAAAAATTTGACGGATCTCTTTGACGCTGCTGTACCTTAACATCTTCTCATTTTGTATGGGAAAATAACAAGCGCATAACATACATACTGCAAGAATAGGAAACTTTATGAAATGTATCAATATAATAACAATATCCCATACGATTTATCAACGTAAAAAGTAAAGCCGAACGTAAAAGCTAAGCATTTTCGATTATACAGTCCGAACAAAGAATTTTATCTGTTCACCATTTTCACTTTGTATTTCGAAAAGAAACGTGTATTCTGTCTCGTTCGCACTTTTCCTTCGGCAAAATATACCCGTCAGGAGAGTCAAGCTTGTTCCAAGCTTTGATCACCTGTGCTTTGCGACTCTCTCGTAAAAAGGAACAAAGACGATTCATATTGCAATATTTTCTTGGAACAAAAAAAAGGTATGTGGTTGGTGACGTCTGTGGTTTTCATGACTGACAACAGCGTGTGCGAATTGTCGAACTGCGAAGAGAACAAATACAAGCTTAGCTTAGTAAAACACTATATATGTATATAGATATTGTGACGTGGAATTCCGACAGTCCACGTACTACAATAGATTCCATTCACAGTCATATTCCATGTTCTACTTCGTACTTTGACTAATTGTTAGTACAATTAGAAACTAGGAGACGCGTTTCCATGACAATACTCAATTTCTACATACGTTACATTGACTTTGATAACGAATATGGAATTATGTGGGATCTTAGAAGTAGCTTAGAATATTCGTAGATCGACAACGTGATTGAACCGAGTCTTATAAAAATATCATATTTCGTTCAGGGTCTATTTAGGGTCTCCACTGGACCCATATAGGCTCCAGGAGAAATTTTGGGTCTAGGAAATCTCAATGTAAAATTTTTGCTTAGGATTTTGGGAATAAAAGAAGGGCATTGTGGGAAGGAAAAATACAAAGGAGAAATGAATAGGTTAAATATTGATGATGGAAAATTTACGGTTTATACACTGGAGTTTCTGGTAAATTTTAACGATATTGTTTTACTTTGATAATTAGTCGCATGGATGAACTACTGAATTTGGACGAAATTTATTAAAATAGGAATTTGGTCTCCAATCAGAAAGCGAACGGCTCGATGGGAGGGGGTAATACGAAATTAAAAATTTTTTTTTTGGTTTTGATTAAAGTTTCTTTGATTATGGGCTGTGTCAAAAGTTGAAGTGTGTGTCGCAGCATCCCTAGATTGCAGGGGTCAATGAGGAGTTGCATTGGCAATGGAGCCACAGAGGGAAGCAAGACTCATCGGAGTCTTCGGTGGACCTTGAAATCGGCTGAGGTTCAAATCTGAACTTAAAGGACAGTAAAAGGGCTTGTTAAGTAGACGTAGAATAGTGATCTCTGGTTTAATACCTCATTTATTTTATTCGTGTTGGTATTACCTGGAACGAAGTCAGCAGCTGTTCATCGTAGGGTATGCGTTTTTTTTTCGGTTGCGTAACACAGTGGCATCTAAATAAAGAGCAGTTATTCATGAAACAGATAAACAGTCGTATGCGTAAAAGTACATAAATGTATTTCGGGTGAAAAATGAAATTGTCGATAAATGAAAGTTCGGTCGGTAAGGAAGAAAAAAATTGCATATTGCAATCTTTGGTTGATACTGGTAAATGTTTTGATTTTATTTCTTTGAAGCGCGATTCGATGAAATTCGCGATTAAAAAGCAATGCAAGTTGGAATTGTGCAGGGTGATTGAATTTTTTTATTTAATTTTTTTTACTATCAAAAGTTGAGAAAATCTAGTACGAGAGATATGGTATTCTTAATAATTTGGATTTTAAATATTTTTTTGTTTTATTAAATTTAATTAAATTTTTTTTTGAATCCTCATTTAATTGAATTTGTATTTTTTTAAATTTCATTATTACTTTTTTGTAGTTATCTTGCAAAGTTTTTCAATTTTTGAATAACCCTTTAGGTTCCGACCACCCGAGAAGAAAGTACTGTGATGGTCTCAGTGACGATTATAAAAATCCTCACTGATCACTCAATTAGGTAGTCAGTATGGAATGAACACTCAACTTTAATCGGCTTCCATCTTAATGGATCCTCTTGATGGCAATTAATGGGAAACCAACGAATCCCGCAATTTCTTAGCGAATCGCGATTTTAAAGTCTTTCCCGAAACTTGGAAATTTATCCTCGATTTTTGATTTCTGACTATCGAAGGGATTGCCGTAACGATCGTTATTATTTTACCTCAAATTTATTCCGCCCACCGCAGCCCTGACGGAAAGTTTAGCTTGTCTCGAGCCAAATATTACCGTGCTGGAATCTCCGGGTACATTAAATTCTTGAGATTAATAACGGGCGACGCCGTCTTTGCAAGAAGCCGGTAAAATGAATGAAAAAAATTACGGCGAATCTTTCGACAAATATATTACAGCAGCTACGTATTAACTACTATATTACATACAATATTAAACGTCCATTTAATATCTTGAAAAAAAAACAATTAAGCCACAATCATCATATATCCACTATTCGTTATATTTATCTTTACCGTTAAAAAATAAATTTCGAAAATATAGATACAGTGGAACCCAACCCAGCTTACCTAATACAGTAACACGTAAGCTATACAAAAAAACTAATCAGGCACGAAAAATTGGCAGGACGTTTCCTTCTCTCTTGTTTCCCCCCCAAAAAAAAAGAAAACGAAAACATGCCTCTCCACTTCCCCATGTACACTGGCCGAAGATAAGCTGGGGAAAATTCCACTGTAAAGTCATTCGTTGCTACCTTATTTTGCAAAAAAAATTAAATTCCAAAAATCCGTATAAGGTCAATGGCGCAGTCATCGACCATATACCGGTGATCGTAAGTTGTGTTACGATACTGTAGATTTTGCTACAGTCAAAGCACACTCTAAGGATTACTGGCACATGGCTGATTACCGGGTCAACCTGTCGCAGGTAAAAAATTTTTCAAAATTTTAATAGCACACATTTTCAGATTCCGCATTAACCACCGATGAAAATAATCAATATCAAGTATCTGATAACCGTGATAGTTTAATCATTATCGTCCGAAATGCTTGAACGTTCCACGTGTACTTTGTCAGGTCATCCAGAACCTTAGAAGGCATAGGAGTTTTAATTGGATCGACCCTCGAGCTTCATTTAATCGAGAGAAAAGAGGGTGTGGCAGATCGGAGAAGAGCTAGATGCCGTACAGGGTTAATAGAGGAGATGGTAAGACCCTTGGGACCCACAGCACTGTGCTTTGATATAGGTTGAGGGGGGAAAAAAAATGATTAGGAATTTTATTACTGTAAATTTGCATTATTCATTTATTTGATTAAAAACAATCAAAATCTTCGTTATAATGCGATATTGATTACCAGATACAAAATCGGTATCGGATGTCACTGATCCAATGTTATCGCTTTGGGACGGAGGGGGTCGGAGGTATGCAATGAAAAATTGAGTAGTATCATCTCTGCTTTGAAATAAAATTCTTCGTTGGATTTATTTTTCAAGATATCAAACGCCATCTGGCGATATCGAATATCTGCCAAGAATTTCGCAGAAACAGAAGAGCCGGACTGTGAACTGACCCGTGACACGCAGCATATGAATTTTCTTGATTGATGAAAGTATAACGATCAAACGCATTGTCCTTGCTGATAATTTTTCTTTTTTCTATTAACTGTTGAAAAATTATGTTGACTTTTTTTTTATTCCAAAATTTCGAATATTTGCACAAAACACTTTTGTGCTTATCGCGTGGACGTTGGTAGACGAAAAACAATGAGAAATACACTTGTGCGCAATTATTTGTACGAACAAGTATAATTTTGATTTTTTAAAATAATTTTCTAAGTCAAAATAATTGTCAAGTGTTTCTATTAAGCAGAGGTGAAAAACTTGTTGGTTTGAAACAGGAAGGACAATTTTAGTAATAATACACCCACGTTTGCCGGATACGTCAAGTACAGGGTATCCAATAGTTTTCGCTGTAACGAGTAAAACATTGGCTTTTGATATTTAATCGATTAAAAATAATAAAAGTTTATCCAATCAAATGACTTGTTATCAAGATTGTGAGAAGTCAATTTTTCCAATTTTTATATCAGCCTTCATTCGTTTCCTTCTAGGGGTCAAAAAAATTATCAGGCGAAACCATTTATAAATTGACTTGACTTAGAAATTTTGTGACAAAAAATCAAGTTAATTTTGACACGTTTTAATAATAATTTTACCACACCTGAAATGACGTTTCAAAATGAGACTAGATATACACGAGACATTTGTGTCCCTCGACAAATATCTTTCCTACACGCTATTTGCTCTCTACTCCGATCTATACCTGGACGACAGAATGTTATATCGGATGCAATTCTTTCTGTCTCCATTATAAAAAACTGATCTATCTTTATTCCATAAAGTCTGTCCCTCCAACTCGCCTTCTCCCTTAGCCCTGTACACTACCAAGAAACAGCAAGGACTAGAAGCGGTTCGGCGAAACGTAGGAACCAAGCCGGAAAATCAATATGGAGTGGATGGTGTGTGGACGGCGCGTGGCCGCCCGACAGCGTTTCGTCACTTGACGAGTTTCAGGCAAATCCAAGGCCTGCAATTCCAAAAGCCACGCATTTACCCTCAAAATCCATTCCCAGACGATTCTCAGTCAGCCGGAGCAGCCGTGCGCACAAATTGCGACGATTCGAAGCAGCGACAGAAGGCAGCACGGTGAAGCGCGCGTTGTAAACGGTCAATCGAATTGGTAGCCCACGAAGTCAGGTTCGAATGAATGTTTACCGGTAGCCCCGGGCAAGAAACGATCCCACGTGGGTGGGTATCCCTTCGCTATAGCTTGCAGAACCCATAGAGTTTTTATATTTTCCCTGAAAAACATTGTTTCCCAGGAAAATTAATTTCACGAGAGACTCCATAGCCGACGGCAAACATACCAGGCCACGTGGTGTCAAAAGCTTCCCAACCGCAAGCTCAGGATGGAGACCAAGTCCCACGTATCCATCCCCTCCGCTTCTTGCGTCTGGCTGCTACCTGAGGTTAACAAAAATAAATAAAAGGGTCTACATAGAGAGTCCAGACAATCACACGTAATCGATCGACGCAAGCTGCATGGTTGGTACCTGTACCTGCGAGTAGGTCCAAGCACCAGTGGAAGCCTCGAACTAAAAAGGGAAGAAGGCGAAAGTTAATGCAGTTTGCGTTGGGGCTGTGAATAATGCATTTTGCCGCGAGAAAGCATCGGGGTACCAAGAAAGGCGCGAGCCATCCCTGTCAAAGTAGTGCGCATGCGCAGTGGGTACGAGCTCCTCAGGTGGGGGTAACGGTTAAGGAGTCGGAGCTAGGGGTTGGATGGTTGGCGGATGGGTGGGAGTGGGTGAGGGAGGGGTGGGGGCTCGAGATCGTAGGGTGCGGCGGTGGTAGAGGGCGAAGAGAAACACGGACCTCCGCCGGTGGGAATGGGTGGTTAGGAATACGGTAGGGTGGGGGAGGGGATGTTGAGCCACGGGAGGGAGCGACCCTCCCTCCGTTAGTAGTGAAGGTGCACGTTGTGCCAGCCGGCAGTAGCAGGAGCCGTGCTACACGGCCTACGGCCCCAGTACGGGTCGCCCTCTTCTTCTGTGGTCACGCGAAATGTCAAAAAAAGTCGTATCCTACCTGGTTCCGGAGACACGGGAGAATCGTCAGTTTCGTGGGAAGGACCGGAAATCGCCGAAGAGTGCCGTCGAGAAGTCTCGACTAAAATTTCATTCGGAAAATCCTACCGAGTCTTATCCCAAGCGCAATTCCTACGGAGTCGAGTTCGCGGAACGGCGCTACCCGGTTTTGCAGTGAGTGTTCAGTGGGAAGGGCCTGTGAGTGAAAGCCAAAATCGGGACAAGGAATAAGATATAAATAAGATAGCAGTGATAACAAGTCGCATCCGGTGCTTCTGAGGTTGTTCGCGTCGCCTAAGAATCGCCTAAATGTTCGTCGGATAGCTTTTGGCCTAGGTCTTCGGTCTTTGTCATGTAAAATTTCAGGTCGATCGGATTTGAAATTTCGAAGGCGGCCGGAGGGAAAAACACGAAATGAATATTTGGCACGTGACTGGTGATCGGTAATTATCGTTGTCGGATGAAGTGCGCCCGGAATCTTTTTATTCGGGCATTTTATTCAATTGGTGATTCTGTGTCTTGTGCTGTGTCAGTGTCTGTGAGGTTGCACGAGTGATTCGTGTCGTTTTCAAGTGTTTCGAGGGGCAATGCGATCTTAATGATCGAGAATCGAAGAAGATCGGCTGATTGGCTCGTTGATCATCGTGACTGGTTCCGTGACGTAATCGGTGGTGCTGATAAGCCGATAGCAAATCGTGAAATAATTTTTCTCAAATATACCGTGTCATGGGATACAAAGCCCTGCGAGATAGCTGGAGGGAAAGTAACCCGAGAAGAAAAGAATTAAATCGATGATTTAAAAAGCGAGGGAGGTTTAATCCTTGCGAATCGATCGAGACGCTTTAGAACCTAAATTTACGAGAGGTTTTAAAATCCTACGATCCTTCGCGAGTCTTTGCTACGAATTACACGTTGAATCGATAAAAATCTACGTCACTTTAAATTTATTACGTCTAACGGTAGCTGCAGCTGAGATCGCTATAAAATTTTGGCCGAAGAAATCGGCAGTTAAATTATTAATATTGATATATATATATATTTAATTCTATATACATTCGTATATCCATATACATCTATATATTTGATGACCAATCAATAACTGTCAATTATCATTAATCAACTCGTTCAAGTTTTACCGTTCGACTATTATAGATGTTTACTGTAGCTAAACTAGATCTGCCGGCATTGCCGAAAATCGACAACGAAGAGTGAATCGGCCTAATCAATGCTAGGGGATGAAATATCGATTTTAGGATTTATCAATAATTCAATCTTCAAAGTCGATCGGCTATCCTGCTACGAGTTATTCAATTAACACCAGCCGATCAAAAGGTAAGCGGTCGTCCAAGATCTTACCGATCGAACGAGTTTCCACCGCGCGAATATAAGATGTCAAACGAACCTTTATTTTTTGGCTGATTTTGCATCGATGTCACAAAACGGAATCCTGGAATCTTTTTTTTACGACGAAAATAAGGTCAGGACTGCTCATTGAAATTTGACGCGCACATTGGCGCGTCTCATCGATCCTCTCGATAGCCGACGGGTCACAATCGTCATACCGGAAGTGTAGTCGCAGACGTCGAATAAAGAAACGGAAGGACAGGGTGCATATTTAAGGGCGGGGGAGGGGGGGGGGTGGATTCTTTTCGAGTCACCTTCCAAAAAATCTATCGTTGGGACGTATTGCTGACTATTTATTTTTTTATGTATATTATTTAAATTTAATAGGGCTTGTTTCCATCGGATGCTCTTAGTGTGTCCGTAATATCATTATTATTTCGACAACCCTTCGTATCCGGTTTAACCTCCCCTGGTTCCATTAGATCTTCGTTCCTTCAGTGTTTCTACCTTTATCCCTGTTGGCTGATTCGCATGGAACGACGAATAGACCAACTTGAATACGTGCCAGTGCCAAGACACTTGTTGACATTCGCGATCATTTCGCAGTGTATCTTGATATTGTGTAACGGCCTATACTTCTTATGCCGGTTTACATGAGTATCGCTCTTGAATGGATGATCGGTTGCGAATACCAATTTGGCAACTGCGACGCAACCATTTCCCATCGCGGCGAAGGCTGAACCAAGTTATGTACGCAAGTGTGAACTCACCCTTACGGTACGCGTTAAGCCCATTTGTCCCCCGACGCATAACTCACATCTGCGATCCCAGGGACGTCTCTGTGATCGGGGCTGAATTTGGGGTATTTTTTTTGGAGCGATTAATGACAGATATTAAAGTCACTCAATTACCTTAAAGCGGCGGAAACGATTTTGTTTTTCGTATTTTCAAAATTTACTTGGGGAAGCAGATATCTGTAATCGAAGGGTGGCGAGGGTGGTAATAGGGGGTGATTGAGTTTCCTGCCGGATAAAACAAGGTTATGGGTATAGACAAAAAATGCATAAATCTTATTCGTGAAATTTAATCTAAGATATCTTCAATCGATTTTGGATTATATCGTAAGTATATGCTACCGTGTCAAAGGTCAAAGGAGTGTTAGGGATAATAATGGTTTTGCCGTAGTTACTCTAGTTTCCAAAAATTGTACAGACAGACTCAATCGACTGGCTGTTTATATATTTTTGAAAATTTTAATAATCAAAAGCTCTATACGAAATTTGGATAAAAAATTGATTAGATCCAATTACCTTGATAAAAGAAAGTCTAGCGGCGCTAGGAGATCTGACCCCGCGACCTGGCTCTAAATAATTTCCAATCGATCCGTGGCCCAAGTCATTGACTCTTATCGTCCTAGAGACCAAAGCTCAGAGTTCAGGAGAACCGATCTCTTGGTATCTCTTGAATTACTTTTTTTTAAATATCTTTTTCTTTTTTAATCTCTTTTTCTTTCTTCCTACGTCGAGGTTATCGTTCGATCGACAAACTTGATAATGAATTGATTTTTTTTTTTTTTATACCACTCAGCTCGCATCTGCGCGTGACGTCGACATCTGGGTAGCCTTTTCAGGCCTACCACCCGCTTGAAAATATTCAGCAAAGAGTTTCCCCATTAGGGTGCATCATGTACTGCTTTAAATCATAGACACTCTTTCTCATCCGAGTCCTCGACCTGGTTCGAAATCAGTCAATGACGTAATCTTCCCCTCGGGATTTTCCCGGCTCTGTGATTTAATGTTGAAATCGATCGTTCAGTTTCGGGTATCAAAAGTGATCAACTGCGAAGTCAATTGTTTTTCGATAATCTCTCGTGAATTTTGGAAATATTTTTTTTGGGGTCTTTTCAAGCGACGACAGAAACTGAGGGTCGAAGCGTGTATGACCAGAGACAAGCGATCGCTTCATTTAGGACGGTTCTCTTTTTTTCTCTTTAGACAATAGTACAGCGGAGCCAGTTTACAAGATCAAAGCAATACGGAAGATGCTGCCCTGTGTCGAATATCATCCCAGCCTCTTTTGCTTTTCAGGCTTCTATCCTCGACTCTCTCTTTGCGAATCATTTTAAAAAGGTCCGGGAGCAACACGTAAATTCCGAATGGCCAATTTTCTTGAACGAATTGCTAAGAAATTTATTGAAAAAAACGGCAAAAACAATTCTCAGGGAACGAGGAAGCAATCTCGTTCTCTAGTATGAGGACTATTATGATTATGACGTACAATAAATTCAATTTTGCCAATTTCATATGCACAGTCTTGGGGACGCATGAAAATTCGGATTAAGTAAAATGAAAATTTGAAAGTACGAATGAATATTTTTTTTTTTCAGGAAAAAAAAAGAAAATTCCATTCTCTCTCGCCGGTCACTTTATCGCAAGATAGTTTGAAAATTCTTACCTGCGGTTACACCGCTACTTCGTGCAGACATCGCGTTAGCATTTTCGCACGAGTTGCCAAAGTTCCCTGTCATGCAAATCTACCAGGCGCTTTGGTGCTCCTGCGTAAAAGCCTCGAGGATTGCGCAATAACGTTGCACGCATAGGAGAGCCTGCGGTGGCCGTTGGTACAATCTGTTACTCCGATGCAGCGACGTATCCTGGTACAGCTTTGTGAACGGGCCTTTACACCAGGGAAACGCCTTGCCCATGCTCGCCACACCCGAACCTAATGGGGGTTACTGTTTGCTTTATCTGCTAACGCAAGACGAAGACAGTAACAGTTTGCGGTAAAGATGGATCAGGGTAGATTGAACGGGGCAGAGAGAGAGAGAGAGAGAGAGAGAGAGAGAGAGAGAGAGAGGAAAGAAAGGGGAAAAATATTAGAAAGAGTGAGAAATTCTCAACGTCCGCCTAATCCGGCACGAGCATCCCGGACTCTTACGAAGAAACGTTACGGAGATTATGCTTGTCTCTAATCTTATAGCCAGGGATGATCCATGTACGTTCCAAAGAATGGAAAAGTTTTATGATCCACGCACAGTTTCGGTCACGTAATAAATCCCGCGAAAACGTCCTTCACTTCCGGGAAGGGGTGTAACAATTTTTCCGAGGATCTCGCTTTTTTTTTTTATTTTCATATCCGCCCAAACGCCACGGCATCTTCACTTCCAATTTACGTACTCATCTCGATATCCATCTGGCGTTAATGACACGTACTACATCGCTTTTTTTACTACTTACAGATGAAAACGCCTGACGATGCATCGGGACGAATATCTTGGTTTTAATTCGATTTGAGTAATTTTCCGAAATTCAAAGCAATGTCGGTCAATTTTTATATCCATCGCGTTGAAATTCGTGAGTGAATTTTTTAAATACTTTTTTTATCAATTTTCGAGTTTGTTACTTCAAAATCGTTAACTAAGTCATTTTTTGGTGAAAATTCGGCAGTTTCTCGATGCCGCGACTGCTTGCCAATTGTGAAAAAAAAAAATTCCTACGACTCTGCTCATCGCTCGTTCTATTGTTGTTCGTGAAAAGACCTAGCATACATTCAAAATCTTTTTTATCAGGTAGTTATTATCAGTGAGGACGAAAAATGATAAAAAATTAATAACAAGAACAGTACTTGGTATTCGATATATTTCCGTTAATTAAACAACTACAAAAAATATATATATACATATACACCATTATACACGTGACTCAGTCGATAGTCGAGCGATGGTTAATTTGTCCAGGTTCGATCCTTTTAATTAATTCTTTTTTCTATTATCAATCACTTACAGCAACGCGGAGACAATTTTCCACTAATTAATTCGCAAGAATTACCATCGAGTCACCCGCTTCGCCAATAATACTCTCACCGTCCCTCCTGTCCTCTTGTCTCTATTTTATTCCATTTACCTTCCCGGTATTACTGATACGTGTCTATTTTGATCGAACGAATCTATTTAGCTTCCGTTGCGCGTCTCCGCGCGACGCTTCGCTTTAATCCATTTTCGACTTCCGTCGCGAACGCGAGCTTACGATTTCTTTTCGTTTCAGGAAACTTCGTTTCCTCCTCGAACAATTGAAATACATTACTTGAGAACGGCGCGAATAGAAACGATTTATAGTTTCTTGTTTCTCGTATATTATAATGCAACACTGCGTTAAGACACGCAATATTAAATATACTCACACAAATATATATATATATATATAAATAATAATATAGGACGTAGAGAAATCCTCGTCTCAAATGTCTCCAGCATCTTCCTCGAGTATAATGTAACTGAAGCGTAAGATTCTTTGTACCCGATGATTGTATCTGTTCTTAAAGGGAGTTACTTAGGACCCTACTTCATATATAGATTGCATAATGGGATTAGCATAACATCAGAAATTACCATAGCCGACCGTACCGGGCAAGATAACGTCCATTTTCACAGACTCTTGTTACCGAGCAAATCCTAAAAGACCTTTTTTTGCGACCCCACTCAAGGTAGCCGTTTCCGGTGAATGGCATAATTAAAAAAAAATTCAACCCCTCAATTATACCTTCGTAGCCAAGTTATAACGCGCGAGTTATTCGCAGTGCGAAGAGGATTAAATGTTGTTATTTTTTTTCTGAAATAAAATTTTTTTCCCAGCCTCCACACGGGACCCCTACCGGGGATATCTTTGGTCGGCTAATCCCGTTGACATTTTATTTCACTTTGTTTATTTGATTATCGGTGCGGTCGTTATTCTTGCCAAAGCGCTACCCGCTGTAACGAGGAGTTTTCATTTTTTGCTTTTTTCTTTTAATTGTATTTTCAGGCTACCTTCGGCTCTGGGATTTTCACACGGTAATGCCGAACGGGGTATAGGCGGTTTAGTCAGCATTAAATCTAACTGGTACAAAGTGAACTAAGTGAACGCAGCGAACGAAGCGAACGAACTGAGCGAAGTGAGCGAGGCTCAATGTGCTAAAATCACGTTTATCCAAAACGTGATCGTTAATCGTGACGGTTTTTTTTTTTCAGCCAGTTTCACCCAACCTTATGAAAATTTCAATATTTTTCTAGATACCTAAGCACAACGACGTCACGATGATTATTTTTTACTTAAAACGTGCTCGTGAAGAATCTCCATATAAAAAAGGAAAAAGCTACAGGAATAGCTTCTTTTCCTATTTTTTGTCTCCCTAGTAATTAAACGCACTCGATGGTAAACAGCAGTGAAAGCCACCGAAAATCTAATACGTACAGCTAGTGAGATCGATTAGCCCAAGGAGCCTACCGAATATCCAAACGATAAATCAGTAGCAGAACGTTAAACCCGAGATTCCTACAGCAACCAATTACCATTGGCGTCTCCTGGCGCCCAAGAGGAAATTCACAGGAGCCCAAACGATCGCGAGGGAGTTTAGTGATTTGCGGCTACGTGTCAAATCGATATATCGACCGTTCGGGTTATAAAATAGATCGGATTGGAGACGATGAAATTTCAGGAAGTAGAAGGGCGAGGAGAAAAATAAAAGACTGGATTATAACGCGTCCGGTATACTTGACTCTGATCAACGTTTCTCCTTGTGAGAAATAACATGGTCGTACGTTACATACATTACGTGTATAATATTATATATATATATATGGGTATATCTTAACCAGTCAAGGAAAAAGGTTAGGGAGGAATTGATCGGGGAAATGGCAACCATTCGAAGCGACCTGTTAGCCAACGATAAATCGTCCTGATTCTGCCGCATAAATCTCTTCTTTGGCTCCCTGCAGTTTACCAGTAAATTTTACACTTGATACGAGATGCTTTTACCGTAATATTTCTGTCAACCCCCGTTGGGCCCGCTTGAAGGTGCTCGGACTAATTAATCGGATAAGAGTTTGACGCTTCCGTAAACAAATAACAAGAGGTCAGCTTCTCTTCGTAGACTCTTTTCTGATCCGTATCTCCTTGCACGCCCCTTTAGCGCACTTTGCAAAAAATTCCAAAAAACGTCATAATCGAAGAGCGCAAAGGCAAAGGCTATTTCTATACAAAGAGGTGGAAAACTGCTTTCTCGTAAATTATTATTTTTTGGCTCTTACGTGGCCTTTTTTTTACGCTGCCAGCACTGCTCTCAGCTTAGGTACAGTAGAGAGAGAAAAAAATCGCCATATTTCAAGTTCGCAAGGGAATTTCGTGTAGCCAGGCACGTTGCTCGTCCTCGTATGTAACCTAACTTGTATATATATGTATATATATTATATAGTATATATATGTATGATAGTATAGGAAACCTAGGATCGTTCTTATTTTTTCGATAGTGTAATAGAGCCGCGGGGTTCTTCTCGTGGTGAAAGACGAGAAATGGAAATATACCGGAACGACGCCGACGCCGGTGGAGACGACGCCCTTACGTCATTTACTTGCCAGTACTTTCTTTACTAACTTTTACGATAACGATAAATACCTGTTATTCTTTGAGGAAGGAACACTCTCAGCCAATGTTATACGTTAAGTGTGTCTGTGTTTTTAAAAGGTTAAAGTTCAAATACCGTCGAAATAGAACGAAGTCTAGAACCACTTTCAACGAAAGGGTAGTTTTTCTCTTTATTTTTTGTACGTTCTTCGAGTTTAAGGTTCGCCTCAGAAGGCTGAAGATCCTTCAACTGTGAATGTTTCTAATCTTACCAAGTTCTCAGTCTGAACTTAGAATTCTGACGTTTGTCGAGATTAGATAATAAAACAGTCCGGAGTTACGGATTTTGGGGAAAAAAGTTTGTGCTGAATTTTTTTTCTCGATAATATGATAATTACCACTGATAGGAGTACCTCTGTCATTTTCTTAAATTATTTTTATTTCACCCTCGTAAACATATAATATGTATATACGCTTATCAGTCTTATCAGGCATACAGCTTTCGAAGTTCTGTTATCAACTGTATATTTATAGTTATCTGATAATTGTCATTTACAGCTCTTTAATCTTCTTCATGATCCTTGATTATTATCACCTGTTTTTATTATCCGTCAAAATAATTCGATCTGCCCATTAATCGATTCTGACCTATAGGATCTGATAAAATTAATAATTAAAAAAAATACTTTTTCCCTTAATCAAACTTCGCTAATAATTCATTAACAGGAACTTAAATTTTTATAATAAAATTATAAATTATCATCATTATCCTAAAGAACTTCTTTACAGAATTATTATAAAACCAACAAGACACTTGTCTCCTACACATTTTCCTTAATCGATAAGTTCCCAAGAACCGTCACTTTAAAAAAACTTTACTTCTTTTCCCGTCTACCCTTGTCCGACCATTAGCGAAGCCCTTTCCCTTCCACTATCCTTTTTCCACTTTCAAGTATTTTCCCAAAACGATCGGGTCTTTGTCAACCTCGTTTTCCCGTCCTGTTATCCTTTTACCGAGCACACCGTCTATGCATCCCTAGCGCAGCTCCAATTGGTCTCGTTGGTCTCCCTGGAAATATGCAGTACCGACCTATAATTGGACTCTGCCGAGTCCATGGAGAATTTCGCGAATTGCCCAGAATCAAACGTTCGCCCGTGTGCACGTAGCTTTAGCTTTCGCTGGCCGTTTCTACGTAATTGACATCCCCGTGTCTCGTAGCGACGCCCAAGTGTCTTCCTTAAAGGGAAACATAAATTTTCTTTTCTCCTTATCTCGCGAGAGACATTTTTCTTTTACCCGGGACAGCGTAAAATTTTCTCGTAATCCTGGATTTTTATATCGTCGCCAGTTTTCTTTGTAAATTTTCATACTTTTCCGGCATTACGTGCAACCTCGACTTGTATCTTTATCATGTGCAGCGATGGGCGCGTGATGCGCGCGAGAACAAACAACAAAGTTCCATTGGAATACTTGGTGCGTGAAATTACGGTCGTCACCTGCGAAAATGTTGGCTTCCATTATTGTTCCGACTTTAACGTCACGTGATGATACACATACGTGGATCACGTACGTTATCCTATTTTCATCTCGACGTCGAGGCCATCGAAGATGAATAATATCTGTCTTTACTAACGGTGTCGTGCGTATTTTTAGTACACCCCGTAAATTTCTATATACACAGTGCGTTGCGTCGTCGCTGTGTACATTTCGATTAGACACGACACTCGTGCGTAATTCTTCGGTAATTTTCATAGAAAAAATTGTACCTTGTCAAATGATTCACCTATGACCCTTTTCCACGTGTATGGATACAGCGTGTTTCAAAATGCACTGAAAAGGTTGAAATAAAAAAATTTGGCAGACATTCGCTAATTAAATGAATTGGTGTGTCGCGATGAAAAGAGAATGTAAAAAATATATTTTTTTTTTTTGCAATTCGTGAAAAACTCCACGGATGTTCTTTCTGCCGGAATTACATGTATGAATTTACGGATAATTGCTTATTCATGTGAATTGTGACAACTCGACATTGTTTCGTTATTATGATTGTTATTCGGTGCCAATGGCCTGCGTATATTATCGGGTAAAGGGTTGCGTGAAAATATATTAAAATTTTTAATCTCCGTTTTTACTATGTTCGAGGAATATTCTCTTGATATAATTATGTAAATTCTTTTTCTTTTTTTTTTTTCTTGCAAACCTTCTTACGACGTAATCAGGATAAAGAGGTCGCGGTAATTCTCTGTGATCGTAAAGTACGATGAATTCGTCCCTCGACGAGAAACGTTTAAATTTAACATTTGCAATGAATATATTTTACACGGAAACAGTTACATGTATTATTTATATCCGTTTTTGCACAATGCTCGATATCGATGCTCCTGTACTAGAAGATAATTTATCGTGTTCTTTATAAATCGTAAATAGCATTTTATATGTACAACTCGTAATCAGTTATACACTGATATCAATATACACTATAAATCGGCAAACGTGTTTCATATTAAATCGTTATAATATATATATACAAACATTTTCATTAATGACAGTCGTAAATTATTCTACTATTGCGAGCAAAATTCCAGCAAAGCGATAAAATTTTTTCTCTTATACGTGAGAATAATAAAATTTCCGTTGTTGCAAGGTTTTTGTTATTTTAGACTTTTTTTCTAATAAAAACTCTGTTTCTACGTAATTCGGTAGATAAACTTGACGAATCGCCAAAGACTCGAGTTTACCTCGAACCACGGAAGAAGTCTGTCTCGATTTATTTCCTTGTATTCAATAAAAGCGTATATCCTATCAATGACAAAAAAAATTTCACTAAATTCCACAAATACATATAATCAATGAAAAATTTTCCATTCTGCCCGCGACTCTAAATTTTCATATAGTTTTCGCACAGAGCCAACATAAAACAGCTCATTCAATTCGCAATGAGTATTTCGCAAGCGAGACGAAAAACACGAGTGTTCATTCACAGTCGCGCCTCATGGAATCCAATTACAGACGCAAGCTAGTTCGCCAGATAGCGTACGGAAGTTCGTCAAGGTTTCGCGTAAAATGGTTTAATTAAGCCGAACGAACGAAACAGCAGACTAGTCGCGAAGAAGGAAGCAACTGGGTCGACGGATTCTGGACTCTTTTTTTTTCCCCTAAACAAATAGGTTATGAGTCTCCGTCACGTTTTGAAAGAGAACTGACGCCGGTGCAAAGGAGTAATGACTAGGGGCGGAAGTTGTGGCCGGAGGGGAGGCGAGGGTGGGATAGCGAAGAGAGAGGAGAGGTCGTGCAGGGGAAGATTGTCGAAGAGAGAGATAAGAGAGGTAAGAGAAAAATGGTGTTGCGAGAGAGAGAGGGAGTGGTAAAGTGGGGAGGGGAGGGGAGGATTTGGCTGCGGGGTCGAAGGGATGAAGACACGCTAGGAACAACCGTTACCAAGTAAACTCACAGAGAAAATCCCCACGTAGCCTCGGGCAAGCTTTCTTTTTTTTTTTTGAGATTTTGCGTCATTTTTTTCTCGAGGTCGCAAACTTTCGCGGGATTCTCGAAGAATTTTTCTTCGCGCACTCGCAAGGGATTGTGAGATATTCGCGACACTCTCCGTCGTGCTGTTGACAAACGTACGTTGACTCTACTGGCGAAGAAAAGTGGTCTCCTGGTTTACATTTTTGTAATTTTTTTCTCTCTTTTTCTTTTTTTACGGCAGATAAACCTCCTTTCGCAGAATGGACAAATTTAATGCGGGTTCAGTCGCCCTTCTCCCTTTGCCATATCTCTGAGGTTCCTAGAGGTTTTACAACGTCACGGTGGGTTCGCTCGACAAGGGTTTTGAAGATCTAACTAGGGGAACAAAGGTGAAAGAAAGCGTTGGGGGATTTTTCAAAATTCTTTTTTTTTCACTTTGATAAGGATCAAAAGAAATTGGTAATTTTTATTATACTCACGCAGAAACGATAGCACGTGACTTATTTGAACTAAGCTTCCAGACCTTATATCTGGTCGTTTGTTCAATGTCAAAATTCAGTGTATTTCCAAAAACAACCCTTACCATGTCAGAGACCACGAAGGCTTTGAAAAAAATTTGCTTTTTCCTTTCCCCTCTTGAATTTCTGCTCGCTACTCTTTATTTATGTTTATACAGAACATTCGTCGTACATGAGCACGGATGACAGAACAACCCCTAGAGAGGGTATCAGCTTCGATATAAGTAGCCAGTGGTATCAGGTGCGACCCTCCCTTTTGGATAACCTTCACCTGACACTTTTAATTTCCACTGTCTATTCGCAATATATTTTTTTGACGTGTTATTAAAAAAAAAATTTTTTTCAATCCCTTCGATAAGCCCACAGCGTTTCGAACCGTGCGAGAATCAATTTAAAAATGATCAAATTACGATGAAATTTACTATCGTATCTTCTGCACCGAATCGTATGCGCGGTATTATTACACGTAATAAATTGCCAACCCCTAAAAAATATAGCGACGCAATAAAACTACCCCAAGAACGGCATGGGAACTTCGCGTTAGAACGCATGAACGAAGAAGCAGGTCATACGTGCTGTTTGTGTCGGTGACTCGAGGACTCGAGATACTCGAGTGACACTCTCGATTGATCGAGCCGCCTGCACTTGATAGGGTCCCCAACCCTTATCAAAGGTAGAACCAGCGACCCACCCTGTATATCCTATGAAATTTCCACTGCTGCCCGTCGCCTTGCCGACCCGATTAACTGACCTTTCAACAAGTGTGGGCCATTAAGAAAAAAAATTTGCTGCAAATCTGCTGGACATCATCCCCTTGCGCGAAACTGGGCGTAAAGGGGTTGTAGAAGAAATAAGGGTGGATTTCGTAGGGTCGAATAAGAAAGTAAACCGACACAGATATTCATGACGTGTTATATAACATGGTAACGTTGCTATTAAACTATACCGTGTAAATTAGCCATAAACTACCCCTATGCTGTGGACGATAATGTATTAAAAAAAAAAATTTTGTTTTCCCCTCCACATCCAATTGGCTTTGCGACAATCGAACCTGATGGTAAACATTGATAGGAAAATGTTTTTCTTTCTACACCATCATCCCCCTTTGCTAAGGGTGGGTTCGAGTGGCAGTTTCGCATTTCATACTGTCACACCGATGCGATGGAAAATGTTGGTAAACGTCTGTATACGCGGTTACCGTGGATGCTTTCGCTGTGTTGGTACACTATACCCAGTGTCTCGGTAAACAAGAGAATCTTGAAAGCCGAAAGGGATCGATTGACGGTTCTTGAGAAAGACGAACGATTGGCCCATCTGGAAACTGAGGGTCCATCGTAGTGCCAGTTTCTGACCAATTTAACTGAACAATAGGGGGTGGTATTGCTTCTTGACGAAACGTCCGTCCCTTTGAAGCCTCCGGAGAATCGAGTTAATCGAATCTTACGGCAAGAACCTTGGAAGCAGCAGTTGCTCGAATGAACCTAATGGTATACACTCTTACTGTATATACAGGGTGTCCAAAAGAAAAAGTCGAACACGTTAATATTTTATATATATTTTTTTACGCTTAAAATTTAGAAACAAACAGCAGGTGAACAATTTCGTTTTTAAATTATATGAGGTATCGATTCTGAATTATGTACGTGTCAAAATGTTGAAAATTTTTTTTAAACGAAAATCGTACCGTTCTTTGCTTATTTGACGTAATGATAAATGGATCATGATTTTCTTCCGTTTTTTACGACTATATGAAAAAATGCAAGAAATTAAAAAAAATCTTTTTCACAATTGGTTAATATTCATTGAAATAAATGATCGGGGTGGTTGAATATTTTTGATACTCACTGTATATGATATAATTGACATGTTGAGTACATCGTGAATTTATAAGGAATCAACGTCAGCCCACGCGCCCTGTTTAGAAGTGCCGCTGGTATTATGGTGTAGCAATGCGAAATACATTAATGATAAAATTCTATAATAAATAAAATGGAAGTAAATTTTTAAAAAATTTTAGGCAATTGCGTAAAACAATGTAAATTTTTTAGTTTTATATCATATTATACACTGTGTGTTAAAGTATATGCAGCTATAGCATGTACCATGTTATTACAGTGAGCGGATAGTAATAGTAGTACTGTAAAGTAGTAAGTACTCGTGCTGAATCAGACACTGGCATACAGTCTACAATCTTTACTGTTATCTCTATTATCACTACTGTATAGTGATATCAGTGCTATACCTATAGCCACGGGAATTACTATTGCTTCCCCTATACTGTAATACCAGAACGACTATGCTCTGTTAAATTTATCCGCGTTCTCTAATCTCAATGAAATTTTCTCACGGGGTCTGGATTAGCTGATCGAAAATGAATTCGGGTTGTTTTCTAGGTTAGGTTATACAGCGATTGGGAAATCCGTAGAGGACATCATAAATGGCACAGCATTTACATAAACCATTGATTGCTCGCCGGAAGCCAAGGATCACTTCCTGGTTCACATGTATAATTAGGTTTGTGTTCGCGTGATTTCCATCCCGATTGTCGTGTCCGTTTACGTAGAATCCAAAATTCTCTGTCGCTGGACGTTCGTCCTGTTCACTCAATGGCCAATCGGCTCTTCGTCAATTTGCACGGGCTCGGTCTCAAATTAAGTGCACCGTTGGAACGTATAAGCGATGCCATTTACGCGGAGTTTTTTTTATTCGAAATTCTTTTATCGGTATACTAGAAAATGAAAGAAAATCGAAATGAAAACGAAATTGAAATGCTTACCGAGAAATCGAATTATTCCGGAACTACAATTACTACTGTGGTTCGCACGATGTGAAATTTTGTTGAAATCGTTATGGATCAGCGGGAAATTTTAAAATTGCGTTAAGGCTGGCGTGGCGGCGGTTGGCGAGAATTATTGGCACGACGATCACGTTATATCGCGTTAATAAACCGTTTTTAAGCCCTGTATATACTCTTGTATTTTATTCTGAATAACGAAGAATAATAAAAAAATTGCATTAAAAAATTAACTGTTAATAAAAATGAGAGGAAATTACTAAAAGGAAAACCGTAACCATGAATCACAAAAAAGAGCCTTATAGCCGTTATAATAGGTATCGCGTTCCTAAATCCGATGAAATGAAAGCAGAAATCAGCAGCGAGCTTTTCTGTCGAATATACAGGCATATGTAATATTTGTGAAATTTTTTTTTCATATTTCGTTTCGAAGTACTAAAAATGATATAAATACGTGTTCTTGAATCTCGTGAAATAAAATCATGCATTAGAGACATATTCTATGAAACGTACAGAAATTTTGAAAATTTAAAAAAATTTTTGTAAATAAAAAATTTGAAGTACCACAAAAAAGAAGCTTGGTTTTAAAAGCTCGTTTCATCCGGATCGCTCGTGAGGGTCGCTTTTATTCTACCAGTCAAAGTGCATCGCATCCGTGCGTTTTGCGTTTGTGTTACAAAAGAGGATGGATTTCGCTCACATAAGCTAGCTTGCTTTAAAGTGTGACCTATTGTATTTCACGAGGAAAAATATTCGCCAGACTGATTTTCCATCCGTGCCGTCAGCACAGGACGACAGTAAAAGTGATTTCTGAGTTCGTGTTTTGTGAAACAAGTATTTCGGTACAAAAATTTCAAACTGGATACAGAATCGCCACTTTCCGAAATACTTATGGATAAAAATAAAACACGTGGATATCCAAGATTCTTTTTTCGTTTCTCTGATCTTTCTTTTATCTTTATTTATGTTTATGCGTATGATCATTCCCCTCTTCGTCTCCCCTCTTCCAACTCTCTCTCTCTCTCTCTCTCTCTCTCTTTCTCTTTCTTTCGGAAACTGCTAGTGAAAGATATATATATATATATATATATATATATATATATAATGCAACTCTAAAAGCATACGTCATTATCATTATTCCACACAATACTATAATTTCAGAGCATTTTCTCAATGTTACGTCACTTGATGCCGGCCGTATAACATGTATTGTGGATATACTGCTAGTGGTTGAATTTTATTACTTCAAAGAAATTCATTGCAATTCCATTTCGTTGGATGACACTTTTAACATACGATTTTATTTTTTTTTATTCATGCTGCACTTTGTCACGGGCACTTGATAGAATTACGTAAAGTGCTTATGGATTATTAAACGTACAGTGAAGATAATAATTTTGTAAAAAATATATTTTTTTAATAAATTTGAAAACTTGAGTCACGCAAGTTAAAACGACTTTATGGTCTTTTTTTTACTTTTTACATTTATTTAAAAGAGAAACTATAAATGAATTACGTAATACGGGAGTAGGCGCGAGGGTCGCCCGAAACACTTAAACTCAATGCTTTTCAAATGGAGAACAAAATGGCGCGATCATTCCCGGCTTAATTCACTGAATTTTTACTCAGCAAAATTTACCTAAAAGCATTGCTCTTACGTATCTATCTTATTAACTGTCTTTCTCCTTTCTTTTTGCACTCTATATATATATATACATTGTTTCTCTTCTCTGTTTCTTGAACACGCGATGTCTTACGGGTCTGTTATTGTGGCCAGTCGTTTTGTCCACCTGGCTTATATATATTATTCAAGAAAATATAACAACAGCTTGTCAAACAATGTTTCTATATCATTTTGAACACGTGCTATATCTATAGTACATTCTCATTCAACCGTATACGTCACTGTAGTGTTATACTACTATACTATACAGCACTAATAAATTTTCGACTGTTAACAGCTGTTAAAAATATTTATATAGTACTATATCGGATTATTCAGCTCAAACGTATCACTTGAAGTTAGCCGCTCCCATTTGATTCCTGTTTTAAAGCTATGTTCGTGCGATACCTTTTTGGCTGGATAATCGGGCGTAGCGTGCAGGAGTATAAGGTGTAATAACGCAATAATAATATTTCATCCCAGCAATGCTTGTACTGTCAAACTTTTAAAACCCCTAGGGGTTCATTCAAAAACTCTTTGACGTTTATCAAACACGTGTTTTTCATAAACGACCGCCTAATAATTAATAACGAGGTGTACGCAGAAATCCAATATATTTCAATCGTCGACTCCCTAATGACGCTCTTAACTTTTTCTAATAATTAATTCGAAATCTCAAATCTTACGTGATTCGTAAATTTGCTTTAACCCTTAGGGGTCGAGGTGGGTCAGCAGGACCCACACCGGATATTGCGATATTTGTATCCGGTGCGAAAGGTGGGGCATTCTCTTGGGTATTTTTCTACCTGTTTCACCATATTGTCCCTCAAAGCTTTGTAAACATTTCGGTCGATTTGTACTTCCGGAAGTGCTCACGTATAATTTTTCCTGATAACCTACGGAGATCGGCTTCATTGATAACGTCAGTTTTTTTTAACTCGTTGATTACCTGGAATTTTATACTGGGGTCCAGTGGACCCCACCTTGATTTTGATTTTTTGTAGTTTTTTTTGTGAACGAATTTTTTTTGAAAAAGAAATATATCAAGGCAATGTTATAGATTCATTGGTTTGTCACGTGTCAGGTACTTGGATACGATAAAATATTATTAATTGATAAAGAGATGATTAAAAAAAAGGGTCTGCCAGACCCCATAGTGGTATTCTCGGGAGTAAAAATAGGGTGTGGCTTTCTAGGGTTAAGGGTTAATTTAATGACGGATATTTGCAGCACTTATCACTCTCGAAATTACGTTGTAGGGTAATACTAGGAATAGCGTGGCTCATTATGAAGTTACGTAATCATGGGTATTGATAATATTTATAATAGAGAATGGAGCCACTTTTAATTTTACTTAATTACAAAAATTATAATTGTGATTAGATCTTTGATGTATCTGACTGTAATTAATATTGCTCGAATACATATATTTAATATAAATTTGCTTGTGAAATTGTAATGTAACATTTTAATGTTAATTTTTCACTCGCTGATTTTTTTTTTAATAGAAAAATTCATAATTTAATAAGAGACTCCACTCTCGGCCGACCCTAGTTTATTTACCTTCCTCACCCTTATTACAATTTAAAATATTTTCATAAATTGCGAAATTCGTGCAAGTTCACGAAAAGTTTTACTTTTGTGAATTCGAAAATTCGCTGATCGCAGATCACTTGGAGCATTAAGGGTGAATTGTAAATAAGTCAAGATGAGTATATGCTAATGGGGGATTTGATTTGAAAAATGACGTCACGCAACAGTGTAAGGACGTATCGTAGCGTCGTCAATCCATTTTGCTCGATACCAATCGTAAGCCACGTGGCCAAAATTTGGGATGCAGGAAAATGGTATTGGTCTCTGAGACGTAAAAAAAAAAATGATAGGGTTGGGATTCGTATTTGAGGAAAGTACGTAAGGGGGATAAGGGACGGCAGAATGGGTAACAGACCATGGCTAACTCCTATATCGAACAGAACTTCAGTCTGGGTCGGGCTTTTCATTTGCCCAGAAAAGCCAGTAATTTTGACGAAACCCTTCTAACTTTTAGGGAGTTTTCCTTGACGTGCCATAATACTGCAGAATTTGAACCGGTTCCCGGATTATTTGTGAGCTCTCGGTATATCGCGGGACAGAAACAAAATTTTCAAGATAAAACGAAGGAGGGATTGAGAGAGTTAAAAAAGGATTGCTAAAGGGTGTACAAGTCAGGAGGGACAAAATTTCAGTTCTGTTTGACGATTTGTCTTGTTTTTTTTTAATCCAAAATAATTTTTTGGACTTTGGGAAATTCAAATTTGAGCAATATCAAATTCATCTGATTTGTTGCACGCATGGGAAAAATGTTTTACTACTTTTATTGGAAAATTCTTGCGGGTCTTCGATATCGTTCGTATGGAAGATTTTTAAATTCAACAAATTTTAATAGATTAGATAATGAAAACTTCGCGATTCTATTACCTGCATACGTTTTGTAGATCGTACAGTATAATTCTGGGATTTGCCTCATTATTGAAATCACAATACACATCTGATCGAAATTAATCATTTGATAAGAAAAATTCAAATTTTTATCATTCCTTATCATACTGTTACGTATGCCTATTTTAGTGCATTATCGTTCAGGAATTATTCCAATAATCTTTGCATTAAAGATATTTGTCAAACGAAACTACCACATTTTTTTTTCAAATCGATCAAATCAATTATTTTCATAACCAAAAGATCCATGACAAAAATAAAAATTATTCCTAAATATCAAAATGACATTCTGATCTCACGATCCAATTGTACATGCATACAGATATATATTCTACATATTTTTGTCAATTTTGCCCAATAATTCTCCACTAATAAATTACCCCATTCATCGTATCCTTTTTTTTTTCTATCCACCTTTTCGACGCACGAAGGAAGTGACGTAATAGACAGTCTCTGCTATCGGATGACGCGGCTTCCTTTTCTAATTGAGGGGTACTCCTTCGCTGAACCCCGACTAGAAGGCTAACCTTCAGTCCCAATACGATTGGCAGACCTTCTGGGAAATGGGAACGTGGAATCGGACCGCCTTCCCTCCGCCAGCACTACTAACCATCATCCTGCCCCCTTGACCCCGGGGACACTGACTAATTGTGCCGATGGTGATTGAAGGGCGGATGCAACCCACCATTTCCTGTCCGAAAACCAGCCGCGTAAATTCGATTCCCCAATGGCTAAATAAAGCGCATCTTTGAACCCCAGGGGGTTCACAAGGCTCAAGAAGAAGAACCCCAGGGGGTTGAAGGGGGGGGGGGCTGTCCTTACCCCCCAGTGTCCTTTAGCCAATCAGTCTTTCTTCAGCATCTTTTTCACCCTTTTTTCCTCTTCAAGAGCATAGTGAAAAATTGTGGAATAGCTATATACATCAACCCCTAGATAAGAATGATAAGGGTACAAGGGGGAGGGGGAGGGGAGGGGTCGAAAGTTTAATATGTCCAGCAAGTATGCTGGAAAATATTTAATAAAGATACCTCAAGCACCCCTCGCCCCCTCGTCATCCCTTAAATCCATTCTCTCCCTCAATACAGCATCCCTTAGCTGTATATATTTTTTTTTCAATGATTTTCAAAAAACCTCCCCTCTTTTTTTTTCGCAAAATCTTTTCTACCGCCGTTCGAAATACTCGATTAAATTATTCTCGTTCACCCTGACGTATTCACGTCGTCGCCATTAAGACGTCGTTTTTACGAGGCGTCCTTAAGGTGACTCGTATTACGGCGGATATCCACGCGAAGCGATTACGTCGAGGAATCGCACAGCGGTTAGACGCGATAGCGTTATGGATACGATTTTTTTTATTTTTCTCACGCGATCGATATGACCAACCCTTCTTCAAACTATTTCGAACTATTTCAACCCCTACCGCTTCCACTGGGCACACACGAAAACGCTCCTACGAGGAGTTTAACGAGACTCGAATATATATTCATGAAAATAGGGGCAGGTGCATTGTTACATACATCTGGGTCCCCCTCCCGTGTTTCCGATCCTGACAATGAAATCCCTGATTCTCTTCCCGTAGGGGGATACACCGACCTCAAACCTGAAACTTCTGAAGACCCCTAAAGCGCTACCCATCAATCCGCTGATCCTGCCTCATTTGCATCCTTACGAGCCCGTTATCGAGTAATCTCTGGAAATTCGGAAAATTAAAAAAAAAGGCCACTCGTGCTCGGGGGTAGAAACCATGGGGATTCAGCGTCAAGGGGTTTCCTTGAGAAATGAGAGGGTGGTAGGGTAATTAGATGAAGCGATGACGAGAGAATTTTAAATAAAAGGGGTTAACACTGGCTGGTTTTAATATTAAAATACGTTACTGGTTGCCAGAAGTACAGTCTGTGTTAAGATAATCGCAGCGACATCTCGTGACGATAATAAATAATGAGAGATAAATGTAGAGCGGTTAATAAAATAGAGGGACAGAGGTCATTCGAAGTAATAGTCTGGAATTCGCATACCGAGGTGTCAACGAGGAAATTAAACGTGACAAATTCATTGAACACCATCGGCGTCGATCGATTCCCAGGGGGTTCCATTCGAGAATTCAGCAATTTTTTCAATTTCGAGGTAAAACTCAATCCCGTCGATACGAAACGAAACGCTCTCTCGTCCAGGATCATGGGTAAAGCTTCCTTTCCAACTAAGCTTAATGGGAAATATATATATATATATTTTTTCGAGTAACGGAAGTGGGACCGGAAATAAAAGGACGTTCTGTCGGAATGATAATAATAACTGACACGTAAAAGATAGTATCATCCCCCTGTACAAGGTGTTACGCGTTGTGGACTAAGGGATGAATGAAAATCTGTATTGACTTACCAAGGCGTTCCTGCCCTTTTCCTATGTACGAATGAAGAATGAAGTCGATCCTGGTAGGAATTGGGGAATTAAAGAGAGAGAGAGAGGAGGGACGCGTGGACGGAAGTTGAGAACCGGAAGAGGGAGAAAGAGAGAGTGTCTAGTGAAGGAAGGGCAGACAAGGACGTTGGAAGGAACAGAGAGAGAGAGAAAATTGGGGAAACGGGGAACCAGTGGGAGTGAGTGAGAGAGATGCCCGAGGGAGCACGAGAGAGAGAGAGAGAGAGAGAGAGTGAATGAGGGCGAGGGGAGGGAAGGAAGAGGTGGTCACAGTTTTGGAGGGTTGCCGAATATTGATCCCAGCGAGTAAAAGCCGGGTCCCGAACCCGGGACCTAACGTTCTATGTTTGACGGCGTGTAGGCTTCCAAGAAAAAAAAAATATATATATACACAACAGAGAAAACACATACTCGATATATCGTCAGATAGTTTTACTAATGGGAAACCAAAGTCCTAACTCTTGTACGTGGCCGCCGGTAGGACTCGCTGACGCACTTGACTATATACCTTGGGTCTGGGTCTGACCAATGAAAATTGGAACACGTGTTCCAAAGTTTGAAGTGCTTGGGTCTTGCCCGAAGCACGGACTAAAGAGAGGCAAAGTCCTGCGTTTACGAAACCGGAAGTCACTCCCGGATGTAGACAATTTTTAACCGACACGTGGACCTCGTTCGATGTATCAGGATTGCGACACCATTTGAATCTCCGCATTGCTGTTGCTTAGCATAGGCGCTTACTCGCCCTTGTACAGGATATGACGTCATAAGGGATGAACAATCTGGGCAGGGAAAGTTTTTAGGGTGTCGTAGAGATTACTGAACTTGGTTGGGTTTCTAATTCAGGTGACTCTTTTATGGTTCAAGGCGTATGGAGATGGCCTCTCAAACTGTAACTTAAATATCACTGGCTTTATCGCGTCTTATCGTTGATTTTGGAAAATAATTCCCCTCCTTGTTCGTGGATAGTCGCAATTTTAGTCTATCCATTTACGATGACTTGGATAAATATTAACTTGGTGGGTGGCACATATCGATCGAGATGGTCGTAGGTTAAGTGGCCCCGTTTCACAATTTAAAGAGCGATGAGCTATGATTATTCGAAAACTACTTTGAATTATTGACAAATCCCACGGGCGTAAAGTATATGGCGTTGGATCTCGTGCTAATTCTCCAATGATTTCACGGAGAGGTAATAATTAATAGCCAGAAGGGGTTTTGGTATCGACGGTACTCGTTGTGCGAAATTATTTTTTTTTATGCTTTCGATGAAACCCAAGAGAAATTGCGTACCAAATTGGTTTTTATATTTTTCTTTCTCAATTTGTTACAAAAGATATTTAGAAATTTGTCAAAAATTTTCTTTGGACCTTCAACCTTATGTACTCTGTCCATTCTTTATTTTTCATTGCATTATATGAATTGATTTTTCAAATAATTTTATTTCACAAAATCTTTATTTTTTATATCCAGTTACTATATACGAAATTCTGAACATACGGTTCGGGTGTACTGTTAAATAATGGTTTAAAAAAGATTTTCAATGTTTAATAAATATCCGTTTCCACATATTTCTCACCATCGTTATTCCACAGTAGAACGCAGCATATAATATATGCTATATATGCATATTATGATTTACAAATCCTGTGACCAAAAGACCCCCAAAGCTACGTGACGATATCTCGAGTCGATTCCATATGCGTTCCGCACTCTCACAAAGCAGCACGACAGAGTCCCCGAGTACAGTGCAAACAGAAAGAGTATCTGTGAGACATAGCGATTTCCAGTGGTACAATATTTTCAGAAAACGATTCAGTAGGGAATAAAGGATAGCGCGCGAGTTCTATCCTCGGCGTATACCTTGCTAGGAACTTTATGCACGCGACTATGCATATATCCATATATTATATGGATATACGCATAAAAAGATTTCAAAAAGTCTCCGACTCTACAATTTCTTTAGGTAAACGTCCCACTTTCATCATTTCAACCAGCCCACCCTGTATACCTTGCCTGTAATATTTCGCTCGGTGTGAATGAAACCTTAATCCCTTAATCAGCCAAATCATTAAACGACGCGTCTGCTTGGCTCCGAATTAAATGATATAGCGTTCTCTGTCTCTCTCAAGGTTTCAGTGTTAATAACCATTTCAACTACCAAGAATTATCGATCTGTCTTTCCATTGTGTAAGGATACCCGGGAGGGTTGAAAAGGGGTAAGGGAGGGTCAAGGGTAGGAACCAACATTCGAATGGCGTCGAAATACCACAAAAAAAGATAAAAAAGTGTCTTCATTCGTACAGTCGAGAAAAATTTATCATATTTTTCTTTATTTTTATTTTATCTTTTTTGCTTGGTAATTACTTCCTAATGAGAGTGTACCAGCGCAGCCTCTAACGAGACTGACATGTCGACTGGAACGTGGATGGGACTTCTGCTGGCCAAAGGAGGATGATCTTAAAAAAAGATCACTGTACTTTTCTGGACGGCTGGAGAAAGTTACTGGGGTCGTGTAACGTGTGTAGAATAATGAAGGTTTTTTTTTTCGAAAAGTTACGTTAGTACGGTTTAATAGGTAATTTTATTTCTACCCGTGTCTGTGATTAGTACGTGGAATTTTTTTTGGTTAATTAAACTCGTCGATGCGTAGTAATCTTTTTTTTGGACGGACGTTCGTTGTTTTTGATATTTTCTCTTATTACGTTTAATTGTCAAAAAGTATTTATCCATTCGATGTCCTTTGAACGTACCGATTGAGACGATATTAAGACGGTACGATGATATCGTTATGTAACAATGGTATTTTCAGACGCTTTCCTTTGAGATGTGAATTTATAAAGGCAGAAAGTGGGTTGGCAAAGTAAATATTATCGTTGGCTGGAATTTGAATGTAATCCATTTTTTTTTGTTTCTCTTGATTTCAATCCATTTTTCCTTTTAAACTATATTCTTTTGTCTCTGTGTTTTATTTTTCTTTTTTCTTCAGCTTTCAATCGACATTTCTCTTAGTTTCATCCGTAAGTCGTAACAACTCCTGTAGAAAGTCTGGAAGATACAAAAGTTTTATGGAAAATGCTGAACAACTTTTTTTAAAAAATCAAGTCTTTGCGTCAACGTCACGACGTCATAATTTCAAATTTTCGAAAACTTTCTCAACTGGAAATCACTCAAACGTGTATCGGAGTTAACACATCTTTACCTTTTTTCGTGTCACGGAAGTATGATAAAACGATGAGATAACTTTGAAATAAATTTTCAGAATAAAAATCACGGATACAGTTCAAAGTAAATTTTGCGAATTTCATTTTACATATTTTTCAAATTTCTTTATTCAAACCAAAATTGTCTGTAACCAGCAGTCGTACCTATCTTGCCAGTCGATAACTCTTGAAGAATCATTTTAAAAAATTTACTTCAACTCACAAAAAACAGGCGCGACACCATGCCAATGACTGATTTACTACTGGCAAAGATACCACCCTATCAAATTTAAATTTCCAAATTTTCCTTCTTACTTTACTCCCAATTTCTTCGCTAACCCCAAAATCACCTACCTGTCGCTTGACTTTATCTTTCATATAAAAATATAAATGACATCAACTCGCAAGAAAGCAGCTGCGACAATATGCCAACAACTGGCTTATTGCTGGCTGAGATACCAACCTACAAACCTACCAGCCTACCGACCTACCAACCTACGTTCGTGCATTGTGTTCAACCCCTGCTGGGCTTAACCACCCCCTTTGCCCTCAGGTCCTCTTTCATAGCTATGGCCCTCTCTCTTATTTACACAGCACCTGCCAGCCTCCATCTTTCTTCCTGCTACATTATTCTCATCCTGCCTTTCATCCCTCCCCTTCCACTTCAATCTCTCCATTCATCTATCCACTCTTCATCCCTTTTATCATCCGCGAGTCGTGGTGAAACTTCGTTCACTTACTAAGGGTAGCTTTTGACGTCGCCACACGAACCTCAGATACCCGCGTATCTGAGTACACGTATCCTTGTGGTATATATATATTTTTAAAATAACAAAATTTTATTTTCCAAAAGCCAAAAGATAACGCACTACGTGAGCTGAATCCTCAAATATTTGTTAACCCCCAACCGTGTATGGAATCCTATAAGGAATTTCTATGTTCCTGTATAAACTTACAAAATCTACATGGGGGCGCACATCCCTTACCCATTGGGGTTACTTAACATGGCCGATGACGTAACACGTGTCTCTTAAAATCAAATGAATACAAAAATATATAGTTCAGCGAAAAAAAAACCGCTCTTGGCCAATCTACCGTAACTGACTTGGATCTGGCAGAGGGTGATTTTGTCGATTCCAATAACTGTTCCGAAGAAGGATGAACCAATATTTCCCAATTCTGCCATGTTATCCTGACCGAATTAATTATTTATGTAATACCCTTATATCGATCACTTAACGTCTTTCTTTATTCTGATTCTCCCCACTGTCCTCATTTATTTTCTCTATTCGGCTGTCATTTCCAATGTGCGTGTTTATATTTCGAAAATATATTACGAAATTTTCAGTTTTTTCACTTACTGTTTACTTGGATCCTCGTACAGGGTTGTTGCGTACCAGAGGATTTTATTTTACGGGAAATACAGAATAAAACATTTTGGAATTCTCATCCGGTCGTTCTTTGTGAAATGTATACTGTCATAAAAAAAAAAAAGTTTCATCCACCGAGGCAAGTCGAATCGTAGGTACCGTACCCTTAAAACTTTTTGAAATTTTCATCCACGACAGAAGATCCTGTGAAAGAGTCGCTTGCTAAAATTTGCTGGACGCTTGGAAATATATTGGCGTCAATGAGAAACCAGGTCAACGTCGTATCGAAGCATGTTCGATTAATCGACCACTGGACTACCAGTATTGTTTTTACGATGGCCAATTATCCGGCTGACTGTTTTCCCGATTTTTCCCTTCCAGCAATTTGATCCGCGTAGCAAACTTGTTTTTTTCTGTAATTTTTTTTATTCCTTTTTTATTTTCATCTTCACTTGCGCAACAACGAAATGTCTACGAGTCTCTCTCGTTTCTCTCACTTTTCACCGGATACAACGGAGCGGGTAAAATTTGTGAGAACTTTCGGAAGGAAATTGAAAATTTTAATTTAAGACGCGCGAAAGACGCCCCCTTGAATTTCGTTCATAAACTTCAAACTTTTCGAACAATGCAATCCTACTTGGCCGATTACGTGGTGGATAATACATTTTTCTTTTAATCTAAGCGGAATGAACTTTTACGTCATCCCTGGACTTGTTTACTACCTATATCTCACGTTGTTTGTCTCTTCGTCCCTTAGTTTGATTTTTTATTTTGTAAAAAAAAAAAACCTTCGAAAATAACTTCCTAAGCTGAAATCAAGGTCGACCTGACACCTCGCGGGCTTCCCTGCAATCGAATCGAATTAGAATTGCCCTTAAAACAATTATCCTCAAGACTAACTTTATTAAGCGCTTTCAAGGTAAACAGCGTGGATAATTCTCTGGATTAGCATGCGCTGTTTCTCTTAACCCTTTTGCACTACTACTTTTCTGCGTGTCGTCCGACCAAGCTGCTTAGACATATCGTTGCTCGATCCGTGGAAATTTGAAAAGCACGATTTTAGCCTTTTAAGAAGTAGAGAATGAAATTTGAAAAAAATTTATACGAACTTGGATTTGACTGCCCTTAAAAGAAATTTCTTATATAAGCGCCTGGCGCTGACCTTGTCCGGCCTCTATTGACCCATTGGGATTTTCCATACAGACCCTGGACTTGGGGAAGAAAAGTTTTATCACATTAAAAGCCCTGGATGTGCCTTAAAAAAAAAATGTGAAAAATATTTCACAAATAAATTACCCAAAAATTGCATAAAATATTTATTTTTACAATTGTTTTCGGTATTCAAATAAAAACCACTTGATTCGCGTTTCACGAATGATACGCGCGTGAACAATAATTACTTATCGAGATATAATCTCGGATTATCGATAAACGCTCTGAATCAGTTATCAGGATGAAGATGCTGCAAGGATATTTCAGTTAGTACCAAACATGGGTAACAGTCGTGTTTCGTACGCTGCTATAGAATTTTCGCGAGGATGTACGAATTATCGATATCCCATATCGCAGATTCGATTCCCGCGCATGCGTTAAATTCGCGATGCCATCCAGTGTCGAAATTGATCCATGCAATTATGCAATTATGCACACGCACAGATTGCACTTCCATGCGGACGTTCGTTATCAGTGCTGGATAAATATTTTCAGGCTGATTCGCAATCCGGCCACAAAATTAAATATCCGTAACGAGTGAATTTTTCTTTCTCTTCAGTGTAAAATCAACACCCCCTATAACACGGAATTACAGTGTCACTCGTCGATCGTCGATATAAATTCGAGGATTATTTTTAAAAAAAATTTTGACCACCTTCCTCGTCCCAAAAAGGATTGTCGATAACGCTGTTGACAAGGGGATTACAGCTCGTTGCGTCATTGACTGATATTTCCCAGAAATACTCATCTCGTGCGACTATCATTGCAGACAGACGCAGGTATCGCTGCTGATGGCCATTTTCAAAGTGGGTTATACCCTCCGTAAAAGCAACGTTCCTTCTCCTTGGGTTCTGTCGTCGTTTGATTAAGTGGAAGGGTGCAGATAAGAGGCTGCCATAACGTAAACGATGTAGATAGCTTGGTGGAGCGAAAAAAAATATCCACATTTTTCTGAAGAGCCGCGCGGCTTTGCTTTGGTACAGGAACGAATGAATAAATCGTAAAGAGTGAGTGGTACGAGGGTAAGGGACGAAGGGGGGAGGGGGGAGGGGGGGGCGGAGGAATGGAAAAAATTTTGCAGACGGTTTTTCGAGGGTTTCGTATTTTAAAATAAAAAAATAGATTATGCAAAAATTTACTAATATCGAGTATTACCACATTCGCACAGGGCTGCTCGACGACGCTTATATGCATTAAAAACGATAATTTTCGTTTTCCTGTGCGAATGTTTTCAGCGTTATTTTGAAAAAAAAAATTGTGTGCAATCTGCACGCTTTTTTCTTTCGCTCTTTTATGTAAAGTATTTTGGAATATAGACATGTAGGTATTCAGTATGTGGGAATGTGTAATTGTAGAAATGGAGTAAATTACATAATCAAAAATACACCTGGTTCCATTTTAGTTTAAAAATTTTCGATTCTTTTCTTCGTCTTTCTCATTGTCACGTTATAATGAGGAATTAACGCAGAAACAGAGTGAAGGACTGTTAAAATGTCTTGAGATACAATATATTTTCAAAAAGGCAATCGAGTCTTGTCCAATCAATTTTTTTTTCCTTTTACTAACTGCACATGGAATCAATTTATTTTTCGTTTTTGACAATTATCGAAATTATCATTTATTTGAGAAAAAATTGTAGACGCCTTACTGTTGTCTTTTTAACGACACTACGCGACCAAAGATCCAAATGTCTTGAACTTCTTGACGAAGTATCATGAGAAGCTGATCGAGATCAATAAAATTAGACATTAATTTATTGAAATCAATAAAGATCTCGATACTCTTGATCAATACTAGTAATAATCCAACTTCGATAATCAAACTTGGAGCCGAGTACTCATTAAGTAGCATAGCCAAACATCTGTTTACTTTCAGATAGATGGGATGAAGATAATTGAAAAAATAATGATCTCTCATAACCCCCAGACTCTTCCTTTGATCATTTTGCTCTGGTTACGTTTTTCAAAAATATATAACGTTTTCCATATTCTTCTCTCTCACTCTTTCTCTCTCCTCGAGAGAAAGAGGATGAGAAGAGAAAGTGTCCCCATTAATATTCGATCGTCACTCCCCAGTGTAAAAAAAAGAGTACCAAAGCTTTTCTGTGACGTAATTAATTGATCACCCAAAATATGAAAATCCGTTTTGACATAATATCTGCGTCAGCCAGTGGAAACTCGCGTCAAAAGGAATGATCGTAAGGTATCGGGATACATATTCTACGAGGCATGTCTATTCGTAATTTTGCAGATCATTCTGGTGGAGATAAGTTGGGTGGATGATCTGGATGAAGATGAGACCGGGTGGTTCGAGATCCTTGTGAAGGAGCGAACTGTGAGGTATCCCGGTGAAGACAGTAGATAGTGAAAGTGAGTGAGAAGGTGTGAAAAATGTGATCGTGAATTTAGTGAAAAGACAAGGACAAAAAGAGAAGCTGTGGTCCAGTAGAGGACGAAGGACTATGGATGGAAGGGAGGCAAGGGAGACGAGGAGCAGGATGGCTGTGTAGCAGATAGTCCAGAAGAAGGGTCCTGGTGATGGAGTCGGGGAAAGTGGGTGGCGGGAGCCCCGGCTCGCACTCGCCGGCCCTGCCCGGCTACGGGGTCAGCGGGGATGGCAACATCGATTACATTATCAGCGATTACATGGAACGGCTTGGAACGCGGCTAAACATCCTGGAGACGGAGCTGAAGTATGCTTGGCGCGCATTGGATTTGCTCAGTCAGGAATACATTAAGATGTGGGAGAGACTCGAGAAATTGGAAGGTTTGCTGTACGAGCAGCAAACGGTAATAAGTCAGTTGATTGAGTTTTACGCTGGTGGTGGTGGCGGCGGCGGTGGTCCTACCGGTGGTCCAGGGGATGCTGCCGGTAACGTTAGGGAAGCCTTGATCGGTCAGCAGACGTCGGTCGGCGAGCTGGACGCTATAGCTGAGAGTCTCGGAGCCGCGATAGGCGTCGAGGAAACCAGTGTTCTCAGGGAGAAACTGGCTCAGCAGGAATTGGCCAGGATGCACGGACTCACTCAGGACAGCTCGACGGCTGCTGCAGCCGTGACGGATATGCACAGAAACGTTCGGAATGTCGAGAGGGAGAGCACCCTTGAGACTCTTGAGGAAGAGGCTAACACACCGGATGAAGCTTTTTACAGGAGCTTGAATAACGCCTACAGGGAGGATCTGATATGCGGGGAGACGTCCAGGCCGACTTCGCAGTTGGGTATGATATGGGAAGAGGCCGAGGAGACCGAGGACGCTAATGGGAAGAAAGAAGATTCGAGCTTCGAGAAAGCATCCTCAAAGGAGAAGCTTGATGAGAATGAGGAGGGCGGTAAGGTTGAGGCTGACGAGGAGAAACGGGATGAGGACGATGAGGATGAAGATCAGGGCGAAGTGTTCAGTGCTGCGGATTATAAGAGTTACCGTGGGAATACTCCTTGCATCAGCGAGCAGGACCTGGCTCAGTTGTCCAGATTGAGTTCTATCGATCAAGTGGCCCTGGAGAAGCTTCACGAACTGGACAGGCTGACCTCGCAGCTCCAGCAGGACTCGCAGAATCTGATAGAGCTGCAATCGCGTCTGATGGAGTCGCCAAAGAGACAGTACGCATCCGAGGCTGAACCGAAGTTGGCCGAAGAGGCGACCAGCATCGATGAGCAGCTGAGGAAGATCTATGCGGAGACGGACGTGGACAGTTGGACCTATTCAAAGAGTCCTAGTTCGACGGGTAGGTCCGTTTCAAGAGTGAGTACTGATAGTGGATTGGCGACGGATGGTGACTATACCACGAGATCGATTTCTCCTAGATTGACCTTAGGAACCAGAGCGGGTCTGGACTCTCATTCTGCGACGACCTATACCCCGCCACGGCTGGGATACACTTCGGCTCTGTTGGAGAAGAGTCCCGAGCAGGTTATACAGCTTCCGATCGACGTGGGTAACTTCGCCAAGGGCTACGCAGAGAACAAGGAACTGACCGACCTCATGGCCGAAAGTTTTGCTGCGGTTACCTGCGCTTCGCCAACTATTTACAATGCGACTACGGAGAAGATTTCGTCGCCGACCTTGTCAGCTGGTAGCGTCCAGAGTGTGCACAGCGTTCAGAGCCTTAGGACACGACAGGATGGATACCTGGGTAGCGGGGCTAGGTTAAATTTGGATTTCGCTGAGAGCAGGACCCCGCCAAGTCCATCACCGAGTTCGCCACCGCCACCGGCTCCTCAGGACACGGGTGATAGTTTCCTGATGCCGAGCACCGATCAGCGTGAACTAGCTGAAAGTAAACGCTCCCAGAGTCCTGGATTTCTGAGGAACGCCGAGAAGCTCCTGGAGCAGGGTAGACTGAGTCCGAGGACCCCGCACTCGCCAAAATCATCCCCACGCATTTCACCGAAGCACACGAGCAAAGGCGCCGCTATCGTCGCCGCCAAGTCTGACTCAGGTCTGTCCTCAATGAGCGGCTGGAGTAGCCTAGACAAGTCTCCAGGCTCGCCGAAAAGTTCGATCAGCAAATTGCTCACTTCCTACTCGGTGGATCATACCCGCACTGCTCTAGCACCCGCAACCCAGGCACTGATGTCGGCCAGTCCGATACCGCCCTTACCAGAGACTGCGACAGCCCTTACTCAGGAACCACTCTACGACACTCCAGAAGGCAGGGATGCCTTCGCGACCTCAGCTATGGCGACGACGCATTCTTTGGCCGCCAGTGGGAATCATCTACCAGGTGCGGCGCTCGTGAAGTCGCCACCTAACAAGGACGAGTTCGGCTTCGTTCCACCCCCAGCACCCAGTGTGTCGTCCTGCTCCAGTCCGAAGAAAAGAGGACGGCAGCAGAGCCTTCAGCAGGGACTGTCCCACACGTACGATAGCGTACCCCCTGGAACCGTCGACTTCTCCTATCGCCCTGAGCAACCAGCTATATACTCTGTTGCTGGTAGCAATCGGCAGCAAGCTGTCACGTGTATCTACACAAGCGTAACAGGCTCTTACGGATGGCGCGCCAGCTGCACGGGATACATGCCTGACTCCATGGAGCCGTATTCGGGCTATCAGGATAACTATGGCCTACAGTATCCAGAACCGCATGGGAAGAAAGGATCGTCCAGGACCTACGGGGAAGGAATGTCGAATCACGAAGGTTACAAAACGGCGATGTATCGCACGATGTTCCCTACCGGTAACATTACCGATGCTCTCTCGTATTATCCCACGAGTGCTAATCTACCGCGAACGGAAACCAATGAGAGTTCCTGGCTGAACTCGATGGAAGGTCAGATACCCCACGACTCGACGTCCTCGAGTATAAGATCCTTGACGTCAGACGGAAGTTACGCCCAGAGTCCTTACACGGACAGAAGATATCCACAGCCGCCCTCCTATCAAGCGCAACAGTATCATAATTATGCCAATCAGTATCCCCAAGGCTATCAGCAGTCCTATCAGCCCTACAGTCAGAGACTTACTCATTCGGAGAGTGCACAATTGGCTGATGGTTATCAGAGACAGTGGCAGCGCGAACATCAGTACATTCAGGATCAGGAAGGCGGTAAAGTTCAAAGTGACCAGACGCAACATCAGCAGGGAGAGTATTACGACACTTCCGGTGTTATCGTGTCCCAGTCAGGGTACATCAGCATCGCTGCTGATATCAAGGACCACGAAGAAAACAAAATGACTAAGAAGGTCAGGCGAGGCGCTTCCTTGAAAAATGCTATGAATTCCATGAGCAACTGGCTTCCTGATCTTCATCTGAGTAAACGGCATCGAAGTCAATCGTTGCCAGGCGGTGTCCGAAGGGAAGACCTGGACACCTCGCAGGAGCAACAGAGGTCGCAAGAGCCACGAGGTCGAGGACGAGGACAAACCCCTCGTAAGAAGAAGAAGCATACTTTGGTTTCGACCGTTTCTGGAATTTTGCAGAAAGCCAAACGCAGGAGCCACCAGTCCCAGTCGCTCTCTGATCCTGAGCAATCAGAGACTGAATGGAGCAGTGGGAGGCAGAGCGGACTCTCCGAAGACGAGGATAGCGTTATGTCTGATGCCAATCAAGAGCCTCCGTTCTTTGCCAAAGTCAGAACGAGTACCAGGCGAAAGGGTCAGCAAGCGGGTCCGATATTACAGCAGCAACAGCAGCAACAGCAACAAAATCAACAGGCTCAACAGCAGCAACTGCATCAGCAACAGCTACAGCAACAACAGCATATGCAGCAGCAGCAGCAACAGCAACAACAAATCGAACTCATTCAGCAACAGAAAAATTTCGTGCAGCAACAACAACAGCAAGAATACAAAGAGTTCCTGCAGAAGCAACAACAAAGTCTTCAACAGCAACAGCAAACGCTGCAACAACAAATACAGCAGCACCAAGAACAGCTACAGCAGCAAGTCGCCCAGGACGTTACTAAGGAACGAAAGCTTGACGGAAGCGAGCAAGAATTCTCAGACTGTGTTCCTGCGACCGAGGAAGAAGCTTCCGGAAAAAGTACTGGCTCGGGATCCGGTGGCTCGTCAATCTTTGCCACCGTCGGCGACATCAAGAGATCGGCCGGAAGTTCCGACGAGGCTCCCAACGAGAAGGCTCCGAAACTTCCGCCGGTGACGTTGATGGGCGGTGCCAGTATGGAGTTTGCCGTTTCCCGAGCTCTGGGAAAATATCGTCAACGTCAATCGTCCACTGTGACGGACGAACAAGCAGCTAACGAGGAGTCGACCGTCGACCGGAAGTCCGACGACGGTGGAATAAGTGGCGCACCTTCGCAGGAAGCCGCCTACGAATATCCGGAAGACGCTGTCTCGGAGAAAAGTGAGAAATCTGGTAGCGCCAAGTTACCGGAACTAGTGACTAGCATCTCGGAGGAGGCTCCACCATCGGAAGGAAGCCCATCAGCCTCCAGTCTCCGAAGTCATGGGCCAGGTAGCAGGTTCCTACCAAGACACCAGCAGTCTCTGGAAATTCCTTGGGCTGGTCGGGGGGACCCGGACGAGGACAATCGCAGTACTCATTCGTACAGGAGTACCTCGAGAGTTTCATCCAGAAGACAAAGTACGGAAGACTCCATAGATTCCGAGGACGAGTGGTACTGTTACGAGCTCAGGAAATTGGAGGAGCTGGAAAGGCAATCCCAAATGGAAATTGAGATGGGTGTCGTCCTGGTCGAGGAACCTGAAGAGACTGAACCTTACGAACCGGACGAGGACGTCAAGGAACGCATGTCCTTTGTCTTACGTGAACTTCGTCTCAAGGCCAAGCCAAGGGACGAGGTCGTCGAGAAGGAGATCAATAAAGGAACCAGGATCAACGGCACGGTCAAGGACACCAGAGGAAGCCGTGAAGTATTCCGCGATGAGAAACCAATACCAAAGCGGAAGACAGCCGAGAGCGTGGAGACAGTTTTTGCAAGAGTGACTGACTATCACACCTGGGCCCACGAGGAAGAAGCAAGAAAGGAGGAGAGACTTCCGGCCCCTATGGAGGAAGGTTCCTCGGGTGAGACTTCGGGTCCCGACAGTCCAAGACAGTCGATGGACGAAGACGAAGGCGAGGAGGAGGAAGAGGAGCTGGCCAACGAAGAGCGTTCACGAAGAAGCTCGAGCGGCTCGACCTTGAGGCAGGATCGGATGCCTCCTGGCTCGGATTCACTTTCTCGCGAAGGTAGCGTAAGTGTAGCAGCTAGCGAAGTCTCAGTGAGCATCCCAGGTGGCTGGGACTCTGAAAGCACTGTGATTGAAGGAGAACGCGAAGGGGCCGAAAGCGCTGAGACCGGAACCACAGCGACCCTGAGCCTACCGAAGATCAAGATAGACTCCTCCTCGTGCGGTAGCTCGGACGCTACCCTGAAGGAGGGCCAGGTCAGCCCGGGACCGCCAGGATCAAAATGGAAGCTTCTGAAAGCTTTGAAGGAACGCAAGGCCGAAGAGAAGCTGAAGGAGGTTGAAGAGGCCAAGGACGCCACGATCACCCAGGGACCCACGGCAGTGAGTATCATGATCAAGTGAGGACGGGAAAACCTTGGTAGAGTCTGTTCGAGGTTCGGTTGGGCCAATATTTAACTGATACCGTACCTAACCCATCTTACAAGCTTGCGCCCTTTCATCGTACCTGGTCCCTAACCTTTCTTATCTATTCCTTTCATTACCCAACACTTCACTCCTCATCGTCCTTATCGCCCTTGAACCCTGCTGCGACCTCACATGGGACCTTCGCAATCCCGGCCTACGTCACCTACCTGACTAAACTGAGCCCTGCCAATGTGAGAAGAACCCCAAACACAAACCCGACCAAGATCCACGCAGAAGATGAAAACGAGGCCCAGCTTCGCTCGAACGTCTACCGGGAATCAACGTGTTACATAATATGGATCCACAGAGTCAATAAAAGGGTCACCGTCGTAGGCCGTTGCCCAATCCTCGAATGGCCTACAACCCACCTATAAATAACGTATACGCATAATGGGGTTAAGAATGATACTAGTCAATTTAAGTAAAAACCAGAAACGCTTGGCTAAGCAATATTTCTAAGAGCCTCTAATCGACGTCGGACTAATGCGAAAACAGTCGATCCACACAGCACACACACTGAACAGATACCGAGATACGTTCTAAGTGATATAAATAGGTAACGTAGAGCCGGTAGACGGTGCTTCATGCCACACGTATATGCTTTAAGGTAGTTTAGAAATGGCGACCGATGACTGCGCGGTCGCTCTTTCAGCCTCGCAAAGACGGCAGGCTTCTTCGTGGAAAGAGCCCTTTCACCTAATGCCGGAATTAATTAAAGCCGACAGCGACGGCGGGCCTAGCCGCAAATACCGCTAGGAATTAAGTAAGCTCGCCGCGCAATGAACACCGACCCTAAGGCTTTTACCATACAGTTTAAACCCGTCTGATTACTTATTCCTGAAATATCGGGTCAAGAGCCAGGATGAGGACTCATTTACCTTTAGCGATTTAGATCCTAGCGATTCGTTTAGATCGGAATTCCTAGCAAGGATTCCTAATCGTCTCGCAGGACGTCAGGACGAACACGTGACTCTCGCATAAAGCGTCGGAGTCGTACAGGCATCATTACTTGTGCACATCGAATTACTTGCGAAATCAACCCGCCCTCCTAACTAATAATCGTGTCGCTGACCTTTGACCTTTTAACTGATCGCTCGACGAACCCTTCGTACCCAAAGGTCAGGATTTCCTTATGGAGAAAAATTACAAAGATATCGATACGTCTGGTGTATCTAGATGCATATTATGTGATCATAACCATCAGGTACAAATAAAGAGCGTCGCGACGCAATGGTGCAACCATTAAGCCGGTAAGATATTTAGACGTCTACGTTAAAGGGAGAGGTCTTCAATCATAATTACGTTCGTGTTCGGCCATTTTCTATGACTTAAACTTCGCCACTCAGTATTACGTGGACAATACTAATTTTTCATGTTTTATTTCAATTTTTCTTATTTTTTTTTTATGCATATTACATGGGGCCGACCAATGATAATAATTATAATGATAATAATAATAATAATAATAATGGTACCGTCACTCCTTTGTATTCCTTCAAAGTACCGGAATACAGTTCTTCCCTCGGGCTAATCTTTTTATCATTCTTTTTCTTCTTATAATGTATTTTCCGAGAATAAAAATAGTAGGAATCTACACTTCCGTGGTAATGCGATCATTCGCGAGAATAGGATCTTTTGCGTACTTAAGGGTTTCTGTCTTGTATCTGTACACGATATTGCGTAAGAGTCACTTTGGATCACTTTGAAATGCATATTTATGCGGCAGAAATATATAGGAGCTTTCAATTGTTACTTTTGGCCGTGTGCTTTTGAAACGGTTTATATAGGTCGTGAGAAAAAAAAAAGAAAAAACGTCAAGCTTTTCAGTATACAGTGTAATCGCGATTAGACGAGGCCGATTATTTGTCGTGCGTAATGATTAATCGATGTTTAGGAATATTAATCTAGGAGCATAAATCGTTAGATGACGAGCCGTGGAAACGCGGGAAATTCAAATATCTTTTGGTTAACCCGGTGGTGGCCATAAAGATGAGAAAAAGTGAATCGAGACGATCTTTAACGGTTGAAGCGACGTTCTTGTCGAGATGAAAATTCCTTTTTTCGCTATATATCTATAGCGAAGCAACAAAATGGAGGATCTGTCAATATGGAGACTCACGGATTTCGATATATAGATTTTCATATTTTCCTTCCTCCTCTAACGCCATTCCGCTGCCAGCGTAAAATTTTCACTTTTCACACCCGATCGTTCATCGATTGTTGCGTTTCCTTCGTTTTACATTTTTCAACGTCTTTCACCCAAATTCAACGCCAAGTCGCGTCGGCGACATGTCGAATACAATCGAACGTTTCAAAAAGCCATTTTCCTTACGCGAATGGCACTGGTGACACGATTTCGAAATCTTCGATGAAATTAAAATTTGAATTTTCTTAAATAAAAAAAATCAGAGACTCAAGATATTGTTGAAAGAATGAAAAATTATCCTGAAAATTCTTTTAATGACCATCTACAAGCTCATTAATCTTAAGGGTGGTTTAATTGATAATTTACTAATTAATTTCTCCCCCAATCCTCTCCCTACTTGCCTTTCTGATCGCACATGACGTCATAATTATTATCCCACATTCGCAATTATAATTCACCCTCTACAGAGGTTTGAAAGAGGTTACATATAAATAGACCAGATATACGTTCACATTCGCGAATAACTATACCCTTAACTATCTCTGATCTTTGACCTCCGACCCTCAGACAACAGTTGAACCGCGTTTCGTCGTTTTCTGGTATTTTAATGAACGCCGTACTAATTAACGAGTGGTCCAAGCCACGAATTTTCACTACGAACACATACAATTTCAGTCTAGCGCGTTACGCAACCACCCCTAAAGTTTCGCCAGATGCCGGCAAAAATCAGCATAATAAATACCCGCTTGCATGCAGTCACGTTAAAAATTCATCGTGCGACGTAATTTTGCTTTTTTCAAAATTTTACTACGACCCCTTATCGATTGTGCCGGAACATCGTCAGTACGGAGTTAACCCCAATTACCGTATGGATTGCGAATAAAAATGTTCCGTTCGAGATATACAGGAGAAATCCGTGAGCTCCCATAAATCAATTAGCTTCGCCATTCATCTTAAATGGAAACACGGTCAGTAAGATTGCCGATACGAGTAGGCGGACGTACGTATAACCAGACGTACGAAGAGGCGGAACAAAAGAGAGCGCGATAACGAGCTGGGCAATGAGGGTAACAAGGGAAAAAGAACTCGAAGGAGATAAAGCGGGACAGAGGGAATAGGAAAAAAAAAGGCAGAAAGAAAACACGAGACCAATGACTATTTCTCACTTTTATACGAACCAACTTCTCGCACACCTAATATACCTATGAATAACAATCTATGCACACAAAGCTACGTAAGAAATACACACATTTATGCAAAAAAGAGACGCAACTAACGTACCGGAATTTGAAATACGGATTTTCGGTTTCTCGTACCACGGAGAAAAAATTTATAGTTGCCATTGCTGGAGCAACGGTTGGTATTTGAAAAAAAAAATTTCTAGTGACAATGAGGACTCTGGTGAGGTTGATAAAGTGAAGTTACGATAATTTATAATACAATGGTAAATTTTGAAAAAAAATTTTTTTGCTGTTACTGCAATTTTTTTGTGTCAAATACTAACCGTTGCTCCAGTAACTGTTTTTCTGTTTGTAATTTACATATATATATATATATGTCTTGACATTTTTTTTTTCTTTAGACCAACGCTAATGGAGCTTGTTGAATTTTCACTGCGGACGAAATCGTAATTTCTTTTTCGCCATTTCCCACACACAACACACTCACACTTATATTCGTGTGTGCAACACGTACCTATGCGTTAGATTCAGTGTCAATTAATATATATAGGAATAATACATAATTGAATGAGCAGAGTCCCTGTTCGAGGCTAGGATTATGTATCTCGCGGCAGTTTTCGATTATTTTGAAGATTTTATGAGGGTCATTAAAAATATAACGCGTGTTCTCTTTTTCACCCTCGCGTCCGTCTCTCCAGGGTAGATTTTAACGTTTCTTTTTATGGAATTTGCAAATTTTCGTATTTTTTAATCAAAACTAATTTCGAAGAACGGCTGCCTGCTTTAACCATTTCGCGGCTTTGGTTTTCTTGGGGCTTGTTTTGAAATGAGTGACGTAAGGATGAGAGGGGACGGAGGGAGGGTTGTGAGACGGAGGGATAGGACGGGGGATAAAGCCTGATACTCATAAAAGCGACAGACGCTCCCGCATCGGATCGTAAAGGCGGACGCAGAATTTACCTTGGATTTAAATCCAAAATTCAATCCCATTTCGTTCCTACGTGAAAAGTTTGAGTCTTTAGTTACGCGATGGGGTCTTATGTACTGTTATTTCAAAAGTTACTGGTCACGTATATACCGGGTAACTGATTGGGTCTGGATATAATTTTCTTTGGAAACTTTGTTTTTAATCAATATCTAGTACTCGGAATCACTTCGGAGACTCGTCCGTTGAAAATTATTCTTACGGAGGAATCCGTTCTGGATTTATCCGACGAAACATCGAAAACATGTTTCGCGTCTTATTATAAACAATGGGAAAACTCAAAATCGAAACTCGAAACTAACACTCGAAATCCGCAATCGAGCAAATCTCTTTAGAAATTTGAGAATTCTACCAGTTCAAATTTCATCGAGTTTCTTTATCCGAAGATAAAGTGAAGCGTGGGAAAGTATTAATTAAAAATTTTGATTATTAATTAAAAACTTCGCAAATCATGGAAAATGCATATTTGATCCTGAATTAAAATGAGGGTTAATTGAAATTCGTAAGAACTCCCATAATAAACCCCCTAAGATGTTTGATATCTAATATCAATTAGAACAAAATAACGAGACGGTTCTAACGGACCTTCGAAATTTTCAAAATGAATTAGAATTGCAAAAATGTCAATGTCAATAACTCATTTAGTAAAATTTTCCAAAAAAAATATGCCTAGAACTTATTTTAGATGATGAAAAATGCTGATTGAAAATTACGAGGGATTCAAAATTAATTATTCCCTTTCGTACAATGCGAAGCTCCAAAGTGATGCTGATATAATAACCGGAACGGGAACAGGTCGAGATGAGGCGGGATTTTCAAATTTCACGTGGATTCGTGACTGCGAGGGTGAAGAGGTGGACACGTGAGACGCGAGGGGGGGGATTATTTGAGAAAGGTAGGATTAGGGTTTGGATGCTGCGTGGATTTACAGGCGCTACACCGTAATAACACGCACACTGTTATTATTACATATACGGCTCAACATATCATCCGCAGACATTGGGAACGTTGGAATATGAACCAACAGTCGGAATATCCGCAATTCCCAATTCGATATCACGCACCACGTATACACACATAGTAGATACGCAAATCGGCTACTTTTTCGTATAATCGATAAACATAACAGAGATAATTAAAAAGACCTGCGAAATTGTCACGGTAAACGCGTGCGCTTGTCCGAGCTTATGAAAAAAAAGAAATTTTCAAAATTTCTCCAAAAAAATATTTATTTATAATTACATATATATTATGGAATTAAATAAGAAAATTGTTTAATGAAAAAATTCGTCAAATTGTTCTCAAGTGTAAAACACATTTTAACAACAGTGACGTAACTTCTAATCGGCTCGAGTCTACGATCAGTATATACATATATGTAGTCCTACGATCAGTATATATGCATATATGTAGCCTGTAGACTCAACAGGACAGGTAGGCGTGTTTACTTATCTAACATTCGGTTCATAGGTCATCCATATTGAACGTGCAGTGCAGGTAAACTAAGTGCACGTTAAATGTTATATCGTAGAATAGGTCCACCGTCGAGAATTCTTCTTCGTGGCAGAAAATGCTGCTTTTTCAAATTTGAGTCATTTTGAGTTTTTAATCCAAGGGTGAAAAGGGGGGAATTATTACTGACGTGTGGATATAGATGGTACATAGGATATGTATTCCTGGTACTATATGCATGTCGTATTTGTTTATCGAGTACACTACAGTAGAAACGATGCACGTTCCATGTGGCAACGTCGTACTAATATCCACAATGCGTGTTCGAAATATAAATAAATAATTGGCGCTTTGTGATTTATAATTTTTCATGCGGGTCAGGCGCCATATTTTTGCGACAGACTGTTGCTTCGTTATCGACGTTTTTCGCTATTGTACCTATATTCAGGTTGTGATAAATGATTGTAAGCCTTGTAAAATTAACATATCTGACTCGGGACGAATGTCTTAGTTATTTTAATGAACGCAGATAATTTTTTTTTATCAATGAGGATGAAGATTTTTTTTTTTTGAAAATTGCTACGAATACGAAGTCTCGACGCTGCGGATCCCTTATCACTCTTCCATATCATTATCGTCATCTTGTCTCATTAAGTGTCATATCGTTAACGAAATCATCGATCGATGTAGAACAGCGAAGATTATTAAGGCTTTCGATATAGAGTTTAGTAGAGAAAAAATGAAAAAAAAAACGATTAAGCTAGTATTCACGTAAACGGTAGTTCGTTATTAAGGGCCTAATAGATAATTGGATAAATGATGTTTCGTTGTCATGTATCGCTTATGAAATGTAGTCGCAAAGCGATGCTGTACCACCTATATACCTATAGATATATTAAGTTACTCCTCCCTGCCTTCGAAAACGTCTTGGTTGATGCTGTACGCGATTGGAAAACAAAAAAAAATCGGGATAATGTCAAAATTCAAAATAAAAATTGATTATCTAGAATTCAAAATTCTGAATAAACGGATATCCCGATAATTCAAATTCAAAAATCCGTTCAAAAAACGTACATGACGTATACAAAATGCTTCGTGATCTTGGCCAATTATTGTACGCCTGACTGATCGATTCGATACTTGGAAGTACGCCTTTAAGGAAATTGAAAAAAAAAAAAGTAAAAGAACGTCACCGGAACAGTTCAAGAATCAGGGCGTCCGATGTTCTCGTCGTTCGATATATCAAGTGGCTTTTGTACCTGTTTACGGAACAATGTAATGGAAGTGAATAGGAAAAAAAAAAGTGAAAAAAGAAAGGAATTAAAAATTCAGACTTTTCGTTTACCAAGAAAGACGTTTTCGAAAGCGCCCACTCAGTGGTTAAGGCAAATGCACATTGAACTGTTAAAAGCATCACTCCAGCGTTGAGCTTCGAGCAGGAATAATCCTTCCGCAAGACTGTTTAACAGAGAAACAAAGAAAAAAAAAGAGATACCTACCCGTGGGTCTGACTCTAATACTTGTTACGCTATCTATAAGTTTATATTATATTATTATATAACTCTATCGTATCGGATTACGAGTATTATACATATTATATTTATACGGGCTGTTATACACTCTCGCAACCACTTCACGAGAGAGGGCGGACGAGCCAGATCGCCTAGAAGCCAAGGGGAAGCCGACGCCTGACGCAGGGGGACGCCCGTGCGACGTCGTAAAAACCGGAAGAGAAATGTTGAGCGTGCAGTGACGGAAGGACCAAGCGAAAAGCGTCAATTGATAAGCAGACGTGGAACGTCCATATTCGTGTCAGCGATAAAAATGATGGCTGAGGGAAAGTCAGAAAGACTAATTTGCCGTTCGGCCACCAGGCGGCGCCACGGTAAAAAAATGTATTGCGAGAACGAACTAGAAAAGGCATAAACGGGGTCTGACGCGGACACGTATTTATCTTACGCGAAGGATACGGCGACGAAATGACGAATAATGAGTGTAAATCGCTGTATCACGAGTCATTTGTATCGGACTGACGATGGCGAAGAATGAGTGTCTGAGAAGTTTGAAAAAGGAAAAAATAAGGTAAAATGTCCACCAAGCAATGTAACTGTTGACATTTCGATCAGGATATGTCGATAAATCGCAAATTTGAAATGTGACGTTAACGCCTTTCTTCCCAGGACGAAATAAGTCGACCAAAGCGAAGCCGTCGCCCTGACACTCGTTTCTGTTTCATGCTAATACTATTCGATCGAGGCAAAACATTGTGCGTGTGCGGCCGTGAAATCTGGGTAGTATCTCGGTTAGAAATTTTTTAAAATTTTGAATGCGGGATTTGAGGTAAAATTGTGTAAAATTTTTTGGGAAATTTTCCAAATTTTCTTATACCGAAAAATCTTTTGATTGCTAATTTTTGATTTTTTTATTGTAATATTTTACACTTATGCTATCGGGCTTTCGCGGTTGCACACTTTCTTGAGACTGTACATCGTTGTTTGGACACGAGCTGTTTTTTTTTCATTTTTATTCATTGTTACTAGCTTGTTTTTAATAAACTTGTTTTTTTGTTTGTTAGAATCCCAGCGGAGCTGGAGGCGAATCTGGAGGACGAGCCAATGGGTGAGTTCACACACCTTTACGTTCATATTCGTTTGTTCGTTTCGGTTAAAATTATGGACAGCGTATCAGTGCGTTATCATCGTGCACGTTATCAAAATTGACTCTTTCGTATGGTATACAAATATAAAGTCTTCAGTGAGCGATCAAGAGGAAGAGAACCAACTCATTTTATTAGCGTGTACACGTAAACAAAAACGAAGGACATCGGATTGGTTTATCTTTGATAAGGTAATCCAACGAACTTTTGACAACGAATTTCTTTGATAAGAAGAATTCAATTAAGGTTCGAGCAAACATTCAAAAATAAATGTCACTGTCGACAGCAGACAATAAATTGAATTGTAATAAAACTCCGAACGAATATTCAGCCGAGCTCATTCGCTACTCTTCGTTCGCCTTTCATTTGTTCGCTGAGTGAATACGCGCCTTTATACCATACACTTCGATTTGATTTTGCCGCGAGATGATTTCTGGATACGAAATTATTTATTTATATTACAAGGATAAAGAAACGATCTCTTGAAGTATAATGGATTAAATTTCTAATTATGAATCTAGAAATTCGATTATATATTATTTAATATTTTTTTTCGAAAAAAATTTAATTGAACATTTTATACAAAATGACGCAACCTCAACCCTTTTCTGAAAGGGAGAAAAAAAAATATTTTTCTAATTCCAACCTCGAAGGACCTTCTAATTTAATTAGAAAATCGAAATTGTTACTTTTATTTTGAAAAAAAAATATCCTCAGACTGAAGAAAATATTTTTTTCTTACCAAAAATCTCAAAAGATATAGCCATGTCTTCTCCTATCTTAACTGTGCGTATCAGTGTTCTGGTACAATTGATTTTTCCATCATTCCGCGACGTCACCTGCCCGCGTTCACGTCTTTGGTAGATGAGACGAATGCTGAGAGACTGACAGGTCCATGAGAACGCTATGATGAAGAAAACACAGCATCTGTCTTCGTCCTTAGGACGTGAAGCAAAGCGCGACGAGGACGTCCATTTTCGCTATTTTCGTTTATATATCGAAAACCGAGAAGCTCCCTGCTGGCTCTGCGAAAAAATCTTGTGCTAAAAGAGCGGAAGGTTTCCCTAGGGTTCGGTAGGATTGCTTTTGACGTGGAGTTAGCGTGTAGGAACGAAGTACCGTTCCGAAGGCGATTAAGATGAAGGTCCTGTCACACAGGATGATAACCGACCTAGTTCCCATGACAATCTCCTCTCTCGACGGAGCGATAAACGACGAATCGTCACGAAGATTAAGGTTAGTTTTCAGGTGGCGCATCGGGTAGTCACCTTAAAGATTCATAGGGCGAGAAATTATCTTAAAAAAAAAAAAAATTAAAACCATCTCGAGGCATTAAGGGTGTAAACAATAAAAAAAAATTAAAATGCCGACAGATATTAATAAAGCCAAGTGCATACTCTTGGAGAAGGTACTTGGATCGTGGTAGCTCTCGAGGTGCGAGTACACTAGAGAAACGAATAAGGGTGGGTTGCGAAAGGGGGTTGCCGGTGGAAAAGAAATCGATCCATATAAGTAAAGTCTCAGAATAAAAAATAAAATCGGGATCTTGTCATTCCGCTGGGGTAAGTTTCGACTTGAAAGCTCCGTGGGTTCGGTAAACAAACGAATCGAGTCTGCAGGGGTGGCTTGAGGGTGCCAATCGAAATTCACGATAAGAGTCCTAGGGCGACTCGGGGAGGGGGTTCGCTTGCGTAGGGTGGGCTAAAGATGGCCGAGGGTGACTGAGGGTGACCTAGGGGGTGGTCTCACGGTAGGAAGATCCTGGAGTGCCGAGGTAGTCAGGGGGTTGATGGGAACGGGTCACGGGAAGGAAATGGGGTGAAAGAGTGGGCCACTTCAAGTCCGTTCTGATATCTGCGACCATCTAGCACCATTAGCCGCGTATATTTCGTCCCGACACGACACCAACGTACCATGCGACTAATTGGACGTTGCTTTAACCGTTCCTCAGTCGGTCCCGTCTCGAATCTTGGGCTTTCAGCCCTTAGTGCAACCGGCGGGAGAATAGTAGTACAGCGAAGAAAAAAAATTAGCCCCGAAAACAATCCATCATCCGACTTTCGATCGATAAAAAAGAAAGTCTCAAGCTGGACTGTACTAATTTCAATGGGGTGCAAAAGCTTTAAGGCTAGTTTCAATAGCTCTGGTCATTAACAACGTTAACAAAGCCAATATATGACTTGAATCGGTCACATTTAAAAACTGTAAAAAGAACATTTTTATACTCTACGACGTTGAGAAATTTTGAAAAATTTTCTTTTGATTTATCATTTTTTTAAACGGTTATATTAAATTTGTAATTTTTTTTTAAATGAAGCCCAGCATGAATCTAGAATTGAGACTGTTTAAATCGAACGGTGACTTACGTAGTACCTCTGTCGATTTTGACTTACCAGTCAAATTTTGACTCACGTGCCTACGTGCTTCGATGGATTAATTAACGATGGATTAATCAAGATCATTTCGATTTCAGGCATCCCGGCGACAATCCCTTCTACAGCAACATCGACAGCATGCCGGATATTCGGCCACGTCGCAAGTCTATACCCCTGGTCTCCGAGCTGGTAGGTACATGATTACCTATTATTACCTGTGTTATCCGTCATCTGTTTACCTGGACCGTCTACGACGTCCGGTTAGCCACCCATCACGATTTACCTTTTAAGGAGCAGCCACACCTAACGTGTGGTGACTGTCTTATGCAGTAGCCATCTCAAAACAAAAGAATGTATATATGTGTGTATATGTGCATCTGTGTGTGCGCCGTCGTGAATGTATCCAAAATTCCAAAAAAAAAAACCTGCTGAACCAATCAAAATTCAGATTTATAGGAAAAATTAATTTCCGTTTATACGAATTAGATGAAATTTTTATTTGGATCTTCGACACTTCCTGTTTACCTTTTTGGGAAATTTATTTTTTTTGCGACGGCAAATGCATAAAATACGACCTTGTTGGTCTGCCGGTCGTGTCTTATGGCAAATTTTTTGTCCAGGATATTACGTGCCGCCCCCCTCCCCCCTCCCCCCACGTTCTTCTTATCTTCCTTTTCGTAATCCTGATCCTCGACGTATCCAAGGACGTCGCCTACACTTTTTCGCGTGTGTCTCTTCTCGCTTACGTGTCGTGAAGCGTCGTTATACTTTTTGTAATTTTCGTATCTTGCGTATCCGCCTTCAAAGTTAGTAGCGACGTACTGTGTCTGGTTTCTGTATAGGATTTCAACGTTACTCATTTGGATTAATTAGAAACTGCAGTTGGGTTTATATGCTATCCTGACGAGAAGTTTAACAGAAGTTGGTTGTATGATGTCTAGGTAAACCTGTTTTGCCTTGAGCTAATAATTACGCAACTTTAAGACGTTAGGATATTGTTCGATTACACTGTTGTACGGATTTTTATAGGGAATTTTATTTTGAAAATGGTGGTACGTTGCTACGGAATCTGTGGGAATATTTGTTTGAGCTTGAAAAATTTTTGGAGGGAAATTATAATTTTATATATTTAAGATTTTCTATTGATTAATGAATTAATCAAGAAATATCTTTCCTCTTAATTGAATTTACGTGATTAATCAATGTTTATTTAAAAGAAGTAGATTTTGAAATTTTTTCAAATTTTTAATAATAATAATAATTTAATTATTAGTGTAATAATTTAGTTATCACTTCGCGATAATGCTTGTCCGTGTTTTCGTGCGATTCGATAAAATTTCATAAGGGGTAGACAAAGATTTTTTGAGAAAATTCAAAATCTCTAAAGACCTGCTAAAGAAGCATATTTTTGATGGTAAAACGTGAAAATTGGTAGAAAAAAAAATGAGGTATTTTCAGAAAATTCATATTTTCTCCCTTAATTTCGCGCAAGTGCGTTCGAACTCGATAAAAAAAAATTCTGAACATCTTAGCCAGATTCTACTGATAATGCGCCTTTTGCGTTTTAGTGCCTTCTTTTTTTTTCGCTGGCCATTTTCATGTTTTCGAGAAAGTCTGAAGAAGAAATAATTTTAAAAAAAGTAGAATTACCCCTAGTAACCTTGATGATATAGTTTAACGAAGACAACCTAAAAATATCTTCACAGACGTTCTTCTCATTACTTCGAGAGAGGATTTCAGCCATTTCCGGAAGTACAGTCCTCGGAGGTAGTGGTCAAGTCGAAAATGGAAATTTGAAATTCGAATGCGAATAGCACTTCGTTTGTTTCTAACGAACACCCGTTGAATAATACATCCGACAGCGACGTCGTAACACAATAAAGAATTAAGCAAACCAATTTACCTCGTATAAAAAAAAATTTAATTCTCGTATTTGATTCCTACGAATTAAATTATTTTTTTGACAATTCTCAACTCCACAAATTTCTCATGAATCACCAAATTATCCGATACAACGAATTCCGTAAAATTATCAAAGATCTCCCAGCACGAGTTTTCCATTTTACTGGACACTTATTAGCCGCGCGTGACTTGCAGGAAGATTAAATGAAAATTCTTGCCGTAGCATCCGGGGACAATAGGGCGTAGACCCGCAGATAAGAAGAATAGATAAAGAAATAGACGAAGCTCATAGAAGCGAAGTGATGAAAAAAAAGGGTTGAAAAATCGACAATAAAAATGACGTACTTCGTCGCTGCGGGTATCTTTTCTCGTTCGTGCCGAAGGAAGATTCTTCAAATAAACCTTTTGATCCAACTTGATCCATTCAGATTCCGAATGCTCGATCCAATTCAATCGAAGCTACTGTTCTCGTCGAGTAGATGGAAAAAGTAGAGGAAAATCTATTAATCAATTTATTTCGTTTCTACAGAGATACACGTATCTCGAACCACCTTGTACGACCCTGCATCTCCAGAAGTTTTTATTATTGAGGATTGGAATTTTCGTTTCCCCTTTGTGTCTCCCTTGTTACGTCTAAATACCGAGCGATTCACATGTAAACATTATCGAAGTGATCGATTTATAACTTTATTGATTTTTCTCGATATTTTCGACCAAAGGTGGGAGACAAGGTAATTTCCTTTTTTTCCTTGTTTTTTTTTTTTTGGTCGCCTGTATCAATGGGTTAAATGTTGCCCGGGTGTCACACGGGAGATGGGAGCGTCGATTCCAGGAAAGCAACAAAAAAATCCTTCATCACATCTTTCCTGTATCCACCTATAGCGATCCTTTGTATGGTGATGCTGGAAGGATGAAAGAATATTATATTGTCCTTTGAATCTTCCTTCTTTCCTCTCCCGACGCTCCCCTCTCACTCTCTCACTCATACACACGCTCTCTCTCTCTCTCTCTCTCTCGCTCTCTCTCTCTCTCTAATTCTCTTCTTTCTTTTTCTAATCCCTGAATGTTCAGTGTCGACTGTTCGAAAATTTATATCTAATTGTTGTGTACCGTACCCTTATCCTGGAGCTTCCATATCGTGTCCGTGAACGGTACTGTCGTTCCTATCGAATTCAACTTTAACCCTCGATATCGAAAAAAATGATACTGCATATCCTAAAGTCTCCCTGGATCTGTTACAATTTTTATGTACGAGAGCGAACTTATCGAGTTAATCCGACAGGAAGAAATTGAATTTTTCATGTCTTCGCGAAGGGTGGATGATGTCGGTGGAATATCTGTGGGGAATATAAGATTGGCCAAGGTTCAATATTCATGTGAAACGATATATAAAATTTTTGAAGAAAAACATTTTATTAAAAATTTTGTGGGTTTCACGAGAAATCCTTGTTTCATTCGATTATCCTTACGGACGGTCGATAATTGTCGCTCTCGGTGCGAGTGTCTTCCATTTTGTCGTCGTGCCTATGAAAAATAACCTCCAAATATGAAAGGAGCACAACTAACCGGCAGATAATGCTATTCTTTGTTTGTTCTCTGTGGCGCCCGTTGTTATATCTACCTGAACACCTGAACACCTGAAACCACTCATTGAACCTCTAAAAAAAAAAATCAAAAAAAATCTCAAAACTCTACCTACAGGTCTTGAAGGTACTAATTAAATGCCTCCTTACCAAATTTAATTAAGCTTGCTCGAACGTTGCATGCTTTTTCACAGTTTTCAGATTTCTCTTTCTCTTTCTATCTATTTACTATTTCTTTTCCTAGTTAGCCCTTCTTCTCTCTCTCTCTCTCTCTCTCTCTCTCTCTCTCTCTCTCTCTCTCTCTCTCTCTCTCTCTCTCTCACTCTCTCTC
>JARQTH010000727.1:68533-103426 GCA_030142595.1 Trachelus iudaicus | reverse complement strand
CTCTCTCTCTCTCTCTCTCTCTCTCTCTCTCTCTCTCTCTCTCTCCCTCTCCCTCTCCCTCTCCCTCTCCCTCTCTCTCTCTCTCTCTCTCTTTTTTCACCAACTTCGTGTCACTCTCGTTTCACTCCTTTTCTTACGAATGCTGGATATTTCTGTAAGTCTCGTTAAGGGATGAAACTCGTGATCTGCTTTTATTGTTTTTATTTTTTTCAATGAAATTCCATTTTGAAACTCAGATTATTATTATCATTATTGCTTCCCACGTGGAAAGTTTAGAATTTTATTTCTTAAAAAATGTCTCGCTCTGTTTCATACAATAATTTCGTAATTCACCAATCTAAAGCGTAGTGCTTTGAAAATTCACTTACAAGCTGCAATTAGTTAATTTGAAATTCCCGCTCGTTTCTTTTTTTTTTTTTAATTTGACTACGCAGTCACAGCCAACAACTTCTCTTTTAAATTAAATTTCTACCTATCGTTTAACTCACAAGTTTCTTACGATTCGTTTACCCATAATTGCATTTATTTTCATTATATTTTACACTTCGCCATTTGAGTTCAAAATTTTTTCACTCTTTAATTTTCCCATTTCACGACCTTTTTTTTTTCTTGCTTTAAACCTGAAGTTTAACGTATGGCTCTCCGAGCCATTGTTCAATAATGACGTACTAGTCGAAGTACTTTAAAAAATATATATTTTTATTACATTTTCTCTTTCTCGTTATAAACGATAAAATCCTCTGTCATTCTTTATCCGACATTTCTTTTGCTTCAACTTCCAATTGTTTGCCTGCCCGAAGGCAGCCACAAAAGAAAATTTATATCTCCCTTGACTTTTTCTTTTGCCCTTTCTCTTTCTCTCTCAATCGAACTGTCTCTTTTTCTCTCTCTGTCTCTTTTATTATCCCACCTTATACATACACGCGCTCATTCGAACAAGGTGCGATTCCTCGAAATGACAAAAAAATATTTCAAAATTACACGATATACGCGATCAACTTTTATCAAAATTTTCCAAATTTTCGAGGAATCGCATATAATACAAAAAAGCTGCAAGTTGAAACTTGAAATTTGCTTCCTCGGAATCGTAAGTAGTGTACAAAGTCCCTATATGAAGAAGAATTTTCATTTTTTTTTATTTTTGGCTTCCTCATAGATGAATCTTCATCTACTGCCGACGATTCAGAGGAAGCAAATTACAAAATTTAAATTCTTGGCTTCCTCATATGGGGACTTCGTACACTACTCACGATTCGCAGGAAGCAAATTCCAAGTTTCAGCTTGCGGCTTGTTTAACGTGAGTCCCCATGCCTCTCACAACTTGGGGTGCTTCGTACTGTAGAGAACGCATGTAAGGATAAATCTCTTGCATGATCTTTTCGGGCCCAATATTTTTGAATCTGTTGAAATTCAAAAACTTGAATACATGTATAATCAAATCCGTTTCGCCGATCTCCGCCAAATTTTATACATATCACGATTAATTGATGTTCTATATTTTTGGAAAATTGGAGCTCAATCGGTCAAAGTTGACGGAAGCTATAAATTTAATTTTTCGAAAAATTCAAAATATAAAATCAAAACTTCTCGATGAATTCGACCCAAATACAATAACAATCAACCTTGGACACAAATCTCTTTGTCAAAAACTATTTAGACTATTATCAAAAAATTTGCGATCGCTGGAGTGATAACGTACTTTTTTTGGAAATTTGAAAACGTCATAAAATCCGAGCCGCAGCTTCAATCATAACGAAAATTATAATCAGTGAAGGGATTATAGAGCTGCACATGCCTGCAAAACGTGAGGGCTGTAGCTAAAACCGTTCTCGAGTTATACACGTTTGAATTTTGGGAGGCCATTACACACACACACACACACACACATATTCATCCGAACATTTTCTCCAAACGTGTTTTCTCGACGTTTTGGCACATTCTGAACATGGTGACATGAAAATATCGACAGGCAAATTTTCCACCGTCACATATATACGGTACCTCTATGAGGAAGCAAAAATTGATCTCGCTGCACGAAAATTGTAGTTTCATAAAAAAAAAATCCAAAGCATTTTTTTCCCAGAGTGCAACAGCCATCGCTGCATAAATTCTTGAACTCTGTCCATATGCATTGGATTTTTGGTACACTTTTTAATTTCGTAGAAACACGTATAGATGTCAGTAGATGATTGTTGGATAATCGTAGTGTCCTAAGTTAAAATCAATAGTCTATAAGTATGGCATTTGACGAAGCATCTTGAATATTATTTATGGTGGATGCAATTGCATGTGCGTGGTAATAGAAAAAAAAAAAGTCAAAATTACACGAAATGACGGATACCTGCGTTCTCTCAAAATTGGCTTTTTCTTCGTACAAGAAAAATTATTTGCTAAACATCCTTATCTGTCTTATCCGATACAACTCATCTGCTCACTCTTTTTTTCTATTAAAAATAAAGCGCAAGGTTTATAAAAAAAAAAAAGTTTATATTCAAAGGATTACATATACTCGCGTGTGTGTTAAATCCCAACCAGCTAACCGATTGGGGTGAAGGTGTCTTGTTGCGCAACTATTGGATTCAACCTGAACGAGCGCAGAATCTTAATTAAAATCTTTACCGCAAATCCCAGCAACCACACAAGACACCATAGGCTAATTGGATTAGATTTTCCATAAAGCCTTTTCCCATTCTCTGTCTCTCTCTTTCTCTCTAATTCTCCCTCAGTCTTTCATTTCGTTACGCCATTTTTATTTTTTAACACAACTGTTGTACATTTTTAATTTATTTTTCCGATCTTCATTTTAATTTTCATAATTAAAATTATCACTCATGCGTACTTCGTTGTTATATTAAAATCACTCATTTTCTACGTAACTTATCGCGTGATTATGAAATACCTGTAATTACCAGAGAAAGATTATTCAGATAAAAGATACTTCAAATATCATCTATCGCTTATAAAATTCCACTCAGGTCAAAGTTTAATTTTCATCGCTTCTCTCACGTATCGAATTTCACTGTAAATCGTCATAGACGCATTGCTAGAGAAAATTCTTTCGTAGTTCTCTGACAGTCATGGAGCGAGTGTATCGATGATCGTATTTATGTTCGATAAGAATTTAAAACTGCAACCCAAATGTATTAGCCAATCCGCGTTTACGTCGCTCTTTGCGATTCGTCATTTGTCTTCGAGTCGCAATTTAACGAATTTGAATTTCCCGCCGAATATTCTCATTATCACCGTACCGAAACGCTCGCTCGCATGCCTCTCTTTACACGTTACAAGCATTGGTAAAAAAGTTAATATACGCCTATAGAACATTGATCAGCCAGGCCTTATTGTGTTGATGCGTATAATTGCTATAGCACTTGTATATAATTCTAGAAAGTTCAGCTGGCACAGACAGCACTGTAAATACAAAAATGTTGTTACTCATAGCTTTTGTATTATGTGAATATTCAAAATTGTCACATATTTTCTTTTTTAGTAGCAACTTCGACTATTCACCAGTTGACGTTTTAGTCGAGAATCACTATTTATGCTTTGTTTTCGTATACTTAATCTCTACTCCCTTTGTTACTCTCACGGACTCTTCCCTCTCCTGCTGTTTTTCTCTTTCAATCTCTCCTATCTTCAACTCAGTACGTATCAAATGCTTATTAAATTTTATAATTCTCTACAGACAATGGCAGCCACCAAAAGGAACGCTGGGTTGACGTCCGCTGTGCCGCGAGCTACTTTGAACGACGAGGAACTGGTAAGAGACCCTTGAATTAATTATAAAATTTCATTTTTTTTTTTTTTCGAAAAAAGTGCCAATATTTTCGATAAACTTTTTAAGGGTTCCAAGAAAAGCGCGGATTACGAATTGTTTATTATTTTTATTTTTTTCTCAAGCTTTGCGATCGCTGATAAAAAAAAGGCAACCAACTTCACGGTATACTTATTGAAAATTACCTAACGAGGGTAGCTCAGTTCTTTTCGAGATCTGTTCAAAAAAATAATTATCTCGAATTTTGATGTTTCTAAAATTATCTTTTAATTCAAAAATAATCGCACGATCCTCGAAAGATTTTTATAATAATTAACACTCTAACCTTTTCAACGTAATTGTTTAATCATCAGGGTCGTTTGCGCACGCGTGATTAAGGATAAAATGCAAATGACAAGGACACGCGACAGTTCAGCGTTAACCCAGGAATATATTCCTATAGATATAAACATTCAGCCCAGAATCGAAAAGATTAAACATCGCGTACGAGAGAAGCCGAGCAAGTTCGCGTTAACGATTACAGCCATTAGCCCAAAGCCACACGGAGGCTGATAAACGAGACGATTAACTAAAAATGCCGGACATAGAGTAAAAAGAATAATAAAAAATGATAAAATAATTGCACGGTTATAAAGTAACTAGCGACAACGAGAACGTATACTCGCGTAATATAAAATACGATAATAAAATCTGCACCGGCGTTTTGCGATCTTGGGAAAAAAAAAAAAATTTTCCGGTCCAGCGATAAAAAATTCATACAATTTACTAACGATCAATCCCGCGTCGAACGACGCGGCCTTAAAAACGAGCCCCTGGTCCTACGAGTCGCCCATTGCGCACTGGCATAATCTCGTCAGCGTCATTTCCATTTCGCTTTACGTTCACGCCGGCTCTTGGCTGTCTTTATGCTTATTTCTCCTCCCGGTCTCATTTACCCTTTGACCCTACGGATCCTTCATCTCGCGACAGACCAGAGCAAATGACACTGCGTCTATAACAGCTTCCGGAAGTCCTCCTGGCAAAAGGAATAATCCGTCGTTGATCGCGTTGATACTTCGCGAAGATAATAATTAGAAAAAAATTATCGTGTTATCAATATTTGCGATAAGGGATCGCGAAGTTATTAATTAAATAAATAAAATGACGATTCGTATAATTGAATACAATTTTATTGTTAACGATAAAAAATTGTCTATATCGGTTAAAGCATCGACGAAATCGGATAATCGGGGATGGAGAGAATCGATAAAAAAAAAATATATAACCAAGGGATGAAACGAGAGTCGGATCAAAGATAAAAATACAAGGCAGTATAACTGTCGCTCGAGAGTTTTACATGTAAATGCGAGAAGTCACGTATAATAATAAATCCAATGCTTTTTTTTTTTTCTACGACAACTATGGTCGCGTAGGGTTTCCGAATCACTTAATCCTTAAGTCCGATTCATAGTCACGCGACGAAACATCGCCTAATAGTCGGCCTTGTACTACATGGGGTTAATTTAACTTGGTACTTTTTTTTCATACGAACCGTGCTGCATTTTATCCTCATTTCCACGCTGTCTATTTTCTTTCACGTAAGTGTGCCACCCTCTCTGCAAGCAAACAAACAAACAAACAAACAAGCAACCAATCAAGCAAGCAAGGAGTAGCAACTTAGAAAATCATCTCCTAGTCACTATAGGATCAATTAGGCAAGAAGTAGTCGAAACCACCGCATTTTAGCTATACGTGTATATATATATATATATATATATATATATATGCTGTATATATATATATATGTATGGTATAGTGCAATACAATTAAGAATTAGGAAAAGTTCAAAATTACTGATAAGGCTCTCACCAGGATTTCATGAGCTCGCGATACAAGTCCGACGTATCCGGAGAGTCTTGAATCTGATAAGATCACCGAGATACGCTGGAAATTGAGATGAAATCTGAATCCTGGTACGTTTAGCCGGTCCGTGCTTCCTTGGCACTCGCGTAGACTTTGTTTTTTTTTTTTTTTTGTAAAAATTAAGGAATCATATTGTGTTCTGGGAGTTACGTGAATTCTGATGAGGATGCTGCGCTCCTGAGCTTAGATTCTATCTCGTATGCTATCAAGGTCCTTTGCCTGAGCCAAAAGCACAAATAGTGTATATATGCGGATACGTGTGGAGAATTTTTTAGAGAAAATATGGAAAATATGAAAGAAGAGGGGAAATTCTTAATCGAGTTCTTTATTTTAGTGCTTCCTAGCCGAATCTCACATGCTTTTTTATAATGACCCTAGCTTTTAGATGAGATTCGGGAGAGATTCTTATCTTACCTTGCATCTATGTATATATATATTGATAACTCGAGATAAAAATTAAATCTCTCTCGAAGCCTTTGATTCAGTTATATTTATTTATATGAATATTTATCTTATCCTATGTCTTTCTTTTTTATCACCTGTGCATATCAAGATTTGCAGGCACGCAGTTTCCTGATTTTAGCGAATCTTTTATATTATATATTGTATATATACCCTACACACAAACAGGCATTACGAATCTTGCCTTATTAAAAATAATAAAGCAGGAAATAATAAATAATGATAAAGATAAGAAATCTTCGGCCCTCTTACCAGCGTTATCGTTAAAAAAAAAATGTAATAGTAATTATGCGAATAAAAATTCGCTATAACGATCGTCGTAGATAATGAAAAAGTTAAAATAAACATCAAGCATCGTTACTCTGTACACATTTCGAATGGTCGACTTGAACAATCCAATATAAGTATATTAGTATCAGTGTATTTTATAAATAGAAAGAAAAAAAAATTTTATTTAATTCACCAGACATCTTTTGAGTGACATAATCGCGATTCGATAATTACATATATATATATATATATATGTATGTGAAAATTTTCAAGAAAAGATATGACCTCTGACCGTACAAGTAAAACAAGAATAAGTTTTCAAGTTCTTTCATAAGATTCAGCATCCCTCAAAACAAAGCCATTAAATTCCACGAATGCCATAAAAATCTGGATTATTATACAAACATCGGTATACAAACTCACACACATATATATAATCGCGTACGCCGTCATGAAATTGCACACAAATATTGGCACGCAAAGAATTCGCGTGTACGATGTTGATGCCATATCAGGAAGGATCCCCAGGGAAATATTCCACCCCAGAGAAAGTACAACGTACGTGCACGGAACGCGTGTCCACACGTGAGCCTCACACATGGTCGGTACGCCGGTAATAAATTGCAACAACAAATATATTCCAGTCGATTGGAAGTTTTAAAATAGTTATGTACCATACTTGTTCCCCGAGGTAAAGATAAAATCAATTCGAGAGTAGAAAGTAAAGAAATTCATAATAGAGATGCACCAGAAATGCACTGGATCACTCGAGTTAGTCGTATCTGAAACTACACTTAATATGTATATACGTACCTATGTACCTTGCATATACTCATAATGTATATATAACATAGTATACATATATTCCTCAGTCAAGCGGCACACGTACGATTATATACGTCAGTAACCGGTAGAGGGCCGGAGAGTGTAGTGAAAAAAAATGTCTGAAGGAAATGGCTTGTGTTGATATTTTTTTGAAAAAAAAAAAAAAAATTGCATTCTCATACGTTGCATTGCGCTGCTCGCAGAAGATGCACGTCTACAAGAAGACACTCCAGGCGATGATCTATCCCATTTCCTCGACCACGCCGCACAATTTCGTCACCTGGACTGCCACTTCGCCGACTTACTGCTACGAGTGCGAGGGGCTGCTCTGGGGTATAGCGCGGCAGGGAGTTCGGTGCATGGAGTGTGGCGTCAAGTGTCATGAAAAGTGCAAGGACCTTCTCAACGCGGACTGTTTGCAACGTAAGTGCACTAGATGCTTTTAAAAATTGTAGGCTTTTGGGATATGGGTAGTCGATGGAGGATCGATAGAGGGTTGCGTTGTGATAGATCCATTACACACTATATGATGCTGGGATATTGGTACGGTGGAAGATACCTATCTTCTACTTATCTCCTGGGTCAATATGGCATCGACAAATATTGTATCTCCGTAGGAAAAACGACACGATAGGCTAGTCAAAGATTTGAAACTGTTTTCAGTATTTATTTTGACTTTATCGATGTTTCTTGTTTATATTCATTTAAATACATATGTGGATATACGTATGTACGGTTCATATGGTCCGAATTTTGCTCTGCATTGTTTGTAGGAATATTTTAAAACCATTTTTTTTTAAATGCACTCCGCTTCCCGTTGTTTTTCCACGTGATTTTGTCGCTGAATCATACTGTAACCATTTTTTTCCATTTTTTTTTTTTTCAAAAAATTGGTCATTCACGTATTGCCAAGCTTATACGTATATGGAAAGCTTGTTCGTGTTTTGTTAAAGCTGTGACTTTTCAGTGGAACGACATTACGACTGGGGAATATAACCATTTTGAAAATTGATAACCTTTTCAAAAAAAGTCCTGTCTATCAGAGTATCGTGCAGTATTGTGTTATTGGAGGATATTGAAATTATTTATGCAGCCGTATATATATATATGATATATCTGATAAAAATTTCATTGAAAAACATACAACTCGTACACTAGGGAAATTCCTTGATTATTTATTGGCCAGCAGCTTCGAGGTATGAATCATAATACTGATAGAAATGAACTTCGACCTTTAACAGCTTTGTAGAATTACATTAGCAAGAAAAATAAAAAGCTCTGAGGCCAGTAAATTGAAGTTGCTCGATACTTTCTTCGGTTCGTTAAAATTAAATGAAAAGATTCTTTCGGGAACGTTTTAAAAGCACGTTAAATGACAATACAGAATCGTCCAACGCATCTACGTACAGTATATGAAGTAGGCATAGGAATAGGAAAATGGTTGGCTGAAAGAAAGAAAAGCAACTTGTGACGGCCAAGCCCTTTCTCTCTGATTATTAGCCGTAATACGAAAGTATAAAGAAAGTAGCCAATAGGGGAATTAGAAAAGGAGAACGATTGGCCGCCACGTCATTTCCTCTTTGCCTATCCGAGCGGAGACTTTTTCAAAGGATTCGAGGTACAGATCGCGTAGTCCATAATATCACATATGTCAATGGTCCAGCGTCTGAAAGCTGATTATCCAGTCTGATGCCAATGACGAAACTGGTTATCGGTTAAATCGATTAATTTCCTATTTCATTAGAGAACAACGGTTCGGATAATACAAAGCAATTGTCGGTTGACGCAATTTCGAACTCCACACTAATTTAGCTCCATGTGAAACTCGAAATAGTCGAATAGTCAGCTGACTGCGAGCAGGTTGCTCCGACCACTTCCGGTCTTTCAAAACGAGCGATCATCGATTCGCACTTCATAAAGGACGAGACTGGACGACTTTGATAAAATGAAATGTCCATTGTATCAATGCTTGAAATTCAAAACGGCGACTGATGATCATAACAATAAGCGAAAATAAGATAAAAAAATCTTATCAAATAATTAAAAATAAAGGTCAATTAACCAGCGTCTAATTAGCGCACCCTTATACGTCAGCCAACGATAAGTCCAAAAAAAGCAAAACGGTCGACACTCGTGCATTAGAACTAATGCGTAATATCCGACCCGGTTAAAGCCGCATTTCAAGCAAGCGAATTTCGTTCTAGTCCTTTCCGGTGTTTCGCCGGAAAATTAGAGCTCCTCGAATGCTACGGAAAATTCTAAATTACGAAGTACGAGACGCAAATACCCTCGCGCCATTTCAACAGCCAAGGGACTTACGTAACCCGCGTTACAGTCATTCCGGTAATAAAGACGCATGGCTGAGTCGACGTCGCCAGAAATTTCACGAAGAGCGACGTGGCGCCAACCGAGCGCTGGAAAAATTTCTTCGCCTAATCGAATTTTCGTCCTAGGTAAAAGTCGTAGCCGCGAGAACTGAGAGATCTAGGAGAAAAAGAAGGCGTGAACCGTTTTCGTTGATAAGGATAAAAATGTCGAGTTTCATTGGATTTTTAAAGTCTACGACAATGACGAGATTAGATAACGATTTGTTTACTTGAAATTAAATAATATTGCGGAATTACGCAAACTGCTGCTTACAATAGGGATATTGTCCAAAAATTATATCCACGTTAAGGATCGTCACGCTGCTTGTAATAATTGTCTCGAACCGGAAGTTCTTGGTAAGATTATATGTGTGATGATACTTGGTACCGGAAACTCTCTTAATTTTTTGCTGATGAATTTCTTACCGTCGCTACGCTGTCTTATGTTTTCGTTTCCGTTCTCTTTCGAAGGGGCTGCTGAGAAGAGCTCGAAGCACGGAGCCGAAGATAAGGCGAACAGCATAATCACCGCCATGAAGGACAGAATGAAGCAGAGGGAACGGGAGAAACCGGAAATCTTCGAGCTCATCCGGTAAGTCGACTACTTCCTTCTCGAGTTTCTTGGTTTCCAGTGTACAACCATAACGTAACTTTTATATGTTTGAAATCACTGGAGTAGAAACAAACGTTATTGCCACAAAGTCATCAGAGATATTGTCCAAATAATTGTCAGCGGTGAAACTTGCTTTTGAACGTAATTTTTTTTTATTATCTACAATACCTACTCGATTTTTTGATAATAATAATAGTTGAGGTACAAGTGGTTGTTTTTCAAATTTTTAATCAATGATTTTGATCTTTGATAATACGTATATAAATAAAATTACGTATACAGTGTATAGTCGACTCTTGGTCCAAATGTTGAATGGTTAGGTTAGTCTCCGTGAAATTCCTCCGTGAAATTCAGCAAGGCCGTTGCTTGAGGCGAATTAAATCCATTTTAAACTTTGACCCTTTGACGCTGTTGAAATCCTATCGAAAATGCATTCGATACGTTGCACTTTGAAAGAGCGAATATAATTTTTCATATTTTCAATAGAGTAAAGGCAGAAAATCGTCTTGAAGTTGCGTCATCGATTCATCTACGTAGAAACACGTTTAATGCCTTCCTGGTTACCGCAATTTGTAAGGTTCAAGGAAAAAAAAAATTAAGCCTCCAGCAAAGCTGCCATTAACACAAGATAATAATTATAAAAAGGTCTCCCGTGAGACCAACTGCTAGCGCTACGATAACGGATATTTTTTATGGCATTATATAATACGATAAAGGTAACTTACGAATAAAATATTTTATCGAGGGACATCATCTTACGAGATTGAACATGAAGGAGTCCCCTGTCTCAAATTTCAGTCTTAATATCGATCAACGTCTTATGTCCTAACTTACTGGAATTGAGAGGACTATTTTTTTACGATAAAAAAAATTATTTAAAATCATAATAATTAACATATACAGTGTACTGCCGAGATAAGAGTCACTTTCAAATTTTCATGATACCATCGGATTAAAGGAAAAGCAAACATTGCGGGATGGATTAATCGGGTCCGATAACACGTGATCAAATTGATATTAGCCCCAGGTGTCACGAACCAGCCGGCTCGTACCAGATTAGTCTCGACTATGATTTCAATTAGCTTAGGTCCAATTGGATCGAGCTCATTATAAATCTTAATCGACATAAATACCAATGACGTCACGTAAAGCCAAATTGATAAAGCCCCCAACCTCCACGAAGCATTCGCCGATGAGAATCAGGCTTAATTAATTGCTCGCATCCTTCACGAGGTTAATCGAACCCAATCGATCGGCTCGAAGTTGGTTTCGACCAATAATTTACCTTCCCTACCACTATTTTTGTACAACCCCAGCAAAAAAGCTTCACGACCCCCCGAATTACAGTCGATCAAAATCATCGATCGTTAATCCCGATCTAGTCCAAAAATCAAGAGTCAAAAAACAAAAAATGAAAAATCAACGCGTTCCAAAAGTAAGTCCGCCTTGTAAAATTGTGGCAATGACGTCGTAAAAATATTTTTTTTTTAATTTTCCCACAGTGAAAGTGAGGCCATCATTAATGATTCTAAAAAATTAAAATATTAATCTTCATCAAAAGTATCTCACCTTCTCCGTAAAGTCCAACGTCGACGTTAGGGTAACTTTTCGGTTGAGTAAATTCCAAGTCAGTTTCCTGTAATCGACATTAATCTCCGATACCGTGACGTCATCCAATTAGCAAGCAGCCAAGTGATAGGTACGCCTGATCAAAGGAATTGAGTATTCTAAAAAATTTTTTTAATACAAAAAAAATTTAATATACCACGATCGTTCGTCCATACGATCCTTTAACGTCACGGTATCGATCGTTCGATTACCGGCAATCGGGTTCAATTATTTCGGTATCACTGAATACGGAGGAGGCGAGCGAATGAGTCACAGCCCGTGCGAATTATCTGAATCGGAGCTTAGGTCCGTGTTCGGAGTAGACAAAACGGCGCACATTGGACACATGGCTGCAGTGAAGCAATCCGTGCTGGACGGTACCAGCAAATGGTCGGCCAAGATCGCTATTACAGGTTTGTGGACACTAGCTGTGCTCTTCTGTCCTGAACCCATTAAGACGTTGTGTCGTAAAACGAGTCGCTGCCTTCGTCGTCGTTCACTGTGTCTGCGCCTATGCGTAATATGTCCTGCGTAACACACGTAACGCGCTGTTATGCGCCCTGACTTGTGGATTGTATATGCTAAAGCTGCTGAGTGTTGTGTACATATATATACATACGTTTATAGGTGCACAGGGTGATTCAAGAAAATTGTACCGCCCGAAGGGGTAGTTTCAGAAGCATGAAAATTTAATAGACAAGCTTAGGTCAAGCTTGTGCGATATTTCCGAATCACCCTGTATACGTATAATACACTATATTAATATATTAATCGTGTATTGCGCTGAATGTACGATAATCTTTGTTTGGCTGTTTTTAGGGATTCGTGCAGAATCGTAATGGCGATGATTATTTTTGTAAAAAAAAAAAAATATGTGGATATTATAGATCTATGTTTAATTACAGATCGATATTTTGTGTGTCGTTAGGTAATTATTAATGTGTTGATCGGTGGTTAAATATGCGTATATAGTTGGGGTGACGAATTTAAAGAATTTTTAGGTAAATTTAATTGGATTTTTTTTTAATTCAAAAGGGAAATAGCGATTTTGATATGAATAATTGAGTATAATCATATTTCGAAGTTTCGATTTTTCATGATTTATATGAGTTTTTATTTTTTATTTGGTCACGATTTTTATGTTTTATCGTAGCTCTTTTTTTTATGGAAATCGAAAGAGATCCATAAGGCTTACATAATTTCCCACGAGTCTTACGGAATTCGTCGAGAGGTCGAGGATCGTGAATCATTTGATCCCGAAGATCCGAGTGTCTTGGGGGTTTTAAAGTCAGCAGCATGCGTTTCCGTCTGATTCGCTCGAAATAATTCTTCGATTAAGCCGCCAGTCAAGTGGGGCAGTCAAGCTTAACTACACGGGGTAATTTCGTGTCGGTGTAAGGGCTAGCAGGGTCGAGGATTGAGGAAGGGATGAAAATAATCATAAGGGTGCAGGCCGGGAGCTCGTTCAGTTTTAAGGGTGGATTCAATTGGAATAATCGTACGGAGAGGGTGAGCTTTACAACCAACGATTATAGTCTAAGGGAGGGAGGTGGGTGGATGTTCGACTGGCTAGAAGGGTGTGGAGAACAGCCCAGAGGGGGTAAGCACCCTCCGTAGGCTATCGCGTATCCTACCCGACAGGAGTTCAATCGAGAGTCCATTAAGGTCACACGGCAACTTGTTGTGGCTTACGCCCTCCACTCCGCCGCCATTGTTCAAATACAAACCCGGTCTTCTTGGCCATCAGCCACCTCGACGTAAACCACCTGTAATGCAAAGTCCGACATCGTCGAAATTGTCAATGACTTGAGAATTTTTTAGGAAGAAATAATCTTTATGCCGCATCCGCAAACGGCTTTCGCGCATCGTGGCGAGTGAAGGGATCTAAGAAGACAAGCCAAAGGTCACGAGCGTTGTGAAATCTTGACGATTCGAATTTTTGGAAAATTTTGGACACTTCGCAGTCCATGACGTCCGTGATCGGACGTAGGTTGAGCACAGGATGGTTACCTGCAAAATTAATCGTAGGTGGAGGAAAACGTGGTATATTTTTTAAATCGTATCGATGCCATTGTTTCATAGAGATATTCGTGGTACTCTATTTTTTATATTTTTAAAGCATTTTTAGCCTCATTTTTATTTCACTCAAATCTGCCTTCCTTTGGCCGTTTGCAACGTACACCTGTAGCTCGTGACAGAGTGAGGACGTACGTGACCTTCCGAAGTAGGTAATATTCAAAAGTTGTACGTTGGGAATTCCGATTTCGCAAGGAGAATACAAAGAAAATGTGTATCGTATCCATTTTTAACGGTATCCTTTATTTACGTGATTCGGTTGATTTTCACGAGTTTCTCGAACGTGAACTAGCTTTAGATATACATTGGTAAGTCCTGGGAAAATAGTGTATACGTTAGATAACTTCAGACGATAAATTCTAGATGGAAAAATTAGAGATGGCTCCTGCGACGGTAGTATTGACAAAGAGTATAATTAATGCTTGTAAGAAAGTTCGAGGCAAACGTTGCAGTAGTCGGATGTTCGTTGAAGCAATTAATTTTCCTATCCGACGAATTTCAGTTTGAACGAGTAATTTCTACCGAGTAATATTCCGTTCGTTCTTCGGGCGAAAGAAAACAAGGAATTACAATTAAAACAATTAATATTCGTAGGATTTTCTTATTCTACCCTAACCTCAAAGCGACGCCTCCACCTCTCGACGATTATTCTCTCGGACGGAACACGAAGTCAAGTTGGCCAGGAGCCACGGGGCCTGTGCAACAAGTTTTCTTACGCCGTCCAAACCAGTAATCGGTACCGACGTTAATTCGGTTTCTGCGCCTAACAGGTGGCCATTCATTAATAGAATCGTCCAATTCGTGGACGAAGGAAGATCGATAATGTCTTAATGACGACACTGTTCCACCCTCGAGCAGATAATCTTTAGGATGCCGACAGGCGATAATGGAAGCAAATATCACCGAGAAAGGTCAAACATAGGATTTAAGAGAGGCTTAGAAAAATACGTAGGTAACTAACGATCTAGGTGTTTGCCGATTGGCTGAATCCTCCGGACGTTCGTCAACGCATCGAGCCAGCGATTCGATCGTCTATCGAAAGAGTTAGTAAGTAGCGTGGATAATTCCCGATGACAAAGTCATTGTTCTTTTCAGCACAACGTTTTCAGTCGACCCGGATACACACATAGACAGCCTCGAACAGGCTGAAAAGATCGTCCTTGAGGGTACCAGCAAGTGGTCCTGCAAGATCGCCATTACAGGTGACCTATTCCTGATTTTTAGATCTTTCGGAAGCCCCTTCACACTTTCAGTACACTCTCTTGTTTAAAAATCGATCTTTCGAGCGGTTCACTGAGCCTCGTCGGGTTCACACTCTCTCGTCATTCATTGGATTATCGTTCGACTCGATCGACTGATTAAATTCCGATAACAACACTCCGGCACAGAGAAACACCCACACTTTATCCATCCACGTTGAACACAGCCTCCCGTATCACTGATCTGGAATATCATTGTCATATCCATCACTTTAATCGATAGACACTAATAATTCTTCGTTATACGTGGACTATACTGTACAGAGATACATCAAACTCACCATCTGCTCCGTCAATGTGCACTCGAGACTGCAGTATAATTTTCAACCATATTCCGAGAACAATGCACATATACACCACAGTGTATTATTAACCTCGGGCATAACTTTAAACAGCGGCAACTAAATAATTCTCTACTGCCAGACATAACCGTATCTATTTATCTTTGGATTTATCTTTTAGTCACGTACTATGAATAAGTAGATATTCCCATACCAGTCGGTCCTGGCTCTTACCGAAGTAGAGCTGTGCATTAGGCCAAGTTAGGTGGAACGTACGTGCACGACTTTTAAACGAGTGTGGCTTGGAGTACTGACTGGAGTTTATATGTCGCCGACACAGTGGTTCGCCATTCACGGCGGACCCATAGAATGGCGACATCGATTTTAACATTCTACGACCAAGTAGTTTACATGGAAGTGCATCTGAAATATACCGTAAGAGGCGCTAATAACGTCGGGAACAGTCCGAGCGATGCTAAATGGCAACGAGCTTTCGTAAACGGTCATACCGCGGCTACGGCTCTCTTGGCTTTTCTCTCTATGTGAATGCGTCTGTGGATCGATAGTTCAACGCACAGCCAAGTGCGGCGCCACTCACTGCCAGCTTCGCAACTTTCCTACCACCCGTCAAACATCAGTCCGTTTCTATGCTTCGTTTACCTTCCTCGGGTTATTCTCATACGTATTCATGTCTACCTTTTACCACCCTCGTGTCCCTCCATTCGTTCCTTTGGCTAACAATAAGCCTGTTATGATGTTTTCACCCCGATTACTACGGAACGTTACGTTCGCTGTCGTACCGTGTCCATATCGGCTTTCAAGACTGAAATTGTAGCGGTTATAATATAATCGCTTCGTAATGGCCATGCCGATAATACGCATGGCTTTTCATGATAAACTTCATTGGGAAGATTTCGATTGTCAGTATCGCGAAAAGTGGAAATTTAAGCGGTAAGTCATTTGAAGTTTTGTGCCGGTCATTTTTTTTCGATACTTTGCTGGATTTGTGATTTTTTGCGAGGACGAAAGGCAGGTTAGTTTCTCTTTGTTAGTTTCTCTTTGTAGGTTGGTTGGACAAAATCTTATATCAGTAATAGGTTGCGCAAGATCAGCGTTCACGATTAGGTCTTTATAGGCTGGCTGCTATGGTCGGGACGTTGCATTGTACGTCGCTAGTATAGAAAAACATTGTTTATGCTATTAACTGTCTTTTATGGGCACTGTGGATGTAATTGTCTAGACTCTTTCTAGTTTCTAATACTCCAGTCCCACGGCACCACTTTTGTCGGTTTAATTACTACGTTTTACCCTTAAGGACTCTTATGTTATGCAGGAAACGTGGACTGTGCCGTTTTCAGAATGTAATCCGGCGGGTATGGTCGACTTTTGCGAGTTTTTAATTGATGTGGTAGAAATATTTCGAGTAGTTAATTGAAAATTTATGAAGTACGTAGGAGACAGGAAGGGTGAAGAATGGAATTCAAGGTTTCTTGCACGAGGAACGTTATGATTTTATAAATCCATGGGATTTTAGCTCAGTGAGGTCAGCTTCAACGTTGCGTGCATTTACGTACATAGAAGAAAATTATGGAAACTAGTGATCGCGTGAGGTTTACGGCCCCGTGCAGTTCGACCTGCGTTTTGTTACATGATGAATATAAGTAGAGGGAAATGGATGAAGGTAAAGTGAGAATTAATTAAATTATTTGGAAAATTAAATTAGTTTAGCGAACAAGGATTTAGGTTAACATTTAATTTGTAACTTCAAATGAGATCTGCGACTCTTTGACTAAGGGGTTCGAACCGATGCGTCCATACGCTGAAAAAGAATGATAGAATGTGGTCCTGAGTCTATTCAGATCTTGTGGATTCTTGAGATTAGAATTCAATCGTATTTAAGTAACTTTGGTCGAGATTCGCAAACTGGTGAAGTTTGCGCTCGCGGCGTAAGCCCCGAATTATCGAGGGTGGAAACTGTGAGACTATAACGGCAAAGTCAAACAAGAGAATCAACGTCGACTGGATCTACCGTAGCGCGGGAAATAAAATTTCCAGAGCCACAGTTCTTGCGAAATTGCAATTTCCGAAGATGCCAAAAAAGTAAGGAAGAAAAGAGAGCACGTGCGATTTCCTCACAGAACTATCTCAAAAAAAAAGTGCCTTATTTTTACAAAATTACTACCTGCTAAATCTATCGGCCACGCGAGTCTTCAGGTAGCAACAATTGTTCAATAAAGTGTAGGAGTTTAGCCAACTATGAAAGATGAAATTCAATTTTTTAAAAATATTTTCCATAATCAAAATAAGTAGAAGAAAACTTTTCAAAGACATTTGTCAATTTTACAAATTAACAAAGCAACATCGTGCATCCAAATCCCACCTAAAGAATCGATTCACTGCAACGTCGGACCACGAAAAAACATACAAAAAAGAAGCAAGAACAAATAGGAAGGAAAGTAAAAATAAAATAGCCACGAAAACAAGGTCGATAAACGGACATAAATTGAGCGACGTCCTCGGGAAACAGTGTTAACCAAGAATCACTATTTAACAACCTACAGTTTGGCCAACCTTGCCTGGAATTGGTCGTCCCTCATAATTCTCGTCCGCTCGAAGAGAAAACCTACTTGGACAGCCCTAGTCAAAAGTCCAGCACTCCTAATCCTTAGTTCGCCGGAATTACGGCAGTTGGCGTCACTTCATTTATCGTGCAGCCGAGAGCAAAAATGATCCTCCAAAATACCATTGTGAATCAATGTCATTACACTATAAAAAAAAAAACCCGCTAGTACTCGCTACTTTACACATAGACCAATACATGGGCATTCATATGAGAATGTGCACAGAAAAATTTTATATTCCGACTTTCCAGCTACCCGCGGTCTAAGGGTTAAAGGTGAACGAAGAATGCAGCGAGACCTTCAATATATGAACCAAGTAAAATATTTGAAACGTTTAGATTCAGGTTACCCAAGTAAAAAGGGTTATAATAAAGGGAGTAGATAGGATTGCACTGGCACAGTAACAGTTGGCGCCACTTCCGCTTCTGCCCCAGTAATCAAATCTCTTGATTCACTGAACGCAAATTAAAATAGCCGTGCCGGAAGAGTCAGCTGCAGTAATCCCGGCTTTTCACGGAAAAGCCCGACGCGACTCGTATCTTTGTTGCTTTCGAGCGTTACCTACCGGAGTAGCATCGTTTTCGTTATAAAGATAATGGCTGCCGTGAAGTCATCCCAGCCACGCCTAACCAGCACATCTATGAAACGTTAAAATAAATATTTTCCATTCCGTTTATCAGCAGAGATTTTCTTTACTATAAGGAATATCGTCCTGAATTACCAGCTAAAATATTTTGTCTGACTAAACCGTAGCCGCATCTATTAATTCACTCGAGAACAAAGGGAGGCATTCATAACGCTATAATAATGCACGTGCATTAACAGTACAGACAGCCTAGATAATTCCGAATTCGGATAAAGTTAAAGACGCAAACAAATTTTTAACTCTGTCTCGACTGGAGGGGTCGACGAAATCGATAACCGTGTACCTGAAAAAGGGTGCTGATATTTCCGTTGGATATTGTAACAAGGAAAAGTAGGAGACAGAGGTCGTCGTACGGGGTCATGAGAGGGCAGGTTAGGTAGCAAGAGAGAAGGAAGAAGATTCATCTGAAAAAAAAAATATTAAAGAACTAATCGCAGAATACTTTTTCCACAATTATAATAAATTGCATCAACAATGATAAAAAAAATCCGATTCGTCGTAACTTTCACGAGCTATATATACACGGGAGTCTAAAAAGATGATAAACCCGTACGGAAATGAACTAGCGTGAAACCAAGTGCAAATCAATACCTTGGAAATCGTTTTCACGATACAATTTTCAAGAGCGGAGGAGATCAGGACTTTGTGGTACAACGAGCGAACGGAGCGGATGGTGGAATAAATAATCAGTTATCGATTCGTTGAAATATTGTTTTTCTCATTTGATATGTCATTTATATGTTGATATGTCATATCAAGTACATATACACGCACAACACACACGATACGCACTTTGGGGATGGCGAAAGGGAATCTCGAGAGTTGAGATACGAAAATGGAACAGGTCGACCTGGATCGTCATCATAAAGATCCATCTGAGGATCCAAGAAGTTTGTGGCATGGGCATGTGTGTTGTGTGTCTGTTCGTCAATCGCACGCACAGTATCATCACGGCGAGCTTATACGCACGCTTTAAAAATGGCTTCTACCCACAATTCACGTCTTTCTTGGTATCGACGTCTCGGCGCTCGATGATGGCGTCACTCCTTGCATGACATATATGTACTCTTATGTGTCTTACGTGTCGTCTGGATGAATGCGTGAGTGCGTTTGCTAGGAAAAAGAAAAAGAAGAAAAGATACATATGTGAATAAGAATGACGATGCTGACCTTGAATAACTGCATGACTTGATCGAAAGATTTAAATCGAATAGGAAAAAAAGAATTCCAATCATTTCAACGTCTGATTAAAGCTCGTTCAGTAACGATGAGCATCTTTTTACAATCTACTACAAAATTAACCTTGATTGGTAAAGTTTTTTTTTCTCCCTCTAAACTCGAACAGAGATTCGAAAGCTCCAAGGGTTTCGCGACTTTCCTGTTTATTTGATTTTTACTAATTTGTAACTTCAAATCCTCCAAAATACTCCGGGGTAATAGGGTCGATCGCTACGAAGAAGAATGTTCATGAATGCTCATTAATCTCCCTCTCTCTTTTTCTCTTTTGAGTTCAATTCATTCCGATCTCGTAATTACATCAGGCCATCCTGGAAATTGACAATCTCATTTGGGAATTATCGACGTGACGGATCTTCAGCTCGTAACAACGAGGTCTCCCTAGTACATTTAAAAAAAAAAGTTTGAGTCCACTCAGTTATTCCAAAATGAGCCTCCAGGGGTCACTAAAATTACGAGAAGAAAAATATATGCGGAAATAAGGTCCTGATTAATAATTCATTCCCCTAGTGATCTGCGCCCAAGGACTCATCGCCAAGGATAAAAGCGGAACGTCGGATCCCTACGTGACGGTCCAGGTCGGTAAGGTGAAGAAGCGTACGAGAACGATGCCCCAGGAATTGAATCCAGTCTGGCACGAGAAGTTTTACTTGTAAGTGACGATGAGGAAATAATTAACCTTTGAAATTCTTTCAAAGTTCAAAGGTCACGTATCCATATACCATTTTGTAAAATTACATTTAGCGGCATCAAAGATTTTTTTTTTTTAATTTTCAAAATTCTTTCCAGCGAGTGTCACAACTCTTCGGATCGGATCAAGGTCCGAGTGTGGGACGAGGACAACGATCTGAAGTCGAAGCTGCGACAGAAGCTGACGCGCGAGAGCGATGACTTCCTTGGGCAGACGATAATCGAGGTCAGGACCCTGAGCGGCGAGATGGACGTCTGGTACAACCTGGAAAAGAGAACCGACAAGAGTGCAGTATCCGGTGCCATCCGGTTGCACATCAGCGTGGAGATCAAGGGCGAAGAGAAGGTCGCGCCGTATCACGTTCAGTACACTTGCCTCCACGAGAACCTCTTTCACAGTCTCTGCGAAGAGAATGGCGGTATGGTCACGCTACCTCAAGCCAAGGGCGACGACGCTTGGAAGGTTTACTTCGATCCTCCTGGAGAGGAGCTCGTTGATGAGTTTGCGATGCGTTACGGGATCGAGAGCATCTATCAAGCTATGACGTAAGTAGGACTCAGCTGGTCCCCATTACGATGAACTCCGTTATGATGAACTTTGCACGCCATCTCTTGGCGTACTTGTAAGCTCTGTCAAGGTATACGTATACTGGACTAATATTTAACTGCAAATGGTTTCTTGTGACTGATGTGCTCTTTTGATCATTGTCATTTAATATTATGAAAGGGTGACGGGGTTGCACAAGCGTGAGACTTGCTGGTTAATATTGTCAATCTCTATACTGCCTATCTTTTCTTTTTAGACACTTTCACTGCCTGTCGACGAAGTACCTCTGTCCGGGAGTACCAGCCGTAATGTCGACTCTCCTGGCTAATATAAACGCCTATTATGCTCACACGACGGCCAGTTCGGCTGTTTCCGCCAGCGACAGATTTGCCGCCAGTAACTTCGGGGTGAGTAGTGTTACCAAGCTGAGAAATGTCTCGGCAATTTGCCCTGACGCTGGATATCCATCTGTTACCCCGGTACGTTACGGGGCTGTAGATGCATCCTGGGTATCATCAATTTCCTAAGTTGGTATTGAGGTAACCAGCAGGAGCGACATCTAGGGCCTTCCACCTGTCTGGTAATGTTTTGTTAGGAAACCAATATGGAGTGATACAAAAAGTAGATCCATATGTAATCCATAGCGTAGAGGAACAGAAACATGTCTTCGACAAATCGTTCAATAAGTGGCTCTTGATCTGGTTTGGCTGCAACTGTATCGTTATTTTACTTCTAGCCTTTACACCCGAGCGATAAAATCCATTCGTATGGATTTGAAAGATCTTTTAGACAAGAGGCGTGTTTACCTGGATATCAAATATTTTGCCAGCTTTCTTCAAAGTGGCTTATACGTTTTTCATGTAACTGTAGAAATTTCTAGTCAAAGACTACGTGCCGTGGCACGTGTCAAGAAAGAATTTCTGATCTGGAAGAGGAGGGCTAGGTCGCATTCTTCTTTTTTTCATCCTGTTCTTTTTTATTAAAAGACTTCCTTGAAAGAACGGCAAATGCTGCCAGGGAGAATACGGAGAGATGCGTATCCGAAAAATTTTCTTGAACCAAGAAAGGGGAAGGAGCTTTAGTAAGAGGATATCTTTCATCCCTTCGAAGTTCTAGTGTTTCTTCGTTCTGCTTTCTGACGTTTCTTTTTTTTTTCCCCTTTTGCATAAAACAAGTCTCTCGCGAGATGTCAGGCTCCTACGATAGAGAAGTTAAATATTCATAAGGGAACGTGATAATGGATTATGGTGTGAAATTTAAATTTTCAAAAGACCAAACTAACGTCTGCAGAGGGTTCGTATAAATATGATAAAAAAGTTTCGAGTGGAAAGGATCAGAGGTTGAAGTTTTACCTATATTTATTATATAGGCATGTCGGACCTAACGCTATCATTTATAAAGCACATACGTGGAATTTCTTTAGTTTCACAGGACGCTTTTCCTCTCAAATTCATTCTGGACTATTCATATTTTATTTTATCATTTTTTTTTATGACCTTCCATCCACACTGACGACGTCCTCCACCTCGGACATGCACGGTCGATTTGTCATGTAAAACGCAAATTCTGTTTCGTTTCCGTTTCATTTATATTTTTCTTCCATTCTCGCGTATACAAATCTATAACCAATATTTTTCTCTCCCATCTAAGTATCCCTCCTCCTTCTCTTCCTCTCTATCTTGTTTTTCTATTTCTCTTCTCCTGAACTCCCGACACCTTTTTCCACCACCTCGTGCATACACCTAGGCTATATCTTTCGATAACGATACTGGAACTGTAACGCGCAGCCATCTCTCCCAAGCTTCCACTGCGCACGTGACTTCGGCTAGGCCAGATATATCCGGTTAAACTTTGCATCGCGGTTCCCCAATGGCCAGTTACATACATTGGAGAAACGTGATACACTTCAATACGTGTCCTGGGAACAGTGTCATTTTATTAAGTGGATACGTGGGAACGCTCGTGTGAACGATTGCATTTGTTTTTGCAGAAGGAGAAGTTTGTCAAGCTCCTGGACCAGTTACATAATTCACTGAGAATCGACCTCTCCATGTACCGTAACAATTTCCCGGCATCGAGCCAAGAGAAGCTGATGGATCTCAAGAGCACCGTTGACCTATTGACGAGTATCACCTTCTTCAGGATGAAAGTCCAGGAACTGTCGAGTCCACCGAGAGCCAGTACCGTTGTGAAGGATTGCGTGAAGGCGTGCCTGAGGTCGACCTATCAGTTCCTCTTTGAGAACTGCTACGACCTCTACAACCGCGAGTTCCAGGTGGACCCTAACGAAGCCAAAAGAGACTCCGAAGATCACGGTCCCAGGCTGGACTCGTTAGACTTCTGGCACAAGCTCATCGCCTTGATAGTCTCCGTTATAGAAGAGGATAGAAACAGTTATGCACCTGTTCTGAACCAGTTTCCACAAGAACTGAACATCGGTCAACACTCGGCAGCCACGATGTGGAGTCTATTCGCTGTGGACATGAAGTACGCCCTCGAGGAACACGAACAACACAGACTCTGCAAGTCCTCGGCCTATATGAACCTACACTTCAAGGTCAAGTGGTTACACGCTAAATACGTGGCAGACGTGCCACCGTATAAGGGTGCTGTTCCTGAGTATCCAGCTTGGTTCGAGCCCTTCGTCATGCAATGGCTTAACGAGAACGACGACGTTTCTCTGGAGTATCTGCACGGCGCCTTCAACAGGGACAAGAAAGACGGGGTAATTAGACATGCTTAAATCTTATATCCGCATAAAATAACATTTCCAGAGGTTTGCTTTGACGTAACTTTTGTCAATCTTTCTTTGCGCAGTTCCAAAAGAGCAGCGAACACGCCCTCTTCAGTTGTTCGGTGGTCGACGTCTTCACTCAGCTGACGCAATGTTTCGATGTCGTGTCCAAACTCGAGTGTCCAGATCCTGAAATTTGGAAGAGGTATATGAAGAGGTTTGCCAAAACGATAGTGAAAGTTCTGTTGGCTTACGCTGACATCGTGAAGAAAGAATTTCCTAGTCATCTGAAGGAGGAACGTATAGTGAGTATACTCTTTCTGAATACGCTGTCGGTCACGTGACTCTGGTTGCGGTTGGGTACAGAACCTTTTAATTTATTTCTAGGCCTGCATTCTCATGAACAATATCCAACAACTGAGAGTCCAATTGGAGAAGATGTTTGAGTCGATGGGTGGCGAGAAGCTTCAGGAAGACGCAGCGAACATCCTCAAGGAGTTGCAACAGCAGCTAAATGGAGCTCTCGATGATCTGGCGATGCTGTTCGCTTGCAGTCTCGAGCCAAGGATAACAGCATCAGTACGTGAACTGGGCGATCTTCTTCTTGCCATCAAGGGCGGTGGTCAGGTCACATTGACGCAGCCAGCACAGAGGAATGCGGTGGCCGTAGAGGCTGACGAGGTTTTGAGGCCATTGATGGATCTCCTCGACGGCAGTTTATCTTTGTATGCGCAGTCCTGTGAGAAAACTGTTCTCAAGAGACTGCTCAAAGAGTTGTGGAAGATAGTCATGAGAATCTTAGAGAAGACAGTGGTCCTGCCACCGATGACAGATAAGAGTGTACGTTATAAATTATTTTTAGACATTATTTTTTTAATATTAAAATTCACAAAACGACCTTCTCCCGTTGCGTTGCAGATGATGTTCAAGAATTTGACTGACAACGCAAAGAACTTGGCCGCCAATGCGAAGATCGAGGATGTGTCAAGGTTGTTCAAGAACCACATGGGTGGTAAGCCGGATGTTAAGAATGCGCTCAGCGGGGTCATGGTAATTTTCATTTGATTCAATGAATCGCCAGTCGATTGAATTAAAGTTCTTTATTTTCACAATATCATCTATTACAAACTTTCAGGATATTTCTAAGGAGGTTGAGAAGAACCTGTCGCCGAAGCAGTGCGCAGTCTTGGATGTCGCGTTGGATACGATAAAGCAATATTTTCATGCCGGAGGTAATGGCCTTAAGAAGAATTTCTTGGAGAAGTCACCGGAACTTCAGAGTCTTCGTTACGCCCTGAGTCTCTACACCCAAACGACTGATACACTCATAAAGACCTTTGTCACGTCTCAGATCAACGAGGGTAAGTGTCCTTTCGTTCGCAAGAGTCCCCTTCAACTTACAAATGATTCTCTGATGATGATAGTGGGGGTCGCCTTTGATTTCCCTCCATACCCCCGCCCCTCTCACCTTCAATTCGAAGTATCAAATTCGCTTAGCCAACCTCGTAACACATCAACAAAATTCTCACAGACACTCACGAATTGTCATTGTAAATTTTGCTTGCGGAGGTAATGACAAAGGGGCAACCAACCCTTTCATAAGTTCATTCACTCGTCATGGATGTAACTGATTGTTCGTTATGTCCGAAAGTCAATTTTTCATACTTATCACATAAAAAACTAACTCTTACACTTTCTGACACTTCCAATCACGCATCCGGTATTCGGTCTCGTTGACAACGACATAATAAATTGTGGGGACAGTGCCGCTGAATGATGCGTCAACGTTGCGTCAGCGTCAGCGCTCGATGAGCAGCGAAAGGGGGGACGAGGGCGAAGGTGCCGAGGGGATGGAAAGCCTCGAGGAACCCCTTCGCCAAAGCAAGCCCCCCCTACGTCGGGAGAGTCGACAAGGTACCTGATAAAAAGATACGTTGACCGGAAGTCAACGCTCCTGACTGCTGCTCGCTCAACTTCCGTTCCCCTTTCAAGCGTTGCCCTTGTTAAACACTTTTAGGACGTAGAACTATCTGCTATCGCGACTCGATGCGCCTCTGATTTATCGGATTGGTATTATTAAAAAAAAAAAAAAAAAAAAGAAGAGTCGTTGAAAAAGCCTATAAATTTCTCTACAAGCAAATGAATTGTTTAATTACTGAAACGTTAAATCGCATTTCCTGCTACATTGGATACTTGTGATTCTTTCGTTTTATTTTCTTTTTCGTTTCTTTTATTTGGAAGTTTTTGCTTATGGTTAATATAAAATATTATTTAAAATATCAGATACGTATCGAGGTCGATTCTACTAGGTGCTGCTGTCGCTGCTACTGTTACTGAAAACTTGGCTGAAACGCATTAATGCATTATCACATCACCTTTCCACAGCTTCATAGTAGTGGATTGTATGTACATACACGGTACATACCCTTAGTCACTATCACTTTCTATTTATACATACACTGATCATTGTCAGTGTCACAAATTAAGAGTCTTTATTGAACTTTTTCATTGAAGGACATTGAGAACACGACCGTGTTCGAATCATGAGTCTGTTTGAATTTTCAGTGAAACGGCGCACTATGACACTGAGAAGTTTATTCTTTACAGCAACATAGTTCATTTTATACGATACGACACTGATTGAGTGATTTGGTCTGATATGCTGTACGATTAGCGAGTAGCTAAAAGCTTTTATATCATTTTAATAATAACACCTCTATCGGATGATACACTAACGATAGATCACAAATAGCTTAGTGCATAAGATACTTTGTGTTTAATACGTTTATATATGTATATTTTGTACATTTATTTTCCAGTCGTCACAAAACTTTATTCATTTGAAAATTTCGGAATAAATGGACGATTATCCCTTGTTTATCAGAATTTAGCGTCCGTTCGTTCGTTCATTTAATTATTATAAATTATTTGACACTGTCAAACATTACGTCATTATGTTGCAATCTTCATAACATTTAATATGCATATTGAGCATAATTATTCTGTTTATATTTTAAAAGTTACAATGACATCGTTTCAATCTATATTAATATTTTTAAGCATTAGGAATAATTGTTATCAGTAAAATAAAGTGTGGTATAAAAGACTTTTTGAAGTGAGGAAAAGTGAACTGAAATTATATTAAACTTTCTGGTGGAAAGCATTAAATTCACTCAATCGTACGGAAAAATAGCGTGCTTACTACACACAAGTACAGCATGAAGTTTGCTCTCTAGGACTAGTGAGAACATAGAAACTTAGATTGTTAAACAGTCATAGCTATTAGAAGTCCCCCGGGAGAATTTCCAGTGATCGTATAGAAGAGGCCCTTAGGGTCCAAGAATAAAGCACGTCATTCGAACAGGAAGGTTCCTGACTCTGCTTGATATTTTAGACACCACCGGCTCGGACGATGGACCAGTTGGGGAAGTTAGCATCCAAGTTGACCTCTTCACTCATCCTGGAACCGGCGAGCACAAGGTCACCGTGAAAGGTAACTAAAAATTGTAAAACAAAAAATGATAAATTATCAACAGAAAAAAAGATAAATCAATAATTTCCAACGTGTTTCAGTGGTCGCTGCTAACGACCTCAAATGGCCTTTGGCAACCAGCACGTTTCGACCGTTCGTCGAGGTCAATCTGATAGGACCTCATCTGGCTGATAAGAAAAGAAAATACGCTACCAAGTCGAGAAGTAACAATCTGTCACCAAAGTTCAACGAAACGTTTCACTTGTAAGTATATCTGGCTCGCGATGAGCTTGCACGGCTTTTTATTAATTGCGAAATTAATGTCACTGAGATAAATAAAATTTTATCTGCAATCCCACACAGTATCATTGGAAACGAGGAACAGCTGGACTTCTTCGAGCTTCATATTTGCGTAAAGGACTATTGCTTCGCTCGCGAGGATCGTCTCGTGGGTGTCGCTGTGATGCAGCTAAAGGACATCGTGGACCAAGGATCCTGTGCGTGCTGGCTCTCCCTCGGCAAGAGGATCCAGATGGACGAGACCGGCTGGACGATTTTGCGTATCCTGTCGCAAAGGAACAACGACGAGGTCGCCAAGGAGTTCGTGAAGCTGAAGAGTGACATTCGACAGGAGAATCCAATGCCGAATCCCACTTGAAGCGACACGTTTGAAAAACTAGAAAAAAGCGAATGGTATATCGAACCTCCAAGAAGCTGGAGAGAGCTTGACGCAAGACGGCCATGAGGATGACCGTACCTTGATACCGACGATCGCCACCTTGAAGACCAGAGCCGAGTGGCTGAGCGAAGATCAGACCCGAAGAGATAAGAGAGAGAAGAAGGTGGTGATCCTTGAACTTCGCGAGGCTGGACGTTCGATCCTGAAAAAATCCTAGAATATCCAGATTAGTCGCGGTTCCTCGAGCTGGCGGGACATCGAGGATCATTATTTTTACGCCTTGTTCCTGTCTGGGGATACTACCTCGAACCTTATCGAACTGCATCCCTGCGGTTATCAGCCGATTGGCGAGCGGACCGAGTAAAGGAGATAACTCTGGACGCGAGAAACAGTGCTGCCAGTACGCAATATTCGGTATTATTCTTATGTAACGAAAAGAGAACTTATATAGTGCGAATCGTGAGCTCGACGTCAAGAGCTCGGAAAGACTTGCTCGCGGATCCAAGGAGAGACTCGAGGCTGAATTATACCAAGAGAAACGGGATCCGTGACAAACGCTTTCGTTCGTTTTAAGAACCCTTCGAAATGGTCTTGAATCGACGTACATTAAAGCGTATTTACGAACGCGCGATCGTTCACTCGCTACGATTCACATACGCATGACGAACAATCGAGTGAAGTAGGGCACAGGAGTCTCTGCGTACGTGAGTGCGTGCGCGTATGATTATAATATGTAACGTGACGACGGCGACGGCGATGACGACCAATCGGCAAAGAGAATAAGTCAGTCATCGAAGACAGTCGAACTTTTGAACGTGAAGTGAGCATGAGAGAGCGAGAATGAGAGAGAGAGAGAGAGAGAGAGAGAGAGAGAGAGAGACAGAGAGGTCGTTGCTCCGAGGACTGTTTATTGTAGATACGTGAAGTTGTTGAGGAAGAGTTTTTTCTAATATAATTAAGGTAGCATTGCGTACGACCAAAAGGCGCGTCCTGATGATACTCTGGACGCGTCGCTAATAATAATAGGCATTGTAATGTAAAGTAATGTTCGTAATCGTAAGGATTATCAGAGATCGTAAGAGTCTGACTGTTGATGTGAGCGCGGCGTAAGTGCCGCTCGAAAGTCGACGCCTTTCTCATTTTTGAATGAGTCACTGTTCTTTCATTTTTTTTGCCAATTTATCGAACTCGCTATTCACGCCCCCTCCCACCCTCTCGGTATTGATTTCTTTTGTTATATGTATATATAACGGTCTGGCCAATTTTCTATAAGCTCACGTCAACTTTCGAGAGGGCTCTTCGCCGATAGAGGAATAAGGCGCGCGCGACTTTCAAACCCGAAAAAAAAAAAAAAACGAGTTTTCATCGCACGCTTGGCGGGTCAAGTGGCTACGCATCATCTTCAAAGACAAGAACAATAAAAAAAAAATGGTAAACTTATAATGAGAACGTGAGGCAAACACGACTCTTCGAATCTTTTCAAGTTTCTATTGCGTCGCTGCCTCCCAATTATAACGAGCGCCTTACGTTTTATTGTTGAATGTCAGTGAGAACTGTAATGCGAGCAGAGGTTTTTTCATGTCGAGCGAATTGACTTCTCCAGAGATAAGCTGATAATTTATATAAGGGGGCTGAAAGGAGACGTAGACAGAGTGATTCGTGAGGAAGAATTAAGGGAAAGAGAGAGAGAGAGAAAGTATGAAGAGTGAGAGAGAAAGGAAATTTGTTCTTAAAAAAAGAAAGAAAAGCGCAAAATCCATTATGAAACATTTTAGCGACTTTCATAACGTAGAACATACATAATATTATAGAATAGTATTCGAGAACTGTGACTCCGCAATCTTGACCATCACCTTCATTTGTAAAGTGTCTATTTTCTCTCTGCTGCCTAAGCAAGTACTAATACTAATTACGTAATGGCGGGCGATATCGGCACCAGAGGACTGGTTCTGTCGGCCTGGTAAAGCGCACAGAGAAATAAAAAAGAAAATCAAAGAAAGAAAGAGAGAGGGAGAGAAAGTCGAGTGCAGAAAAGTCGACAGGGCCGGTCCCAACTATTTTTCCTCCTACTCTGCGCTTGGATTATTATCTCGTAAGCTTAACAAGATATCTCGTGTATTCTGTGATAATTACCCCTTAACAAAAAAAAAAGTACATACATAATACGCCTGCAAGTGGTGCGTACGCATTAACACAAAAACACTATACATACTATACACGAAAGGTACTCCCGGTAAAAAGAAAGAAAGAAAACAATAGTTTTCTCTGTCGAATAGCCTTCCGATTTCTATTCTCTGTACGCCGATCGATCATCCTAAAGTGTCTGATATCTTCTGACCTTGTCGATTTTAATTTCGAGTACGGTGCTTCTCGTCGAGTATCTTTCGTCGATTGAGGTATATATCGATTGTTGGGATAACATGGCAACGCGAAGATTCGAATTGCATTGGGAAAGAGGTAGGATTTATGAAAATCCCCACGTAAGGGACGCATCCGTTTTGCGCACCAAAAGAAAACTACTCGTATGCGCGATTCGAAAGTGGCGCCCTCGGTCGGAACTTTCGAGAACCGAAGTCGTACGCATCTGATTCCCCATTTAGTATGCATTAGTAGGGTGAGTGTACCTACGAGTTCGTGTTTAGAATTGTCACTAGAAGCGAGGTCACTGCTACGCAGTCGTTTTGGTGGCAGGGAATAACTCTGAATGTTCAATCTTCGAATCTACAATAGATTAAACGATGAGAAACGTACTTTCGTGAGGTCAAGTGGTACGTAGGCGAGAAAGACAGGGCGCGAGAGAAGGAAGCTGGAATCGAGTGAATAAGCGAATCGGAGAGATTGAAGTAGATAGAAATTAAAAGAAAGAAAGAATAAAAGAGAATCGCGCATCGTCAGCGCGAAACCGCGTCCGTCCGCTACGATGGCGCAGACCAAAATTCAAAGCCAGATTTTTCAGACTGTTACTCGTGGCGCGTAGTTCAAACGCGCGAGAAGAAGCCATTAAAAAGAACAAAGGAGAAAAAAATAATTAAAGAACAAAACACAACTGTTGACAATACTATGCTTGAAAAAAAACGTATGACGCGTATGTAATGTACCTAATAAATATATAAAAGACGGGATGTTTGTGTTTCGTAAGTGATTGCGAGAAAAAAAATACAAAATGCCCCGGGAAGTTTAACCACTGGCGCTGGTAACGAATTGACAGATCCGCCTGAAAAAACGCTACGGAAACAAATACATCTCGACGTGCCTGGCCACACGTATTTCCAGCGGAAGTGGTTAATCGCCTGAATGCAAATTCGCAACGAAACGAAAGCCAATGGTTATCCGAAGTCCATGTAAGCGCGTGCGTAGTACGCGACGATTGCGTGTTTAGGTATTATACGATTAATTAAAGACGGAATTTAGCTACAAAAAAAAAGACAGAGAATCAATTTCACTAACCTGAAAGTTTCGTACTTTCGTCGAAAGTTTGAATTATTTCCCGTTGAACGTAGCAAGAAATTTTCATAAAAAAGCGATTGTAATCGAGTGGAATTACTATTATAGTATTCGATAAACACTCATCCGATATCTCATGATCATCATCAGTTTCGTCAGAAATCCTCATCACGAAAGTAGATAAAAACCAAAGCTCCGCCATGGCGTCTTCATCGATCGATAAAGAAGATCGATGGCCACCTATTGGCCGATACTAGAAACAGAGCATCGTCCCGGTCGGTAAAGGTAGGGAATCGGTAATTCGACACGATAGCGAGAAAGGTTCAATCAAATCATATGTATATATATATGAATATATCCCGCGAAAGTACTTTTCACTAAATAATTTCTTCGTCATTATACTCTTACATAAATCATCGTCCTCCTTCGCAATTTCTACACTCGCAAGACATATCGAGCCTCAGTTTTCCCCACGTGGCGTTGAAAATTCCTCAAAAAAGTAACCAGAGCTCCGTTTAGACCGGTTTACCGTTATAATTATTCCACATATATTACATACTATATACATAAATATATATATACATATAAAAAACACAGTAAATAAAGATACATAGAGTTCAGCCATGTCTTGAACCCATAGATGTAAACGTCACTCTTCGTCCAAATCATTTAAAAAAAATACAAATTCACTCATTACTCTCGTTTTCGTTTGATACATACAAAACAATGCATGGGTCGATCCAATCGATCTCACCAGTAATTTAGCCATTTCACATACGTGCATACTCAAGTACGTATATCGCACTGGAAACCGATCTAAACGTAACTCAAACTAATCTCTTGGTCCGTGAAGCCCCGTTTAAGACGCTTAGATAGCAAAGTAAAAAGTGCGAGAAGTACATAAATCTTTCTCGACGGTCTCCCACTAGGCGTGGCAGAGATCCCTGTCTAACGCGACAAATATTTCCAGGAGCGTATTTAGGAACTCTTTAAGAGTCGTTTCCGTGCCGAGGAGACAATTTTGTTACGTCATTCATACACGAATAGGAGATCGAGACTAGCCGTTAGCTAGATATTTAGTAAATGTGAGCATGTCGTTGAAGGGCAGATCATAGGTATATATATACACATATATACGTATATATACATACGTAAAACTGACGACCTCTATATACAGGTATATATACTGCTTATGTATATATATGTGTATGTACAAGAATATATATCAAGATAGACTGTGGCTCGTCGAGAGTTCGAGAGGACCTGAATTTTCCCCCGGGGATTTTAGCAGAAGCAATTGATTCATAGAGATGCGCGAGAGTGATTGGGATACCTGAATTGGACTGTGAGGAGGAGAAAGGAAACGGAACTCGAGAGAGAGAGAGAGAGATAGAGAGATCGCAACTGGAAAAAAAAAAGATATCGAATAATGGGAAGATTGGAAATACATGTAGAAAATCACCAAAAAAATATATCAGCGTTTATCATCGTGTTTTCATATCATTACGCTATATAAGGGAGAGCTGGAAATAAATATTATTAGGTAATAGGTAGATAGCGATATTAGGGTACTGAGTGCTATCTGGTTTTGATGTATTTTTTTTGCATTAAAAAAAAAGGAACTACAAGTATCCCTCTGTGCGATAATACGTGTACTACTAGCAATGGATACTGGGTATCGTCAACGATGATTCGGTAGGAAAAAATTTGGTCCGATTCTTTTGGCATTTCCTTTCGCTGCTTCGTTACCTAGATCAATGCCAATGATGTAATAGATAATGGATATTTTACAGAAGGTAATTATTTTCATGGATTATTCAAGTGCCGGTCGCTTGTTATTATTAGTTTTATTGGATAATGTAAATATAGGTGTTGATAGGGACGTTTTGTATTGAACAGATTTCGTGCCGGATAGCATTTAGTGTTCTTCTTTTTTCACGGAGCATTATTGTCCGTGGAAATTAAAAGACCAGACCTTGAAAAACACGTGTAAGAACTTGCCACTCCAGGGGGTTTGGGTTACAATTGAAATTTTCAATGAATTTGAGATTTATGGGAGTTTAAGGAGGCAAAGGTAATTAATGAAGGGAGGGTCTTCGAGGCCAGGAAACTTGGGTCGGATTTTCATGAGGGAAAATCCTGTTTTTTCTTACAGATTTCGCAGCTCGAAGTAACTCTGCGCTATCTGACTGAAATATTTGATTTTTAGGTTATCAATAAAATTGTATGAAATGCATACACGATTTTCTCTGTCCTTGCACTTGCGAAGTGCGGGGTTGGCATCGGGACGCGTTAATGAAGTCGTATGAAGTTTTTCTTGGTCGAGGTCCGTCGCAGAGAACGACGAAATTCTCGAGAATCTTCAGCCTCGAATTAATCCAACTTGAAATTTATAAACGAGAATTTTTCTCGATTCCTCTATAAACAATCTTTTGGCTTCACGCTTCTTCGAATCTTCTATCCTTCCGGTGTCCACGAGCTTTGGGAATGAAAAAAATATATTCGTATACGTAGATAACCAGTAACGTGCTTTCTCGAGACTTTCGTCCACGATTCGCTGATGACCTGGGATCACGATACTTGGCGCACGTCATCGTCATTGACATTAAAAATTCATAATCGTCATTATCGGCGAAACGATGTGTTCGTTGACCACTCTTGTTGCATTAGTTACGCATTGATAGTCGTGCATGTTGAAAAGTATTACTGTATCTCCGATTATGGATTTATACATATTGTGAATAATCACCATTTCTATGCCGATCGATACTTCGAGTCGTTCGCACGAAGTGATCATCTTTTCCGAAAGAGACTACGAGAAAAGATTTTTGAAGGTTATGAAATAATTAAAATGGAAAAACCATGGGACGCTTCGAAGCATCGAATCGGCTGGGTTCTCTTTTCATGTTGCATTTGAAATTTAGATATTTTGGACTCTCTTGTTTGAGCGACTAGTTTTCATTCCTTCTTCTCGCGAACGGACCATATCCCACGGGTGGCTTTTATTCGAAGGACGTAAGGAAAGTTTAGGCATTGGAAATTGAAGCTGGAAATAATTCATATTTGGAAGTCGCTTGGCTAGCAAGTGACGCGAGAGGTTAAACAGCAGAGGATAAGAACGTTCGAGTAAGTTGCGCGTCGGTAACAAACGATAAATCGATTACGCGATCGATATCGATCTAACGGGAAAATATGCTCCAGGCGACGGATTCCGAGGGAAAATATAAAAGGAGAAAAAAAAGTCAAGAATGACCGAGAGAATGTTTGGCTAATAATTCTGTGTGAGAGCGTGAGTGGCTGTCAATGAGGATATGAGAGAGAGAGAGAGAGAGAGAGAGAGAGAGAGAGAGAGAGAGAGAGAGAGAGAGAGAGAGAGAGAGAGAGAGA
>JARQTH010000727.1:0-60473 GCA_030142595.1 Trachelus iudaicus | reverse complement strand
TCTCTCTCTCTCTCTCTCTCTCTCTCTCTCTCTCTCTCTCTCTCTCTCTCTCTCTCTCTCTCTCTCTTGCTCTCTCTCTTTCTCTCTCTCTCTCTCTCTCTTTTTCTCCTTCTCCTTTCATTCGCTCTCTCGCCTCTCTCAAACTCGTTGCTCGTATCGAGAGTGCACCGGGTGGGATGGTTAATTTGTCTTCGCGACAAAATTTTTCAAAAATATTCAACATCATCGATCTGTACGGATCGATGCTTTTTTGAACACGCGCGAGTCACGTCGCAGCCTCGAATCGCCGATAGTCGCGATAAGGATGTTCGCGATAAGAGGAGTCCGTCTGGTGAGCTTAGAGTACAATATTTTTTTTTCAAAAATTTTGTCCCTCGATTCAAATAATTTTTTTTTCCATTCACGATTTTTTTTTACTCCAATTTCACATCGTCCGCATGACTCCCGGATCGCGTTCACAAAGCTCGTTCCAGTCCTTTCTCCGTCTTTCCGTGTAACAGCTACCTCCTCCTCGTGGTCTCTTCGACAACGTTAGAAAGCTGCAACTAAAAACCGTGGGTGGGTTTAATATAACTGTCGGAGCGACGGGAGCGTGCCAGCTACACGAAATTGTCGGAAATTCCTGACACCCAGTCTGAGCCGAACCAATACACGGCCGGACGCTCTCGTGTGTGTGCCTGCGGCGAAATATTTGCCAAAAGCTACTATATATAACAAGTAGAGACCCCGAAGTCAGCCGACGATCATCCCCTTTCGCCGGACACAGGGGGAAACAAAAGGGTTAAATACCTTCAAACGGTTATTCCTTTTGAGGTAGTCTCGTTAATGGCGCGAAATTTCGAAATACAATGGGACCGTTATTATTGTCGATTGTTCACATTGTTTAGTGAAAATTTGTCGGTGACAACCCCTACCCTCCCCTCCTTCACCGCCCCCTCTTAATCGCTCCGGTACCATAACCTTAAGAGACTTATTTTACATAACCTAAGACTTCGTCTTTATTCTCACTCATTCCTTCCTCATATCGATAAACCTTCTCCTCTCTCTAGCTTTCCTTTTTCACGCCCTTAAGGGACTTTTTTTTTTCATTTTTTTCCTCCCCTTTTCCTTCTCGTTAGACCGACCCGCGATTCCAGGCCAATAATTACTACGGTCAGGCGGCTCCGTGCCGACGAGCCGCTATATAAAAGCCTCCCCTCCCCTTCCCCTCCTTTCCCCGGAATAACTCTGGAATAACAGACTTCAGGAGAAATCTGAGATTGCGCAACTTGTATGCCTATATCGACTTTGCGCTCCCCACTCCCTCCCCCCGTCTTCCCCTTCCCCTCCTTTCTCATCTTTCCCTTTAGCCTGCCGTTTCCTTCCACCCTCCGCCATCTGTATAATTGTCAGGTCTCTGCTCATCCATCGTAACACGTGACGGGGAATGACTGTGCAATAGAAAATAAATCGGTTGACGTAAACTTCTTTTTTCTTTTCTAAATCGACCATAGAAATAAAATTTTGACGGCTACGGCCGTCACTTGCATCAATGGGTTAACCCGATCGAGTTTCAATTTTCAACCCAATGCGGATACGTTGTGATCACAGTTGGGGCATTATCGTCGCTTCTGGTTCGTTTTCGTTCGCGACGATGCCTGAACAAAGAAGGCATTCCTTGCTTTTGTTCCACTTCGCACCCGCCGATACTGATGTAAGCGATTCTGTCGTTTATACAACTGTGCGAATACACGCGGAAAGACCGCGCTGCTCCGGTGGCAGACTTACGAAATATTTTTTATCGTGCGTGCCCCCCTTCTCCCCAGCTTGTATCCATTTCTTGATTCCTCGTCAGGAACTTTTCGGATAAATTCTATTGCGCTATCGTTGTCTGTTTTATTGTTTATCTGTTTATAGGAAGTTGTTGAATTCATTTTTTTGTTTGTAATCATCCCTCTTATCGGCTGTTGGTATACGCGTATTGCATATGTCCATGTGCAATTCATTTCGAAGTTCGTTATCGAAAGCTGATTATAATTCAAAAATAGTTGACGTTAGGTTGAGCATGCATATATAGGTATAGCTGATACTGGTGCTATTCTAGAAAGGAAACCATGCGCGACATACGGTTCTCTCGGTGCTGATTAAGAGTCGCTCGATTGTAAAGCGCTGCTCGATTTTTAATGTTTTAGCAATTAAGACCTCCCTCCCCTTCCTCCGCTATCCTCTTTACGAGCAGCTGACGCCGCCGCTTATTGTACGTACTAGACTCCGGATTCACTCGTTCGTACCGGTCGCTGTACATAATTGTTTCGTTTGGGTGGCGTCTCTGTGCCTCGCGCCAGTTACACATAACCAGAAAGCGCGACTCGATGTTTTTTAATTTCCACGTGTCAATGCCTTTGGTCTTGTGGGAGGGACCCGGTGGGCCCTTGGATTACCGGCTTCCGGACCCTTCTTCTTCTTGTTCCTTATGGCTTTATGCCCTCGTAGAGGGCCAAGACCCAGCTTCCGGACCCAGTCGCTGGGTCTGTCGGCGCAGCTCGGGACCATCCCGGTGATCCACGTGGTCTGCGATCGACGTTCGTCGATCCACGCGCCAGGGGACTGCTTCACGATTAAACACGTACCAAGGTGGCACCTGTGCAATGGACTTTAGGGCGCGGATCGTTTTACACAGTGCTAATGTTTCTTTGTAACTGTTATCACGATTTCAGGTGTAACTAAATATATATTTCTTTGGGTTTCGAAAATATTTCGGAGAAACTTTACGATCTCGTAAATTAACGCGAATGACGTCAATGTCGAACGGGCCTCTGAGGGTTGTCATACGTTTCAATTGCTTTCGTATGGGATCGCGTGCGTGTCGGTAGGCTCGACGTGGTAAAATTTTTATGTCTTTAGGAACGCACTTGACGCTGATGGTGTTCATTGCATCTCTTTACGCGAGGGCCAATCGATAACTCAAGGCCTGGTAATCGGGGCATCGTAATGAGACAGGTTATGGCCGTAGCGAGTGAGTGCACGGTGAAAATTCTTATGGCGTGTATACAGGGTGGAAAAAAAAAGGGTCTTGTCGGAATTTCTTTGGGCTTCGAGCTTACGTCGAGCTTGCAAGCTGCGCGTAAATTTGCCAGGTTCGAAGTTCGGTCTGATTTTCATCGATTGCTGGATGATTTTTTTTCTGTCGAGCCACGTGCGTGGGAGAAGGGAAGGTGTGCGAGGCGTGCTCCCATTTTTTTTTCTGAATCGTTCGTATCTCGATTTCACCGAATTCCTCGGTCCTCCTCTCACTCCCTTTTGTTTTTTTCTCCTTTGTGATCCCGGCTTTTCGTCTCGGCTCGTTTAATTGTCCTTATGTAATGACGGCGGGACGAAATTTATTCGTACGTTTTCGTTTTCCATATTCTCGTGATTTCTTTTCACGCCCGATATACGTTTTTGCCGATTGAACTTGATACGCCGTGGTGGTCCTCTCTGTCCAGGGACACTGGTGGCGTGGCGCATGAACAGTGGAAATAACTGTTAGGAGTCGTCTAATTTATTCCACATTAGCCTCTTCTGGTATGCGCGGCATATATAAAGAATCTGCTATGTCTCATTTGTCCTACAACGATGATAAGTCCCCGTGGCACAAATAGTAAACACCGAGCGATGCTGTTAGGTTAGGTGAGGCCGTTCCCGTGGCCTTCGCGGACGAAGGCTTTCGATTTGAATTCTCTCGCCCTCGACGAAATTCCAGCGTCCCGTCATCATTTTCGAAGAGTTCGTGAAAGCCAAAGGCTCCGACATCATTTCGCTACACCCGGTACACTTTACGTTTCAGCACGAAATAAAATTTTTCCTCGCGCTCTCTATGATTTCCGACGAGACGAAAAAAATTTATGTGGATCGTCGTTCTCGTACCTTCCTTTGTTACCGACCTCACGGAAATACGCTCGATAAGAGAAGGCAGACGATATTCGCCATTGTGATTTGACCTTGTTTTTACTTACCTTCGAGTCATTTACGATAATAACGGATACGCCCGGCTCTCGCGGATTAACGAAAACAGGAAGTCCCTGCGGCTAAATAGCGTTTCCTAGTTTTTTCTAGATAATTTAATCTCCATACCCGTCGCCCCGGCCGTTCCTCCCTATCGAACGAATACAGCTCCGCGAGGACATTGCCGGACGTATTGTGTTATTGTAAACGACGTTAAAAATAAAAAAGACAATGCCTGTGCACAAGTTGGCGACGCGCGACACGTCACGAAGCCCGCTTACGAGTCCCCGTGGGTTATGGACTCTAGTCGTACTCGTGTGCGCGCTGTGCGCATGCGCGCCAGTGATTGTCTGTTTTCGCGGGCAAACTGTGCGCATGCGCGTGAACCGGCGCCATAGACGTCGCTGCTGCTTCCCGATCCATCACGGAGAGAACCGACAATCGCCGAAAGGGCTCTCCCGTCCACAACAGTCCTTTTCGTTATCTCATTTGATATCGCCTCTGTCACGTGCCGTTACAACAGTAACGACCCGGCGGCTTAATTTTTCAATGGCCGGTCACTTCGAGGAACCTTACCCGCAGTGTCACCCGTGGACGTATAATTCGTTTCTGGTGTTCATTTACGTAACGTGACTACATATATATTTACAAGCTCTTAGCTGGGCTCCTAGTCGCTGTCTCGAAAGAGCAAAGCGTAACAGAGACTATAGTCAACTGTAATAGGTAGACGGAGTTACTGAGAGAAAGAGGTACACTTATGTACGTTATATATACTTGTACCAAAGAGAATTATGTTACTACGCGTGTTTCCCTCTCTAATCTACTATATCTCCTTCAGCTACCTCAGCACCTCCTTTCCCGCGAGCTGCCTTTCGCATTTGCCTACATTACAAATGAGCGCCCGTCAAAAGGCCTTTATGTACCTTTCATGGCACGCCTGATTCTCCTGTTTACGTTGGCCCTGAAGAGAACGGTGGATTGTAATCTGGGCCGAAAGGGAAGATGAACTCTACTGATTGTCGGATTATTAATATATCATACACTTAGTGACAGCCTAATCGATATTTTTTTATTGTTCTTACACTGATTTAATGTTATTTATCATTGAACACTCGATTGTGCAGTCGAGACAGGACGACGGGAGTGATACAGGAAATGTGCGGGACGTTCCGATTGTATTTTTTTTTCATTTCTTTAATATTTTTCATTTTTGGGGTACATACGGAAAACTTGGAAAATTTTGTGCGTTGGTCATTTATGATTAGGAGGGGCGGGGGGCCAAGGGGTGAGATCGAAAACAAAAATTTTAAGGTGATAGATCAGATACGGATATTCGTGTTTGCCATGAATGACTCGTGCAAATAGTAAACGATCGCGGATTAAGAATGGCACCGAATGGCTTTAGGGTCGTAAATGAAATTGCAATTCAGCGCGGGCGTCGGCCAAGAGAAAACGATCGAATTTCCTAATTTCAACTTTCCTGTCACGCTCGGTCTGACAGTCGACGTGACGTCGAAAATTGGATGATTGTCGATACAGTCGATCGGATCGTGTGCAATATCGATTGCGTAAAATTCGATTCGAGCGTCCGAAATCAATCGTCGATATGCTGATTGGCCTTTTCGCACCATATTAAAATACACGCACAGTGGCCGTGCGTATCCCTACGGAAGCAGGGAGGGAGGGAGGGAGGGTCGTCTTGCACTCAGCATTAACGCATCTCGAAAATAGGCATCCCGGGTCTATTTTGGAATATTTCGACGGGAATAGAGCGCATCGAACGTGTCCGGCCGATTCACACGAACGCCGTGGCGCGACAGTCGTGATATTCTTGGGACGACGCGTCGGGTAAACGCAAGGTCGTCATCGACTAATCGAAGACCCTTCTAACGGGTTCTGTTAATTGCCCACCCGTTATTTGCTAATTAAATGACTGTCAAGGTCAAGCATCGCAGGCCTAAGCGTGCCTAGTCGTAGAATAGAGTCTTCGCGGATTTTCCCTAATCGCCATGGATACTCGTAGACAATCGGTCCTGCGTCGATATCTGCTTTCAGGGACACCGCGCGTCCTGAGAATTCTGGAATAAAAGTAATTTTTCCTTTAAATATTCCTCCCTACCGTTTAACCAGGAACTCGATACGTTTTCTTTCACTATGTCTCCGAGCACTCTGGGCGCTTTAACGTTCCGTGAAAAGTATACGGGGGGCCATTGGCTGCTCTCTCTTTTTCTCTCTCTCTACCATTATGCCAACTTGACAGGTATACAACGAACGTTGAAGTAGCCGGGCGAGGTTCGCTCTCGCAGTGCATTATGGATTTTGGGAAACTGGATGAAGTTCTCTCCGAGGCCTTATGGGAATTCTAGATGGTTACCCACCCCTAGGGCAGGTGTTACTGGACCGCCACGTGCACCAACGGAGACCCATTCGTAGGGCGGAGGATACACGAAAGTGTAGAATCTGCGTGAATGCACCAAGGCACTGCTCAGGGATTCGATCCAAAGATTTTTCGTATCTCAATCTCATCGTCGTCCCTTAACCTCAAAACTCTGTGTTGTATGATTTTTTTTTTTTTACGACCGACCTAACCTTAACTTTTTACCAGACCGACCGATCCTACTGTGTCGCGGATTTACAGCCACCAGGTACCATTCTGTGGACTCTTTCTGGTCTTTTATTTATATTTCGTCTTGCTCCGTGACTTTAACTTCGTTCAGTCGACACTCAACGGCCGGTTCAGGCTTCTTACGTCTTTGAGGTTAGGAGAGCGTTGCGTATTGTTTTCAGGACCGATCAGCCTTTTTTTCCACACGACCCCACTGCTTCGGCGCTGCACGTGTTTCGTTTTGCGTGTATATCGCGAGGGATCGTGGTTGTTACGTAATACAGGGGACTATCCGTACGCGCCGTTTTTCACTGTGAGCTTTGAGATTCTCAGAGCGGAGTGCTGTGGGATATCGTGGGGTAGACTGTAAAATGTATGGATGCCGATAACAACGCGTTTAATTAGTTTCTCAACTTAAACCGCGATCTGGGGGTACTGTTGCTAGGGAATGTAATTTTTTTTAAATTATTGATATTTTTAATTGTTACGCAAACACGGTAGAACTGTGACGGGCTTTTTTTTTTAATTATTTTGTTTCCTCCTCAATGAATCCCAAGCGCGTTACGGAACTCAGGTTAATAATTGGGATTACTCGAAACATGTGAAATCTTTACTTTAGTCACTGAGCGCGCGTACTTTCTCGCGGATCGCGTTAACCTAATTTTTTAAGGTGGCTAATGCGTTGGCGAAAATTAAAGACCCTTTGCGATCGGCATATTTCTCCAATGGTACTGTACCAGTCGATTGGAGAAATGCTGCCGGTACGGCGGAATCGATCGTAAGGGGCATTTCCCATGAGAATATAAGAAAATAGCGAAATTTCAGTATCATCGGCCGTCCACTTAGACAGATATATATGTGATTGAAATAATGAAAATGGCAATATATATATATATATATATATATACACACACCTTCGTATGTTAAAATAGCTATACTCTTTTCTGAGATATCTCAGCTTCTAGATGGTGAAAGTGGATGAAATTTTTAGCAAACACTTGTCTTTACGTCAAACGTCGCTAGGATGATTTTTAAGGAAAAAATGTTGAAATAATTTTATTTCATTTTTTTTTACTACGTCGTTTAAACAATGCCATGTGAAAATAAAATATTGATTAATCTCTGTCCTTCCGCTTGTCTCGAGGAAAATACCTTGGGCAGGAAATACTTTTGTATTATACGATATACAGGGTATTCACCGAATTAAGGATAATTTTATTGTGATGGTCCTGGATGGCCTTCTTAATCTGTTACTTTGGGCTACCTCGTACGACTGTGTGTACATTGCCTTATATAATCATTATGTATCGCTACCTGAAACCTCTTTATAACTTTGTAATCGGATTATGGATCTCTGTGATTGTCAGTGAAAAAATTTATATGACGGGAGTTTTTTAATTTAAAAGATTTTTTTTTTTTTTTATTATCCGACCGAAAAAATATTATACTCGGTTGCATTTATCGTCTGTGTTAATTGGCTGCGGTTTATTATTTTTTTCGCAAAATTGTTTTCACAGGATTCAATTGCGAATCTCGTTTAAATTTAGCGTGAAGAATCTATCGTATCATGTTCATTTATTCTCGCGAATTTATAAGATTGCTGGTTTTCATTGTTTTCAGGTTCTTTTTTTTTTTTTTTTTCTTATTAATCGATTTTCGTCTCGCGATGCCTTATTTAACGCCAAGGTCAAATAGCCTTGATTGCCGGAAAGCAAAAAATATATTGATAATTTTTTTAAGGAAATTTTGTACCCAATCAAAGAATACAGATGATAATCCTAAAAGAATTACTTTACGACTGATCGTCTATCAGTTTCGTATCTGTAATTGCAACGATCGTCGATAGGCATTATAAATATCGGATTTTGATATCGAATTATTTTCATTGAGCTATCGCGCACTCGTTTCTAGATTGTTTAACGCTTTGTATGATATTGAAAGAGAAAAAAAAATCTTCGCTTACAGTTAAGTATCGTATTACGGACTCGTGGGGAATTGCGTAATGTAATGATTAAATTTTAAATTATGACCTGTACGCTCAAACTGTTAAGCTCTGTCGTCAACTGATTAAAAAATTTAATTTTTTATACCATTTTGCTATTCGATAATAATTATTCAGTTTACCATCAATTAATAATTATTAAGCGATTTTATATGAGATCATCGACGAATTCAACTTTCCAAATTATCTATATATATAACATAACGTTATCTGATTCGATTGGTGTTTTGCATGATAAGTCACAATTGTATTACGTGTTTTTTTTTGCCTCATTCAATCGTACTTTATTATCGATCACGATTATCAATCGATATGTATACGTTGATCTTAAAAATGGTTAATCAAAAATCGAAAATATTTTGTTTTACTCAAAAATTAATGTTTCATGACTCGTTTGGTGAATGTAGAAGATTGTGAAAAAAAAAATTTCAACTTTTATTCGAAATTTGGTCGATCTAGTTATTTTTGAACGAACCTGTACGCATTACGTCCTGACGTATCTTGTCGCGATAATTAATCTATCACAGCCTTCATTTATTGCTCCTATTTCATAACTGTTATTGAGCACGATCTCAAAGCATTGTTATCTACTTCCGTCTATTTCACGTGCAACCCTCGCCGGCCACGGGAACAACACAGCGCCTTCGGTAGGAAATACGTCTGGCTTTCCCCTTCAGTGGCAGATCCCATCCCCAATTCCCCGATCCCACCGCCGCCATAATACGACTCCATCAAATTGGATTTTGTTAAATTCTAAAACATTCCGGGGAAAACAATTACTTCGGGATACGGTCGCTTTAAGTGGATTATTTATCATCAACCGTTGTTAACGACCCAAGCGATAAAATGCGTGAGCTACTGTCCGCCCGTTCTCGGTCGGTAAAACAGTCGCGATGTCAAAGGAATTAACGATTTCGGTAATTCGAAATTTTTGGTAGAAAAAATTTATTTTAACCTCAATCCACCTTTCGGAAGATGCATTGTTGTCCGAGGGAAACTTTGATTAACGTGAAATTTTATTTAATCGTCCCGTCCCATCCCCAGTGGCATTCAACGTGTCAGATTTTCAGGATCCCAATGGAAGGAATTTTTGTATCGGCGGGTCTGCGAACACAGCGGACGACAATGAGTCCCGTTCGCACAGCCCAATATCTGATACACTTTAACGAAGCAAGTATCGCAACGCGATTGCGATCGGCCGCCACGTAGAAATTCGCCTTGATAATTGGGAACGTTCTCCAATTAGACGCTCGTGTACAGTAAAACAGGGGGGAAAGTCGGTAACCGTCGGTTGGAAGCGGAATTGACTTTTGTCGTCGCTCGGGTACGAATTTCTTTACTTTGTGGACGCGGCGCCGAAATTCTCATAGCCAACGTGAGAATTCGCCTTTTACTTATTTTCGCCAACGACTAACGTAACTATCGCACTTTTTTCGCATCGACGTCTTATCAGGTACGTCAGCTGCGTTTGCAAGGCAATTGCATTGTTACCAATGGTTTTGTATAATGCTGTGAGGCAACTGTTGTTACAACTGCGGTCGATTTTACTTCTCTTTATTGTTTTTCTTTACCCCGTGGCTCTCTTGGCGAGAGAATTGTGGAACGCAACTGACGAACAATGATAATGATTACTGTCTTATCCGAGGATAATTCGAAGGATGTCTCGATATCGATATTGACATTTTATATACAGGGTGTCGTAATAATTTCTGCATTTTTTAATGAGGAAAAAAAGGATAGGGGCAACTCGTCGAATGCAAAAGATCACGCGTGGTTTGATCTTCGTTAAATAATTGCGTTAAATAAATTGATAAGTTTCTGACACGCGACGGTAACTTTGATCGATCAATTCGATCGATTTAATTCCATCGGGTTTTAGTGTCTGTAGTCACTTTACCAAATACGTGTTTAACGCGCGGTTTTATATTTCCCTTGTCATTCTTATCGCGCGAATGACCATTGCGAATTTCCTGTATATGGTGATTGGATTATGGTAGCGATTTGTGAAGTAGCCTTTACGATGCTTGTAGTTAGCACGGAAAACGAATGGGGGCATGATGATGCTCGTATTTGTTTATATCGATCATAATCATTATTACGTTATCAATTTTTTTTTTTATTATTGGTATTATTGACGAGTATTGGTATGAAATTTGTGAATGCATCGTATTATTTTATTTTGCACTTTACTAACGTGTAGGGCAATTTTCTAATTTTGCGAATTGCCTTTACGATCTATAATGCCTTCATCTACGTAGTACAGTTGGTATTCGTGTAGTTACGTTGTGATACCGAAATTTTAAAGATGACAAAGGAAAAATAGGAAACAAAGGTCACGCGTGTCAAATTATTAGCTGCCAGTGCCATATTGATTTATCGCGAGGATGCAGGATTTAGGGTTCGTTCACACCGTTCGTCTTTCCGATTGAATGCATTATCAATGCCGTTTGAAGGATTTTGTAAAAAATCGATCATTAACGATTTTAACGGTGTCAGTAATTAAGTATCCAATTTGGGAAAAAACCAGTTGATAACTAATCGATACTAAACAGTTTCACTTATTGGAAATTTTTAATTCTCGATGTTCGATCGTACAATCGAATATCGGTATAAGTCGATCGAAATCGTTAAGGAATTACCGATCTCACTGTATCGGATATCGATATGCCTCGTGCACCAAAGCTGTACATGTACGCGATAAGAATAGCCGATCTCGATGTATTAGCAATCGATTGATCGAGGCGATCGGCAATCGATCGCACCGTGGGGCCGGGCAAGCATTACGAGAGAAAGTGAACCAGTTGGCGCTGTTGCCGAATTCATTGCACATTGTCCGATGCAAGAGCCGGCAACTTTGCCTCTATTAAATCGAACCCTCGATTAAGCCAAGTGTGCAACGAGCGACATTGAGCAATAACGAACGGGGCAAGACTTTCGTAAATTACGTGATTATATTCTCCGGAAAAATTACCGATCTCTCGACGTATTCCCGAAATGGAGTTTAAACATACGAAATTCCTGAACTCTTTAAGCTTTACGGTACGAGAGCCGTTATCTATTTTTAGTAAATGACCCTATAACGATTTGCCGTGCTCGATCTTTTGACCCTTGATTCTTTTTTTCCCCAATAAAAGTTCTTAACGATTTCTTCCATTAACTTCACGATTACTCGCCGATCGCTGTATTCTTCCCATCGAGGACGATAAGGCACAACCGTTTACCGTCTCGATTTTTTCTGGAAACGAAGATTTCTGCTAGTCTGATCGGTTTGTTATATGAATCGAAAAAAAATCGGTAACTCTAAAGAAACTTAATCCATTATACAGATAATTTTTGTCTATCGTAGTAGGGACTTGGCGAAACAATGTTTCAAGAGATTGAGGACGATCATATCGATGAAATCGAATTCAGATCGATTCGTCGTATCGAGCAATCCACGTGGACAGTTTGAAATTTCGAGGTCGACGTTAGTCTGTAAAACAAATTTTTATCGGAATTCAAGTTATTCTCGGAGTCTTTTGCGTCGTCGAAGGAACAATAATTTCATTCGTATTCGAGGTCAACGAATATCGTCTTATCGGAATACCCAATATTGTTATTATACTCTTGAAAGAGGCGTGTGCCGAGCATCTAGGTGAAGAAAAAAAAAAAAATGGAACGATCAGATACGTCACTTCCGGGATGCTCCCTTTACGCGTCCTTCCGGCTGGCACGTGTCCCTGATGGTATCAAGGGGCGGCCAGGCGGCAGGAACTTAAGGGGTTGCTTACGTGACGCGCACCGAATCGCGCTTCCCGTCGGTACGAAAATAGACTTGGATTTTCGCACCCCTTCTAAGGCTCCGCGTCGGCCAAATGAATTCTGTCGGTAGGTGGTAGCGACCCTTGCCCCGTTGCTCCAATGGAAGCCGAACAGCTGGAAGTCTCTTTCGCGATAACTGAACTTCCACGGATCTTGACTGGGGCGCTGGGTGAACCGGAATCGTATCTGGAACTCCGGATCAGTATGTTAATCGTATTTCTGTATAATTGGTTCGATGAAAATTAATCAGTTATCAGGGCGTTGAAATTGTTATATGGGTTTCCAAGTGACGTTATCCGATATAGGTATACACCTTTTTTTTTATTTGTTTTTGTATTTCGCACCAGTTACTATCATGTCTGGTACTAGGCTGTCACGTATCGAATATCGTTAACAGTCCCGTTTCCCCTCGCGTAACTAGGAAGTAGTACCGTCTTTGAGGTAATTAGACTGAAACGCTCGCTGCACGCGGAAACTGAACCGCGACCCTGAATGACGTTTCGCGCGACGTATTACAGTGATTGTTGCAAACGCAGTCACTTTTATTGTACAGGAAGACAAGACACGGCTTCGGCTTCGTTCGCGAGAGATCCGGGATAAAACGATGTGGAGCACGTGGAATCGAAGATGGAATACTTATGATTTTCAAGTTGTAAAAAAAATAGAATCGCCATACCTCTTAGTCACCGTGTACGAATTTGCGTATGACTGTACGCGGACCTCAAAACAATCGCATGTTCAGTGCGAAGCTAAGGCGTTCCGTCAATATCGTAAATCCGTCAAAAAGTTACGAAATTTCGAAGGCAGATATTAACCTTTTTTTGTATGCTATCCGTATCAATCTCCATCACTATTTTTTTTAAATGCTCTATGACTTTTGCATCAAAGTGGTTTTTCGTGTTGTTTGAATTGGCAAAGATTGTTTTTTATTTTCGAACGGAAGTTGAAGTATAATATGTGCGATCGATGGTCAATCAAAAAAAAAGTCGCAATCATTTTGTATTTGGAAACGTTATATAACTTGTATGACGTATAGATAATTTTTCACGCGGGACAACAACACCGTTCTTTTCGTCGCGACCATTTGTCTTCTGTACTGTACGCATGTAGCGACGTCTCGTGCGATAATCTTTTTTTTTTCGTCCGTTTTCTTTCTCGCTTCAAGGCACCGTATACACATCGATATGGATCTCCGAACACGAGGAAGAGAGAAGATCGTTATTCAAATGGGAGCGATAGTCGCCGGAGGTAGTTCAGTGGAAACCAGTTTAACGTTGAAAGCCATTTCCGAATAGTCGTCGGACTTGTTGGTCACCAAGAATGATGGACGCAATGTTTATTATATGTACAAATGCGGTCTAGAGCATCTACCTACTCAATATATTCGTTTATATATATGTATATATTTGCACAGGATATATTGAGATATATACATATATATATATATATCCACGGGTCGACGACACTCGACATTACCAGTTACTAACCTGCGCAAAAGTCCCTTCTCTCGATATTGAACCGCGTCCACAACGCGGCTGCATAAATCACTCGAGTGCGCATAGATCGAATCGGCTCTTTTAGCCACGTTTATAACGAAGACCTTCTCTTCTGCCACAGTCGTCAACTCACCGGCCATCTTTTTTCTCTTTCGCTCGCTCTCCTATTGGCTCACCCACCATCCGTTTCAGTCTCTCCCTCGCAAACTTTCCCTTTTCAACTTATCGCCCGCACGTGCCTACACGCAGAATTCGTACACATGCAAATCAGCCATTGCAGCCGCATAAGGGGAAGAACCTCCTGACCGCCTATGGTCGCGCCGTATGCGCGGGCGTAGCTCCGCTTGCACGCATTATGTAAATGGGTATCTGCAGTGTGTACCGATGAAATTTCGTTAACCGCGTACCAGTTAAATCACCGTTTATTTTCAATCGTTTAGATCACCCAAAGAAAGGTTCTTCACGCGAGAGTTACTTGTCGGCCAGGAAGTCTCGTGCGTTGCGAGGGTCTGGATAACTTTTTTTTTTTTCGTTTTCACGTCCTTCGATCGGCGCTAATGTTACTTTAAAATAGCCGCAGGACCGTCGTATTTGGGCCAGGGTCTTGGAAAAAAAAGAATCAATAGATTAGAAAAAAAAGGAATATTCGCGCGAGTCCGACAAACGTGGTCGATTTGATTTTGTCCTAGAAATGCTTCGAAGTTTTCACTCGTCAGTGAGAGACAGTTTGAATTCTCCCGCCGTCGGACCGAGCGTATGACTATGGCGTATGGGCGCTCCCATTGGATAAACTTTGCGCTGCGCGCGCAGCTTCCGTGCCGTCTGCTCCTGTTTTGACTGGCACGGGATAGCTTCGTGTCCTCCAGGCTGACTGTCTCTCGTAGCCACGCGCGTTAATCCTTGAACGATGAAAATACTAAATTCAACGTTTACACCGTATGTATTTTCGCTTTCCCTCCGCGAAAGCTCTTACTGTCTCACCTAGCGACGTTGGGTAATAAAAATTCCACTTTCAGACCGGCTTAGTTGTCTAACGCCGTCACGCAATCTAACGTCTAAGCATATTCATGATGGCTGCGCATGTAGTGTGACTCTGTGCGATATACATTTGACACTGTGGATAATGACGCTCGTCATCTCTGCTTTCTGTTGCAGAACAAGACCAACAAGAATCCTACTATACAGTTCCGAGGAAACGAAGGGGTAAGTTTACATTTGACTTTAATTTATCTTAGCGTATAGCTGGTGCGACGGTCGTTAAACCCCGAAGGTCAAGCGTCGGCTGTGCGTTATCGTAATCGCGTTTGTTAACGCGAATATAGTTTGTTGCGTGAAAATAACTATCGGTTGACTTGATAAAGTTACACAAGTTCAAGTTATTATGCTTTGAGGGACGTCTCGTGGGCTTTGGTGTGGGGGAGCGAAGAAAGTGGTCGATTTGCTTTTCAATGGCTACTGAACTGCCTCGGTACCTATTGGCTATCGCGAAGTGGCATCTGTACGTTGAAAGACACGCGTCATTTTATTATCTCGTTAAGTGACAAATGAAAGTCGACATATTTTTGTCCCTTTCTTTTTCTATTTTTATTTTCTTCTTTTTTTTCCACGCTCTACTTTACCGAATAGTTCATCCAGTCGATTTGAGCTTGTTGGGTCTGCGAACTAAAGCCCGTATTCACAACTCGCTCTTAAAGTTCACTAACAGAGTCGCTTCTAGTTAAAAGTCACTAAGAAAAAATTTTAAAACGCGCTATTAGCACTAAAAGCGAGTTCTGAATACGGGCTTCGGCGTCTATAAATAATTATCGTTGAAATGTTATCGATATATCCTTAAATCGCGTCTGACCTCACGAGGAAGGTCACCTAATTCCACTTGACGCCAAGATATATTCGACACGAGGACAATAACACTATCGCGAGCACCAGATATTAATTTTCAAATTATAATTTACGTCGAAATGATATCGAGATTTCTTTTTGTTGTTTTTTTTGCTAAAGTAATTTTCTAAAGTCAAGTAAATTAAATTCAAATATCACGCGAACGACGATCGGCGATGTCGCGTATTTGCATTCTCTAGTTATTTATTTCAATGTAACCCGAGGAGATTCTCAAATCCGGGTTGAAATTTTTAATACGGCCGCTGCCGAAGGTTTCTTGGTGAAGGTGATCGAGGTTGCGCACCCGGCCAGACGGGATACTGCCGATTTCACGTCGATTCTGAAATTGTCGTTTGCTTTGGTATCCAATATGGCGTTTAACGCTCCTCCCTCTCCTCCTCGCCCTTCTCTCGTTCGAAACGATCGCGATCTACGAACATATTCACAGGCCTCGATCCAATTTCAGCGGGCCCCGAAGATATCGGAAGGTGTTCGAAGGCCGAGTCATTGACCACTGTATCGGGTTCCTCTTTTGGGTGCGGCTTGCTCTTTATTGGTCTCTTTTTTTTTATATTTTTTTTTATTCTAACCTCTCTTTAAGCGCTGTCTTTATCACAGATACGGAACGTCCCGCTAGAACGTCCATTCTCATAGGACTAATGCTGTGGCCTCGTTCAAAGACATACCTATGTACTCCTCACTCTACTTGATCCGTGCGTACACGCTACTTGGAAATCCACGGAACGATTGCCTCGTTCGATTGCTTGATAACTTTGCTCAATTTGATCCGTCACCTATAGTTAAAGCGTCGTACCGGTTCTCATAGCGTTTCGATCGTCCGTTAACATCGGTACGTTTCTCATCTAACGCTTCTCTGGCCTTTAAGATCCTACCTGGCGCACCTTGGCTTAACGGGATTTTCGGTGGGTCAATTGAAATATTTTTCAATCAATTTTTTTTTGGTTGTCTTGGCCAATCTAATAAAATTTTTACCTGAAAATTTATATTTTCCAAATTACACCGACACTCGCGGTCCTTCCCTCGAAACGAATGAAAGATCCTTCTCGACTTATCATACGTACGTATCACTCGATCAATTGATTAGATGAATTCCAATTGTCGTCCGGGTCGAAACCTTCAAAAATCACACGTAGGTCTTCGAACCCACGTGTCAGAACCTGGTCGGACGCGTATACGACAAATCCTGAACTGTTCCCTTTCTCTGCTCCGTCCAGTCCCAGTTTCATCCCTTCGTCCTTCGACCCTCCGTTCCTCCATCAAGTCCTTATCTTGCTTTCCCTTTCCTTTCAGACCCCCCGCCCCCTCTTGATTCGCTATCTCATCACCTGGCTATTCTTAGACGCCTTCGCGGGTATTCGGAAATACCGCTCTCACGTACCGCACCTCCTGTCCCACCGTCTTCATCGTCATCGCCGTTCGTCTGTGGACCTGGACTAGAGATCAGCGTAGAGAGCCCCGTCCTCCCTCGGTCATCCTTCCACGACTGTGTCTACGTCAGTCGTTCATCCCCCGATCGACCGATTTTACAAAAAAATTTCAAATTTCACGTAAACGCCCTCAAAAGTGTTTATTCACGCCTTCATCTCCTTCAAGGACACGCGTATGCCTTCAGCATACCTCTCGCGCACGTTTCAACGGTGACAATCACGAATTTAGACTTGGACGATACCAACAGTTCGCGCGAGACATTCGGGCAAGAGCGTCGAGAATCGTGAAGTTGTCAATTACATATTTTTTTTTTCTTTTCTTTCTTTTTCTTTTCTTTTCACGATGGCCGTCCAAGACTCCGGCAATTATTCCAGTATAATTCGCTCGTTTAACAGACGTCCTTGTCACGGGATGACGTGCATTCTGGGAGAACCGACTGTCTTGCCTCCGGATCCCTGTTCTCCCCGACACACGAAGAGTCAACAAGGTGGCGGTGTACTATATATATATATATATATATACACGCATACAACCTTGTTGGGCATACCATTAAGCATCACGGAATATGCAACAGTGTGTACTTCGCTCACCGCCTTGCGGTACGGAATGGTAGTCCCTGAGCCTTCACATTGTTGCCTTTCACTCGAGCTCAACGGGGCCTCACGACGATGTGGTGGTAGGGACCCAGCGCGGCTCGCCGCTAGGAATCGCTAAACTTCAGAGCTCCATTTCGAAATTCCATCCTTTCCCGCAATTCCCGCGACCGGCGTCTCTCTACCGTCCCGCCGCTCCCCGCGTACCGATGACGCGCGGGGGAGGTCGTCTGCCGTCGGGCCTTTTTTCTCGGTCGTGACGGCGCGGGAAAAAAGAGCAAGAGAAAAAAAATGGAGTCAGAATGACGTAAGGTTACGTATACCGAGGATACGGCACCCCGGGATATATGGGTAGGGAAGTCGGGGAATCCCATATGAGTGTATGGTCGATTTTATAAACTATGAAAGCGCTGATCGGACCCCCCCCCCTCCCCCCTCCCTTCACCCCTCCCTCCTTCAATACGTATTTTATATTGAGTTCTCGCGAAGGCCTATCAATGAATTTTAATTGAAAAAAAGTTGGGTTGGTTGGGGTCGTCGTCGGTTGATCTATATATGTGTGTGTATGTGCATTTATATATCATGTGTGTAACCTGCATATGTATAGGTGGTGCACGTTGCGCAGGAACCCAGAGGTTAAAGCGTGACCCGCATCTCCGTGAAAATACACGTGATACGGATACGCGTGAATATACTCAAGGACGTCGCCCGATGCGCGCACTGCCCGCATGCCTCTCTGGGACAATCGGCCGTTGCAACAATCGTTGCCTTGTGTATTGTCCTACGTGCGTCAGTCATATTGTAACACGGCTATATATATATATATATATATCCATCCCCGTTAACTACTCACCGGATTACGCAGCTTTCATAAAATATATATACTGATAAATAGGGCCTCCCTCTATGCAACTACCTCCTTGTCGCATAACGACGGAAGCGTCCCTTTCGTCGCGAGAGCACTTTTACGTGCGTGTGAAATTTTTCTAAAATCTGTAAGGACTGTGTTTGCCTTCAGTGTTTAATACTACGTTCTTGCATATATATATATATATATATATATATATATATATCTCGAAGTGGCGAAAGGCGAGCACTCACTCGGCGAAAAGGTCGTCCCGATTGGTCAGCGACAAATAAAGTTTTCGCGGTGCCGCGAGGCGTCTGGTAGAACTGGTTCTAAAGACCTTTGCCGCTCGCGCCTCCAGGCTTCGTATTTTATCGCGTCCCTTTCCTCTCCCCGTATTTGCCGCGCATCTCCTTACTCTTCTTTCTCTCTCTGTCGCTCGGTAGCCCTAAGCTGTTGATCTGTCTTTGTCTTACACCCGGTACTCGGTTCCCTCAAACACAGTTTTCTTGGCTGCACCACGTATATATATATATATATATATATATATATATATATTCATTGTACCGCGAATCGTTATACATCCGTCGGGCCTGACGTCTGCGGTCTCGACGATGACCGATTGAACAACTTGTTTCGATATACATACATATATATATATATATATATATATCGAAAAGATGCGATCGGTACGATCGGTTATTCGATCCACGCGGCAATCCGCTCTCACGAGTTCCTCTTCTGATTTCGTAAATCGACGATCGGTAGAGAGGGCGTGCGGGGAGGTGGAGGGATCCGCTCTCACGTCGATGCGATTGTAAATCGGCCTTAAGACGGATCGACCAACTACGTATGTTAAACGTCCTTCCAATTTAACCGACGAAGGACGTTCGTCCTGTTGCTGTTGAAAGCTGTCTTCTTTTTTTTTTATTATTACTCCTCTTCTTCTTCGTGTAGCCTTATTACTTTCCCTTTCGACTTAATTGCCGACCTATGCTACCAACACGTGCAACGGAGTCTCACGGCTTTTGTATATCCTTTGGCATTCTTGTATTTTCACTGAGAGCTCTCGTTTTCTCTTTACCGATGTATCGGAGCGTTGCGATCGATGAAATTCGCAGCGGGTATTCACAGCTGGTTCTTTCTTTACTTTTCGATGGAGACAGTTGTGTCTGCTTCCGTTATCGATATATATATATATATATATATATATATATGTATGACTGAGAGATATTTTCGGAGAACGTAAAAAGTACTTAGAAAGTATTCGGGGAATCCCCGGGGAATCGCCTAATGACACGAGTCCCTTCGCGCTTGACTAATTTTGGGCTCTGCATTTCCTTGTCTTCCGTTTCGAACTCATTGAACTCGTCGTAACGAGCTGTGTCACTCGACGTATCTTTAGTCGTCTCGCACGGCTGTTCGAGGTAGAATAAAGAAAGGAAGAAAAAAAATAAAGAAAACTAATATCTGACCTCGTTTCACATGGGAATTTCTCAATCGGCAGCCCGTAGCCTTTTCCTTCCATAATTCTTGAACTCTCGTGGAATCGTCTTCACTGTTCCAGTTCATCCAGTCCATTCCGCGTTCCTCAAAAGTAGTCAACAATTCGTCCGTCTTTGGGTACACTCGGTAACGAACCATTGGCGCCATCTTTGCATCGTCTTTTCTCGTTATACTCGAACGCGCTCCGTATCACAGGGGTGGTACGTTGGGTAGAGATGCTGCTGGGACAGATTCCACGTCGGGCAGGACTCATCCTGGGAAATAAAATTCGAACAGCAGGACTCGTAAATACGATCAAGGATATACGAAATGGCGTTAGACAGCCAGGACCTGTAAAACTAGATTTTCATATATATATATATATCCCCACTCTCCATCGAGTCTTCCAGGTCTGCCGTGACATCCGTACGTTAAGACTGTCGTCATCCCTTAAATTGCCGTTTGCCGTTGTAAAAATTTTTTTCTCGCACCCTTGTTTCTCCCCTATAACCCCCGACCGTGCCTGGTCGACGCGTCGTTGAAATTCATTAATTAGCCACGTTAACGAGTCTCCGTATTGTCGCGGACGTCATTACCAAAGTGGACATCGCGCAATCGATATCAACGGATATCTCCATCCCGGCAAATTCACGGTAAGCAAGACTAAATAATGTTACGTTTTAATACCAATTTGACTCGTCAACATTCCGCCACACTCAATTTCCTCGTATCATAATGACGGTCAAGGGCCGATTGGCCTCGGGTCAAATCTACAGGAACCACCCAATACGTGTTAAGTTCCCGTTCCGTAGAGATACGGCCTCTTACCTACGTTCGTACGTATTCCGACGATCGCAGCGCCGCGCCCTTTTGCGGTTGCCATGGGTAGCTCTCGTATGGTGACAGCAAGCGGGGATCGTTCGGACCCCGTCGGGGCTGACGGAACTTTGAGCCTCGTGCACCGGTAGAAACACACGTGACACGTGCGAGTTACTATCGCAGTCACATATGAAATATTTATGCTCTCTTTTCACCCTCCGCCAGTACCACCTCCTTTTAACCCCTCTCGCTCTCTATTAAGCTACCACAGAACGTCTGACAAGGGCAGCAACTTCGTACCCCCCCCCCCCATCCGAACTCTACCTGGCCTAGACGCAGTTCCCATGAATATTTAAGAATTCTCGTGAAAAGAGAAACTTAGCCCCTCGCGAAGATCATATTTTTACCTGCTTTCATGATTTTGCCCAAAGTCGTATTTCCCCTCGTAGACGTTTTTAAGGGTGTTATAGATTTGGGCAAATTACGAGGTGCACGACTGAGAGGGGGTCCCTGCTTCGCTAGCTACGCCCCTGCAAGTCTTACCCCGTAATCCTCACGAAAATCCGGTTACACGATACTTCGGAAGAATACGATTTACGGGGAAACGCCTGGCATACATGTGAATGGGTTGTCCTCGATGGGTAAACTTGTTTTCTTGTATGGCATAAGAATAGACGTATGGACAATGTACGAATAAAGCCTGATTCTTATAGCCGGCGTCGTCGTACCGCTATTGGTTTATCTTTTCACCGCGCTTACGGACCTCGGACCCCCCCCAGTCATTTTGGTAATTTGTTCCATCGTGCCTCCCATAACGGCTTTTTACTTTAACGCTTTCCAGCCATCCTTACAAAGAATACCTTTTGCTGGAGAGTCGATTCCTTGTGTCTGGCCTCAATGCAACCACGAACGGCCGATAATTAACTATACTTATACAGTAGTACTTGGACACGGTATTATTGCACGCGGTATTGTATAGACTGTCTGTGCTTACTCTGACTTAGAAGAACGAATCGCGTGTCGAGCTGTTTATTTGGAATTCAATTTCAAGGGCGCGTTATCGTCGTTTGTGCAATCTTACGCAACATTGATATCTCGTGAAGCGCGATACGTGTAACGTGTTACTGTTAAAATTTGGTATTTACGTAATTGGGATATTATATAAGAACGTGATACCGACTTCACTGTATTGTCAGTATAAGAAATATTTGAATTTTTTTCCTTTAAATCCATCCGTAACCCTACAGGGTTGCACAGCAATATTGTGTCAGCTGAAGTTAGCTACATCGTACTTGGCTTTTATGGTATATCCAACTTCAGGCGGTACAGATACTTCTGACTTGACCTGTACCAGCTTTGCTTGGTTTAGTTGGAGCTCTTATCAGTTTTTCGAAGATTCTTGAAGTTGTCTGGTCGATTACTTTCTTCTATCCAAATTGACAAGATTCGTGGCTAAACCAGCGATGCATACGCCATGTTTTGTTTTTTATAGATTTACGTTTTTTTTCTCATAAGTATTCACTCGTTTCGCACGTCTCACCCTGTGTATTCTGGAAAAAAGCTTCTTTTTAACGGTTCCACACAGTGGTCGGCACGTATAGACCATTCGAAATAACTTCCTACGCGGAGAGACAGTCCAGTGAAAGTTATTCGCCGCTAATGAATTCGGAATTTCAGTAGCTACTTTGCTACCACTTGACCCCCCGCTGTATATTATATATATGTATATATTTATGTACAAGACTTTGTATATACATCGTAGACTGCAAATATGCTAAAGTCTCTCTCTCTCTCTCTCTCTCCCTCTCTATGTCGAAGCTTCGACTAACAAGCGTGTCTCGATTTCTTTATACGAAATTAACAGGGACGCCCAATTGACACGAGCCTCTCGGAGCACGAGGTGTAAATTCATTTCTATGTCGACGACGACCTTGCCGCCCTCTATTACAGCAGACTTCCGACGACCATTGTGTCTCTCGCGTCACTGTTTTATGGACATTCGAAATTACTGGAATTTCCCTTTCGATTCACTTACGTTTTCTACGTTATCGACGGGGAATTTAAAGAAACGCCTTTAACGGCTCTTCGTCATGCCATCTTCGACGCGTACGATCTCCCTGGACATTACGCGACGCTCTTGTGAATATTTTCGGATAATTACTGGATTCACAGAAAATTCATTTACCTACGTTAACTCTATAAGCCTTTTCGTGGAATCTCTCGAAAATTAACGAGCGACCAACTTCAATCTTCCTTCCCGCACTTTTTCCGGTAATCGCACCTGTAATCGATTTTACAAAAGACACCCCACATCGATTGGCTTCGATCGATTTAAAATTCATTGGATACTGTTATCGGTATCAACAGAGCAAAGGAATTTTCCCTCCGTTCGATCGATTCATGAAAAATATCAATGAACACTTACAGATACGAACCGTGTAGTTCGTCCCGATAAGCGGATAAGCACATAGCCGTTGTCAGCCGATAAACAAATTGAAGCCGAGTCTTACCGATTCTAAGAATAAAAAATGTATCCGCGTGAACGGCGCATGGGAACGACCCAGCAGCTGGGCTAAGTAACGACAGGAGGGGAGAGAGGGATACGTACAAGCAGCTCGAAGGTCTCGTTCGAGAAAAGCCGGAAGTCAGGGACTTTCCCGGAACGATGGTTTTTCCCCGTTAACAAGTCAATAAGACTCGGATAAGATCGTCTCGAAGAAATATACGACGAGGCGAACGTGCGTCATTCCTCTTCTTCGTAAGCAGCTTCGAATGTTTAGCTACTGAGGTCGTCGCATACTCGCTGACGCACGCGTACGCCGTCACTCAGCGTACAATTACAAGAATGCTTCGGACAAGTAGAGACCGAAACAGGCTAAAACTTTGTTCCCTTTTATCCTTGTCTCTCCAATGAGAAATCCTCGACTTCGACCTCTCTCCCGATCCCCTTTACTTTTCACTCTGGCTCCGATGTCCCTCGTGCAGCCTTATAACCCCATCGAGTTCACTTTAATCCCCTGGCTTTTCCTTTTTCCTCGCTCTGTCCTACCAGTCCTCGCTGTGACGTCACCGTACCCTTATACCTGCCTAGGGACTCGCTAGACAAAACATTACTTCCTCGGGATCGCACGTGCGCCTGTGACTCTGTCGCCGACAACAACTCCACATAAATTTGTCGGACCAGAAGACTAAAAGGCAGATCGGTTTTTGAGCGACGACCGAAGTGAAAGAAAATGTGGGGTGAGGTCGTCCACGTTTTTCCTAGCTTCGTTAACGGTATGAGTATATAGATATATTTTAAAGTCGCTCGTTACCGCGACTTCCTACGATAAATCTATCAGCGACGACGGCGACTTCTTGTTGAAGTCTTGCGGCGTTTACGTGCCTCCGTGCATACGTAAAATACAACGAACACCATTTAGCAGAAACGTCAAGACGCTCGATCGCTATCCTCGGCACGGCCACCAATTTACTCCAACCTTACGTTTGTTTATTTTTCTTGTTTCGCTTCTTTCCTGCCGTTCTCGCGGTCCGCACGCCGCTGCCTTTTCAGGGCAGTTACGCAACGGCTCGACATAGCGACGTGCCGAATTCATCAACAAGAGGTGGCATCGCTCGGTCCCTCGTTATCGTCCAATCCTGTTTTCCTGTATCTCTCGGCGACCGGCGAGCCTTCGGCTTCTTTTTTTTTTTTAACGTCTCGGCGACTTTCAGCTCTCGCGCGGCACGGCGCTCCAAGCGATTTCGCAAATATCGCCGATCAAAAGTGACAAACATCGTGCGAGGGATTAAGGCGCGCTTACATGTTGAAAAATTAATTGACCTTTGGATACTCAAGCGGGGTTCGCTGTTACCCCATAAACACGCACGGGGACAATTTTAACGCGTCGCTTCGATCTTGCGAAACTTGCGCATACGCGATCACGTGTATTATGGATTCGTACGAATTGTATACGATCGTTCTCAACGGACGAAACTTGCCAGCGATTGAATTTTTGACGCGTGTTGTGTGCATGGGTATGAGGTATGGGTCGGGAGGGGGGGTGGGCGGGGGCGGCGCGGGGGAGGGAAAGAGTTCTAGAAGATTCCGATGCGGTAATTTAACTACTGCGCTTCGCGCTAACGATGACTGGCACTTATTAAACGCGACGTTTTTGTCGCCCACATGCGAACTACTTAAGTCGCCTTCTTCTTACTTTTTTTTTTCTTCTCTTTTTTTCTGCTTACAGAACTATTTACGCGTAGAACGCGTTACGAATCTACGTGCGCGCGTATCGTGCAAAATTTACACGAGTCGCTGCCAGGCGCTGTGGATATCGCGTTGACGCTTCGATGTAAATGCACGCGTCGATTGTGGCCTGGAATTTGCATAGCGAGTTGTACCGATAATACGTACGGAAGGAGGAACGACTTCCTTAAAGATAAGGTCTGCTTGACTTTGTATTTCCTCGTTGAAAAAATGATTAGAGAACAACGAATTCACTGTCGGCTGATTGATCCGTCGCTGTTGCTTTTTTTTTTCAACGCAAAATCCTGCCTCGTCCATTCGAGAAGATTTGAACCACATAAGTACAGATCGTCCAGGGAGGATAAAATCAGGATGAAAAAAAAAAGTCGTTCGATGAGAATCGAAAGGAGACATAAAAGAAGTTGGATGAAAAACTTCGTCATTTAACTGGGGAGCCGCGTGGCAGACGTAAAGGCCGAGGCAAAGGATTTCTGAGTAAACGCCAAGGAGGTATTGCGATCGCGAACTAGAGAAAGTAATCTGTGTACCGACCGACTCGCCTCGCTATTGTGTCGCAACGAGCCGACGGGTTGGTTAACCGTCTCGAGTTTTCGTATCGAGAAATTATTATGGGTCTCCGTGATAATACGATATGATATCGTCGTTCGTAGAACTACGTGTCTTTTACTCTTTTTTCTTCAAAGTATGACGCGATACTGCGAAATCACATTGGCGGTAAATTCAAATATTCGCGCACCCCCCTCCCCTCCCCTCCCCCTCATTGTCGTGACATCCGACTGTACTGGTATATCGGTGAGATAACATTGTGTCGCTTATCGTAGAGTCTCGCCTATACTCTCCGTATGCATGCTGTGTGTCGGTCGATTACGTACTACACGTGTAAGCCAGCCTTTACGTCATAGACTATTCACAAGAATAAATCAGGCCCGAGACGTTCATCGATCTCAAACATTCAATAAAGCCTCGTGACGCAAGTGCATCTGACAAATTGTCACTTCCGGTTTATATTTCGTAAGCACAGATCAGTTCTGGCCGTAGTTAGGATATATTCATAGAAAGACATTCCGAATGTGAGTTTGCTTTCAATCGGCGACGTAGTCAATAAAAATTCCAAATCTGCTCGGCCATCTATGTTGGAAATTGCCGAAGCGTCGCGGTTTACTTTTGATGCCAGATATATACGTATATATGAATTGAGCCGATTGACTGCTCTCACCGTTTCACGATGAAAAGCCGAGCGAGAGTCTCCAGCAAGCAAAGGGAAAAGATGTCGGCTTCTTCGTCCAGCAGCTCCTTTATGTAAACCTTGAGGCTAGATCCGGATTCTTGCGAGTGGCACGAGCATACGGGAGTGAGAGGGGAACGTATTTGAAACGTGTCGAGACGGGAGGGTGGAGAGGGGGCGAAGAGGGGAGGGGGTGGATACGAGCGAAGCCGATGGTCGAGGGAAAGAGATAGATCGAGGGTGGAGAGGGGAGAAAGAGAGAGAGAGAGAGAGAGAGAGAGAGAGAGAGAGAGAGAGAGAGAGAGAACACAGTGACGGGTATAGAGTCGTAACCGTACTCTGCTGAAAAGTGTAGAGAGAGACATAGCGACGGAGAGTAGGAGGAGCAAAGAGGTGAAGAAGTTGAGACGGAGTAGTTGCTGCCAGCGGATTGGCGGGTGAAGGGGACGACGGTTACCCGCGTTACACCGTCGGAGTTGCCACCAGGGAAAATCCTGGCGCTTTTGCGAGAAAGTGTTTTCTTATGTTACGCTTGCATCTCCTCGCGATAAGGTGGAATCGAAAAGATTCACGAGGTTCGATGCTTCTTTCTTTTTTTTTTCTACGCGAGAGCCCCCGTGGAAAACTTTTGGGACTGACGTCACGTTCGAGATCGATGACGTCATCGAGGACGAATTAACGCGATCAAATTCAATTGTTCCGCACCGAACATTGAACCGCCTTGCGCAAGACGCGTCGCTGACCTTCCGACCTTACTCCGGCCCAGTCGAACGGGGCTCCTTCCTTCCGGTAGCTGAGAATCTTGACGCGGCTTAGAAAACTAAGTAAAATAATGGCCAGAACGAATTGTCCCGATGCCTATTCATCAACCTTGCCAACTGTGACAACTGTTTGTCCTCTTAATCGTGACGGATTCTATTTCCATTAACGGCTCCTCCTCCTTTTACTCTTTATACCTCCTGATCCCATCCTCGTGCCCGAGTCGCCGTCCTACGTTCATCCTACCTCGCTCTCCTTTTTCAGCTTCCACGCGTCCACCTTGGCATCCAAGCAGCATAGGGTACAACTCCACTACGTGGAACGATAGTCCACGCTCTCTCTCTCTCTCTCTCTCTCTCTCTCTCTCTCTCTCTCTCTCTGTGGCAAAGTCGGCGTAGTCGATACGCAGTATCGGCGGGTCTTAATAAAAATGACCTCGTTTCTGTCAAACGGAGGTTAAGTAACTTACTGTATACCTATAGCCGTCGTTATACTTCCTTTCACTAGTAACGCGTATATCTCCACCGGCAGGCCCCCCCCCTCCTCTCCCCCGTATTCTCCATCTCGTGTCTCACGACGTTGCCATGGTCACGCCTGATAGTCTTGTCGCGTCTCAGCATCGTCGACGAGCAAAGTATATTATTCCGGACATGCAAAATTGATGGGTTTTGATTTACTTTGAGATGAGTTGGCGGCAGTATGGCTGGCGGGGGGGGGAGGGGGTCGTGGGAGATGGAGGGGACTGGGTGAAGGCTCTTCTGCGCTGACTCGGACTCCCTTCGTGACGTTTTAGACTCCCTATGGTTATCTCTGTCCTATTCTATCTTCTTTGCCTCTCTCTCGCTCTTTCCTTCTACACGATCTCTTATGTCGGCTCTCTCTCCTCTCTCTCTCTCTCTCTCTCTTACTCCCAAGCGCGTATCGATGGTATGTAGGCTGTGCCACATCCTTGCCCGGAAACCGTTACCTGCCTCTGCACTGAATGGAGCTTGCCATACCGTTGTTTCCCATACACGAATTTACTTGCGGCTCGCTCGGGCGCTCGCACCGGAAGTCTTGCGCGATTCACAATTCGGCATTATCTAAACTCGACTCACCCGGCCGACTTCCGCTTTTTTCAATCTGATACATTAATAACCTCTAAATCTTGCTTTACGTTGGTCGTTCGTGTATTACCTCTACCTGCCTGCCAGACCTCCTGCTGTATATCGTATCCTTGGCTTGGTATACGGTACGCGGTATAGGTTAGGTTAGTTTCGATTGCATTCTTTTCTCCCGTGTCAGGCTACTTCCGCCTCTTGCACTTCGTATAGCCTTTTATCGGAGGCAACTTTCCTTCCGATTAACCGAGATGCCGCGCAGAGCTAGAAGTAAGGGGTCGCGCGCGTTCTTCCGTACTCGTGGAGCGACACGAGCGGCTAAAGGCGCGTTCGCACGGCGATCGATCCGCGAGAGCGACATTCCAGTCGGTGGTCGAGCGGCGGTTTCCGAGTTCCTAGCGCCGTCTTTGGCATCAAATCGATCTCTCGTTCCTCCTCCGTGTCTCTCATTATTTTTTTCTCGCTTCCATTTCTCTCGCTCGTTCTAAAAAAAAAAACTTCTCTCGGGTCGTCAATCCTGGTCGATAAACATTATATTCTTTTATTTTGACGTTTCTTCCTTCTCTTTCAACTTTCTTCCCTGTTGTTTTTCAATCTTTATTGTTATTATTATTATGCAACTTTGAGGAATTCACTCGGAAGTCTCTCTCTTGGCTGAAGCTGACGTATACAACGTCCGTGTTCCCGATAACTTCCGTAATACATATTTTAAATTTGTATTCACCAAATATTTATCTCGAGGTAATCGACTTTATTTTTCTTTGTTATTTTTTTCTCTCTTATCTTTTTGTACGCCCGTGTCACCGACACGCTCGACGCCGACGCCACGGTGACGACGGGGGGGTAGCTTCGGACGCCGGGCGAAAAACTTGATACATACCTATATCCCGAAACCAGAAATAGACGCCACTTGGCAGCATTGGCCTCTCTCGACAAACCCTTCTTGGCTCTGACACACGATACCGTTCGCTTTTCTTTTTTACGCCCAATGGCTTTATTTGCCAAATACACTCGAATTCAGCCTCTCGCCGGAGACTCGGGCACGTCGAACGCGGTACGACGAATTTTACGTTATTTCATTACGAATTTGTTACACGTGTATATATGTATGTGCGTCCGAATGCTTTCGATAAGCCGTTCTCCGTTATTCAATGTTGTAATTTTTTTTTAACCGGTTCGATACCAATATTCACGGACGTGGTTACGAGCCTTTGGGTGCGTTCGCGTACGCAATTAATTTCCTGAGGTAAAATGGCGCGTCCTTCGATCAGAATTAATAATTTAATCGATTTCGCATGACGCGTGCGTGTCCGGCTTGAGATTTCGTGGCGCGGCTTTGGAAACGTTCGCAAGTACGGGACGGGAGGGGGTCTCGGGGACGAGAGAAGCGAATCGAGGATAATGATATCGACAAGCAGTGACGTCACGCGGCGCCGTGTAGGCGTCTCGTCGTTTCATCCCCTTGATTACTACCCTTCGTTGCCCACGCGTACCCGTCGACTGCGTAAACTTTCGGCACTCCCACGTAACTGTCGTTTCGATAGGATTTCTTTTACATCCCCCTTTTTTGCCATCAACCTCGTATACGTGGGTTTTTCGCGAAAAGTTAGTTTCTACCAAAAAAAAAGTATCCGTATTGTTCAAGGGCCGATACAATTTTTAAAGTGTGTCGTACGATACACCGAATTTTTCTTCGAATTTTCGAGGCAAAGATAATTTTTTTTTTTTTTTTTTTCAAAATTTGTATAAACCTTTCGATAATTGCCTTCGATCGCGCAAATAATACGTGCACGGATTTTCATTAGCTGTGCCCAATTAGTAGACTGGATGTCATTAGCCACGCGAAGATCGGCTTAACAGTGCAATCGGGTTAGGCTGTGCCTGAAAATTTGAAATTCTTTTCGAGCAACGTAGCAAAGTATTTGGTCAGCGATCGTTGCGTTTCTCTTGTCTCGAAGAATCTTTTATCCCGGCAGTAAATAAGTTTTAAGGTATTTCAGGAGTGGGAAGGTATCGTCAGCGTGTAAATAGAGCCGACGAAATGTGGATTATTGGGTCGTCGCTCCGAGTGGGCTCTAGTAACGGTGTAATTTTCCGTGGAACGTAACCATTGCCGGTTGCGGAAATACTCGTTAACGCGTTGCTTTAACGGTCGTCGAGACTCGAGAACTGTGAAGGATTGACCGAGGAGGAGAAGAAAATGAAAAAGAAAAAAAAGAACCCAACGCGCACCAGCAGGCACGGGGAAACAGAAACGCAATTAGGAATAGGAATATACATAACCAGTAGGAATATCAGGGAGGAATGGGAGCAGGAACGGGACCTCCGAGAGTCACGACAGTCAGGCCTTTACTCGTGGCACGGTCAATCACGACGAGCCGTTTTATAAAGAGGCCGATCCGCTTGAAGCTTGGTCGTTCAAGGTCACCTTGTAACAGCTAGAAAAAAAAGTGACAAACGATCGTCAACGTCATCGTAGACGTTCGAGGGGGCCAAAGTTCGGTCGGACTTCGTAACGAAATGTTTCCATTGCTTATCGGACACCGATAACGGCCAGGTTACTGTCGAAAATTCGAAATTTAAATTGCCGACTGTGCATACGTGATTGTATCGTGACTGGCGCACACGTCTCCAACGTCAATGGACCGTCGTACATATATATATACACATATATCATATATGCATATAGATATACACACCGTACTTGTAAGGCCTGTCGTATATTTTAATTTGTTTACAGCTTTATGTTTCCGCGGTTTAAATGTATTTACATATGTACGCGGCGACCAGACATATACGTACCAGGCATACGAGTCGCGTGTCGTAGGTGATAATGTTACGCACACGCGCAATTATACGTATTTAACGCTAGTCCGGTTTTCGTATGTAGCGGGTGTCCGGACAGTTTCACGTGATCTCGTTACAGGCAGTTGTGTGATATTGCGAAATAATCGACGTCGTATTTGTTGTTTTTTTATATTTAATTATCGATTACTTCCGATGTGTCGCGTAACAGTCCGGGTTAAATAAAAATGGAAGGGATTACCGGTCGCGACGCTTTAACATCTAAAATGTTACAGCCTATGTAGGTTAGTATCGCAACGGTGTATATGGTATACTCTTAGCAGGTCTAACGTCACGTGAAACGCGAACGGGGTATACAAGGTGGTAGAAGAAGATAGCATAAATATTAAATAGAAGAGAAAAGGAGTCGCCAAGCAGTATAATCCGATGCATAACCCAAACAAATAGTAGCCTCCGCACGCCGTCTTGAAAGAAAAACATTGGGCTTTCAGGTAGCGTAGCTGCTCCGGGTTACAATGGCGTCGAGAGCACGTCACCGGACAGTTTCTGTTAGAAATCTAAGCTCGAATTTACGTCGCTTTTTCCATTTGGCAGTCGAACAATTTTAAGTCGCACCGGTTGTGACTGCTAATGACGAAAGCGTCGGCAGCGTCGCGTTCCACGTATCCGGGACACCGGGTATATGGATAGTCGGGGCACGTCTTTATTATTAGTATATACTTATGTATCTTGGTACGGAATATTTTCGCGATAGCTGCCAGTGGACGGCGACGCATTTCCTTCGTGTGTTGGTGGCTTTGCTTGAACAGGCCTCCCCGTGAGGCGCATGCGCGCGGCTAGTGTCACGTACTCTTTGTCCTCTGTGTGTTTGCGAACACTCGAGAGCGGTATGGCTACCTAGTACGTGTGCCGTTCGGTGGGGTCGCGCATGCGCGCCTCGCCGAGACTCGTCTTTTTTCGTTTGGTCTCGTCTCGTGTCGGGTGTCACGCGGAACGCGGAGACACGGAAGGGGGAGGAGGTCGCGTGACGCGGCGTCGTGGGTATATAAGCCCAACGGATCCGACCAAAGTCAGCCACTCACCAATTGGCTCCAACGTCAGCTTTACCCGACTGGCTCGAGTCGAGCGAGACGCTATTCCCCTGGTCGATTGGCTCGGACGCGTTTCACTCTGTACGAGCGCCAGGCGTTCTCCTTGCAACGTTGTCATCGTTGCATTGGAAAAACGGAGTGAACGAGAGGGAGGTGGCGAGAGAAAGAATTTAAAAGGCTGAGATAGAGAGAGAGAGAGAGAGATACCGTGAGAGGGAACGGAAGGAAAAAGAAAGAAAAGACAAATAACACTGAGAAAGAGTGTGTTCAAGCACAGGTGAGAATTTCAAAGCACGTGGCACGACCGGCACGTGGCTTCACGACATTAAGGTCGAACCCGTGCCTTCTTCGAAAAGCTCGATACACGTTACGGTAGGTCGTTAAACGGTGACGCGTAGGAAACGTTGACCCAGGTCTTGCACGTTAACGGAAGGTGCTGAAATTGGAAAAATCGGATACCGCGTACAGCAACCCTGTAAGCCTATATATACGCAAACATATACCAAGCGAAATTCGTGGGTTTGCTTCCATCACGCATGGACACGCGTCGTGGTTAGGTGCGACGTATGGGGAGGCTCGTGTGTGACTCTGGTACGGGCATCAGATTTTCGACCTCGACTGTTTGCTATTGCTACTGTCATTAGCCTTCAATTGGATTACGATTTTTAACCGGTGCAACTCACGGGTCGACGTATCTTTGTTTACGTCATTCGTATTTCCCCTCTGACTTACCCTCCCCCCAACCCTCACTGGTCACCATTGCTCTACGATATACCGCGAAAATTCAAACTCGACCTAGACTCCCCCCACGACACGCTACGACGATACTCGAGAATTCTCGAGCAGATTTATTTTCGACGAACCAAATAACATCGGGGATTGTATCGTTCGGCCAATACGCCTCTGCCAGGCTAATAAAAGACATTACGCAATCGGCATTCGCCGACGGTAATAATAACAGAGTTAACTGAGGTTGTATCCTTGTCTCTATCGTATACGAATTGCATCGCATACCTCTGCATCAGCTTATACACACAATATATATAGCTCCGGGCGAAGAGGTAACTTATCTCTGCTGTTCCCCTGGTGTCAAGTCTCGAGTCACCGAGTGACAGGAGCAAGTATCTTCGGGTGCGTTAATAATAGACGACTAACCCGAAATGCATGTATAACGCTCGTAAGAAATTCTTTGACGTTTTTCTATATATACCGGGTGGCATCGGTTCGAGGGATTGCTTGAGAATACGCGGACTGCCGTTTATATTCCTATAGAAGGATTTCGTGGATACTTTTCTGTCTAATCGATGACTATATAATCAGTATCGATAACGGGGAAACCTTATTGACGTAATTGCTTTAATTAAAAATTGTTTTTCTCCCTGTCCCCCCGCTCAGTTGTATTTACGTCGACGAACAGACGACGATGGCTGTTGTCGTCGTCGTCGTCGTTCCTTATCGGTGCTCTTATCGAGAATGGTCCGATGACCGTGGAAACTAGACGTAAACCTTTTTCTCGACAATTGCGCTCCGCTTGGCAAACACACAGTGACTGACGGGAACCGAAGGACACGCATAATTTTACCTAGAACGTTGTTGGCAGCCGCGCGACCCAACTTAGGCTTTGTCTACGCAAACAACGTCGGGCGTCGCTCGTCAGTTGGACTGGTAGAATTCAAAAATACGTGACGTAACGCGCTTGAAACTCCCCCCTTCCCCCTATTGTTTTTCGCTTCGTCTCCTATCTCCCGTCTCAGTCGACTCTCTTGATTATATCCGCTGCTCTCACATGTTAATTCTAAAAATACGGCTTTTTTCTCGTGAAACGTAATGTTTAACCTGTCAGCTGTGCATCTACAATGGATATAATTCATTTTCGAAACCTACTGGAAACGATGACTGTCTCGTTTTAGATCTCCTCGAATTTCTCTTTCGGCTGGTAGTTCATTCTGGAAACGGTCGAAAGATTACTTTTTTAACGAACGAAGCCATCTTTCGTGTCTGATATAATAATAATGTACAGATTGTGCTGTTGCGTAACAGTTTATCGAATGCTGCGAGACTGGAATTTTGTTTCACTTTGTCGTTTTTTGCTTGTTTATCGCGCAAGTGATTCTTTGACGATGACGTATGCCACTTTCGGCGAGTGGATCGCGAAATTGTAGGTTTTTAGAAATTTCTAGAAATTCGAAGAAATTTTAAACTATCCGAGATCGATTCGTTGAATCTGTCCAAATTAAAACGTGGGAATAAAAATTTTATTCTCGATTTATCTTCCGAGTACCGTAAATTACGATCTTCTCGACGCGCTCACGATTTTGCCTCGTGTACCTCGGGCTTTGCCACTTCGGAATTCTGCATTAGTAATTCTCATGCATCGTAATCGCGGCCGACGTACTGGAAATCCTTGCAAGTCACGGAGAGTTACGGCGAACTGACTATTCTTTTTTTGAACGATCTTTTTTTAATCGTCTCGCATACGCGTGTTGACAATTTTTTTTTTTTTTACGTCCGTTATTAAAAATTAGGACGTCAAGATTATTTCCCTTTCTCCGTTCAACTTTTATCGTTCTTTTTGTTTCTTTCAAAATTCATAACATCGTCCGTTGTGGCTACGTCGGAACGTTCGTACCTACTCACGCCAAGGCCAAACGAGTTCGTTATCTCTCTCTTGCACAATGGAAAACGAATTCCGACAATGCCCGAGTTCATGGAAACTCACTGTGACTCGTCACAATTCTATCTTCGGATCAGCGATGACCATCCGTCGATAATCGGCAAACAGTGTGTTTGAGGAGGAGACGAGATAATAAACAAAGAAAAATATTGACCTGACAAAGCCGAGAAAGATATTCAAAATTCATGGTCGGCTTGAAAAAATCAAAAAAATCTTATATATCTTACTTCAAACTTGTAAATAATTAGAGAATTTTGTAAAAAAAAAATTAATGATGGTCAAATATATTTCTATATCTCATTATGGGCCACGTCAAAAACAAGTATATTTGGTTAAAGATTCCGATAACACATACTCGCAGTCCTATGTGTACATATTATACATATATCCATATATGTATATGCAGATACCCTACTAAACTCACCATTTACCGACGTTGACTCGCCTGTCCTATCTGTCGCTTTGAGCCGCTCGATGAAAGCCCTCTTGGCGACAATGGGGTAGGGGGATGTTGGCAGGGGGAAGTCCAAAACAAAATTTTGATTAAAAAAACCCCAAAACGATAAAACTCGATTGAAATTCAGTGATTTCGAAGCTATTCCGTCAGAACAATAAACGTATCTCAACATACACAGAGATAACGAAATATCACATTTTCGTATTATCTCTCTAACTCGTACAAAGTATAAGACAGTCGATTGAATAGCTAACTAAGCTCGACGTCACTTTGAACTCTTAACCCCGTAGGTCACTGCTCCTCCCGTACGTTATATTTCCTTTAATTTCCGTTTCCTTTATTTTAATCTTTTTTTTTTTTTCGTCCTCGCGTCTCGTTTTCTCTCATTCGCTCGATAGAAATTCATACGACCGTCACCCCTCCCTCTTTCCCCCCAGCGTCTGAAGAAGATCCACTTCACGAGCTGATAAGATATCCAAATTATTTTCGCATGTGCCAGTCCCGTGCGCGTCTTATCAAGTCGTCCAATAGTTCATCCTCGCGCAATAAATACCTAATTACCAGTTTGCACGTTTTCAAATAAAATCGTATCGTACGAAATATATAGATATAACCTAAGCGTATAAATATACAGTCGATAAGTACTGTACGCGATTAATTATTGATAAAGCACAGGTGATTAGTCGAAATGGATGCCTCATGTATTTAAAATATTTTTTGTTGTTCGGCTATTAGCTAATCGGCACGGTATCTCCATTGGGGAATCAAGTCCGTCGTTCCGAGGTCATTGATACCGGTGACCTTATTTTCCAGGAAAGATGGTTATCCGTCCTCGCGAACTAAGAGGCAGGAGAATCCTTATTCGATTCGTTAGAATTTACAAGCAGAGCGTCGTGACTGTACTCGCTGCAAGGATAGGCAAATTGGTATTCGCGATGGCATTCGTCGGTGGTGGGGATGGGAGAGTCTCGATTCCATACAACCCTCCCCTCCTCTCCACCCCTCCAATCAGTCCCCACTTTCAACCCTCCCGCTGACATCGAAAATCGTCCCGCTCAACCTTCTCACCCGTCTCGTGCCACGCGGAATAGAAGTACAGGCCACGCCAAATTTGGGTGGCACGCGGAATCGACAACCTACTGACACACTATCGTCCATCGCGAAATCGTGCTCGCTCGAACGAGGAACTAGGCAACCGTATAAGTTGAACTGCGGCTGCCGATTTACGTTAGATGAACGATGACGCAACATTCCTGCTGAAACTTTTCTCTGTCTCTTTTGCTCTCAGACTCTCTCCTGTATCTCTCTCTTTCTCTCTCTCTCTCTCTCTATCTGAAGTCTTTTAACCCTCGATTTCATACGTTTGCCTGATTTTGTTTTTCTAGTTATATTTCCCTGTTGGATTTTATTTTTGATTTTTGATTTTCACGTAACCGTTTTTGAAAATTTGACTTTCGAATTTGTCAGAGAAAACGCGATGACAAAAATATTACAAGCCGTTGAAGTATTTTTATATTTAGGCATTTTATTGATATTGGGCTGTCTATCTTGTAAGGGTTTGTAATCAATCCTAGGTCCAAGGTATATCTCACGCGAACTTTAGGGTGGGATCCACAATGCATAGTTTCACCTGCGACCACCCGTTACGTACACCTGGGACGCGGAGTATCGTACGCACGTGTCTTTTAAACGGGATCTGAGATAAATGGGTCGCCGCGTTGTGACACAGCCTTTACGAGAGAGACCGTGTGTACGTAGTAGGAGAAAGAGATGGAAGGGCCGAAAAGGAGAAAAAGGAGAGAGAGACAGAGAGAGAGAGAGAGAGAGACAAAAAGGCAAAAAACCTCGTTCATGGCGACGTTCGTGGAATCTTGAAATTTTTCATACGCCTTACACTCGCATCTATGTAAATTTCGTTTCCTTTTATTTTTCCTTCCTTTTTTAACTTTCCTTACTCACGAATGCCAGGAAACTGATTTCGGCCGGATATTCGTCGCGCGACGGTCGCTGAGTCAGATTGCATTTATAGACGGAGTCTTCATCGACGCCGATGAGTCATACGCGACAACGTTACCCCGGTCGTATGAAACTTCCTACGTGGACGGTAGCCGGGGGTGGTTGGGTCCTTCCTCTCTTTTTGTTCTCTTGATTTTTTATTATTGTCTCTCTTTAAAGCCCGTGACACGTGTTTCCACAGCACTCAATTCGCAAGCACAGAATCAGCTGACTGCTCAAGGCTCCTATGACACCTGGCGAAACATATGTCGCAGTCTCGTTCGTTTTTTTTCCTTTCTTGCTCGACGAAGCTTTTCATGCGACCACGTGTGCAGTAGTTGGCGACGAAAATCGCCAGCTCTTACAGGAGCCATTGTTTACGCAATCAATATGGCATCGATCCAGTCGAATTTCCAGTCGTGTAGGTCGTTGCGTGAAATCCGTGAGCACACATGTTGAATATGTATTCTCTTGAAATGAAACGTGTCTCGTTTCCCTTTATTTCGAAAAACAGTCACGATTCTTTCGGGCTTCTCTCCTGCAGCGCGAATAGGATACGACGGTTAAAGTTTCATGGAAACGTCTCGTGGATTCTTTGTATCAGGGATTCTCGTACGAGTACACACGCGTGATGTGGTTTTCTGAAAGTTTTTAATAATTCGAAAAAAAATTTGTATAGGTGTTTTTGTAAATGACGATTTCGCGATGACAGGAAACTTTGACAGGTGGGAATAATATTTCGCGTCGTGACAGTCGATGCCCCATGTCACTGCGAGTGACGCACGTGTTCGTCGCCGTCACGTGGTTTTCTGTAAGAAGAAGATGAGACGATGTAAAATGATTTTTTTGGAAATTAGGAAATTTTCGTTTGATCAATAAAAATTTTCTTAATCTTGCATTTTCTTTTTATTTCTTACGCCAGAACCGATTACGTTTTTCTGTCGAGGCACGTAATCCTCGAGCTAAGAATCTTGCTCGGTCTCTTTGTTTGTCTTTTTTTTTTTTCGAAACAAAACGTATTCTGCGCAGTCAGTATGTGTCGGTCATTGGTCCTAATGAGGAATAAAAGAACCTCCGTACTCTAACCTACTCGAGTTCCTCGATTCGGCACGCTTGCTTACTCTTCTTTACCGACTGGGAACGTGCTGTGCTAATAAAGTAAATGGACGATTCCTTCTTTTCGAAGAGTATTTGCAAGGGTTAATCAATTAGGGGTTTTTGAAACAAAATTTCTTTGTCTTTCCTATGCCGCTTACAATAACGCGTAACGAAATGGAGATGATTTCCACGAATATTTAATGTTGCGCAACAACGTGCTCGTAACTGTGCGTGAATTTGAATGTGCGACGTCATTTTGGTACCTGTCAAGGGAAAAGAATCAAGCTCGACCAATGAGCTTCTCGGTTCGAAGGGAATCGACCAATGGAGCGCGCCGAATAGAACGAAAGGTCAAATATGGGAATTCCCCATAATTTAACAATACACTCCATTTTTTTTTCAAAATTCTTACAAAAAATCGTTTCTCCTATCTCACTCACCATTTTCACCTCTCTTTGCTAACCGGTAATATTATAATTTCCGAGAAAAGCCAACTAACCAAAATTATTTCGCAACCTAACCACTCAAAGCTATCTGAAGGTTACGTGGCGTACTTTCTAACCCAATTCCGCGCGTTACCTGCTGCAAGTATTGGGCAATACCTACGGCCCGATACTGGGTCTAGGTTCTTTTCAAACGAGGAATACCAATTCGGATTACCACAGAGAATAGTCAATTTCAAATGATGCTTTACAATCACCCTATAAAATCCATTGCACATTTTTTTCAAATTTATATTCAATCTCTTAAAATTGCCATAGCTCCTACAGAGCCCAAGTACTCCGTGTTTTTTCCCACGTACTAGTCAACGGCATCCAAGTGACTTTTTGACCATCCGAGGTCGACAAAGTTCTCGGTACCAGGTTAGGTAGGGAACTGGTTATTGCCTAGAAAAAAAAATTGAAAAAAAAATAAAAAACCACGAGGTTACGAAAACCACGGAAAACTCAGTGTACCCGAGCACTTCGCGTTATTTATGCTTGAATAAAATGAATCGATGTCAGTAAGATAATTATCAATAAAATAGCGCATGAACTGGCTCTAAAAAAAATGTAACTTTTTTTTATTAAACACACCAAGCGCCACTGCGTCATTGGTGCATAATGAACGTTTAACATTGGCATATACGATTAGTATGATATTCACTTTTTTTTTAAGATCACATAACTGGACCGCTGTCGCGTTACTTTTTCATTGACTTTCGAAATTAGCATTAGCACCGTGAAAATTCGCGGTTGAATCGGATCGTTCGAGTGTCTGCAGTGAATGTCCGATACGTAAATTAGCAGCGGTACAAACTGTACCGTTAATAAAAAAAAAAAAATTCAAACATTGGACGATCCGATGTATCGCAAGCGGAGGTGGTAAATCTCTGACTACTCGACGTATATAAAAAATTAGAAACCCAGAACGTTGGTACGACCGAAAGAGTAGCTGGTTTCATAACGCCGTTCCCCGAACAGCGTTGCGACACCCTGCAATCTGTGATCCGTAATCCGTAAATTAACGATAATTTGCGTCAAAAAGTATCGTGAATTTAAGAAAAAAGAAAAACGTCAAAATACACGATTTCAAAATAAAAATCCAAAAATATATCACCTACGATTTCAGACCAACCAGAATCCGGTTTCCAATTCATTCATTCCAATTCATGATAAAAATAAAATCAATGTCCCATTGACCCGTTACACCAAATTCCTCAAAACGACAAATCCCGGTTTTCCTTTAAAAAAAAAAACCGTATAGATTTACACCGTATCGCGATCATTCAAATCGAACAGATTTACATCAACGATTAGCGTCGCGTCCCGTTCGTCGCGACGACCCTAATTACTCCGCTATTCCTATAGCGATAATCCTATAAGGCTATCCTACGTCCGTCACGATATACAGAAACTCAGAATTCCAATGTCTTAACAGTGTAATCGTCAAGATAAACAAACATATACAAAACGCCCTATACGGTATAAAAGAAAAAGCAAGACTGGCACGATAAAAAGAGATAGACGGTGAAATAAATACAGAAAAAGAGATCGTATGCACTATCAGGAGACAAGGGCGCACGGGGGATTTGCGTTTCATACAATATATACACACTATACAAATAGTATATACATATATCACGTGTCGTATCGTGCATATCTGCGCGCGCACTCTTGCCGACCTTGTGCCAAATGGCGTTTCATCCTTAGCCAGGGACACCTACCGGGCACATGATCACTTCTTCTATTTGGCGTAGAACCGCGCGAGAACCCGTCGCCTTAGCCGCATTGACTTTTATATATATATATATATTTATATTCCTTCTATTTATCCTCCCTCGCCCTCCGCTGCCTCCTCCTTATTACCATACTAATAATAATTGTGAAAACTGAACGTTTCCTCCTCCAGTTTGTTCTGGCCTACGACGGCCTCTATTCCGGCCGTAGACGTTACTACCGGCAGTGACACTTAAACGGATGCTGGTTCCACGTTCAATGTGTATAACCTAGTACCCTCAAGATTGCGGCACTTTTATTATGCCATTACGTTACGACGGGTCGTGCCTTCCCACTGTGGGTTAGGCTCCTTTGTTTAGGCATTGTCTAACGAGACTCTCGTAGAAATAGTTTGATTTATTATTACAAAAATTTCTAAGCCACGTACATGCCTGGTGTAACGATCTGAAAATTTGAAATTTTACGCGTACTAACGTGGGGATGATTTTGAATTTTCATTATTATTCGTAAGGTTGTCAATGACAATAATAAATCGTGGATCTACGCGTCAGACGCGACGAAGTAAATTTTAGGTTAGAAATTTTGAAAAATTTGACAGCTTGGCGGTAATCAATCGATAATCAAATTTGACGATAAGACCTTCGTGACCTCGATATTAAAAATTTATCGTCGTATGTTAATATCATTGATTTTTCAATGTGTTTTTAACTCCTGTACTTTCCATTATATTTAACATCTGTCTCGCATTACGTTTTATCGGACACCCGATATCCTTTTGCATGTCACTCTTCTTGTACTGCAAACTCCCTCTGCTCAGTTACTACGTGCAACTTGTATTTGCACGTTTAGACGATATATGCTATGTAACGTAGGTGCGGTAAGGTTTTTAAATGGCCAAGCAGTGAAAGCTGTCCCCTGTGTCCGCTGGCATTCCATCAAAGATCAAGTCTAAAGTCAGTTTTAGGTTAGGAACGTAATCGATCGAGTGCATTAGGACACACTTGTATACGTAGGAAGAATACATAAATAAAAAAAAATAGAATGCGAACGAGCGTAAAAAATAAATATATCTACGGGAGACAGGTTTTTATCACAAGTGTGCCAGAGGCTATTTTGAGAATATTTTGAAAATTTTCAAACGTGCCTGCCTAACGAGACGTAAAGAAATACACGTTGTGACTCCGCGTTGAAATTGGCCCAAATATTGTCGGCGCGTTCTTCCCACGTCTCGGCTCAGCTGTTTTTCCCCGTTCGACAGGTAACGAGTAACTTTAAACCTCCCTGGGAGCCACGACACACAAGAGGCTCCCTCTGCTGCCGGGAACGTAGCGCCGATTTATTCTAACGAGATTACTACGGCTCTCTCGATCGGATCGAGCAATAAAGTAAGTCGTTAAAAAAAGAACGTCTCACTTGGGTCTTTATATTCCTGACGGGACGTTCATTAACGTCCGACGACTTGACCCTGAAAACTGCCACCAGAGGGGGTTCTTGTGGATGACCTTGCGTTATTGGCTTATCGCGTTACGTTGAAAGAAAATAAAAAATCCTATCAGACACCATTAAAGCATTAACCAACAGACCCCACTGGTATTTTAATGTATGCTTTTTTAATCTCTCGCATACCAAACGAAAATAACTACGGATATGGAAACTTCGTGTTTTATATCTTTACAGTCACTTTTATTGTCTTGCGCATTTACACGCGTAAGGATAAGCTGCGACCAATTGTGCATTGAGGAGAAAACTATTTCGATTGCCACGAGCGATAAGTGCCAGCTGTGTGTATATATATGTATATATATATATATTTTGAATATCTTTGGGTACCCAAAGATGTATTGCTGTCTCGATTAGAAAATTTGAACAAGATAAGATTTGACAAAAAATCGGTTTCTAAGTACGGGAGGAGGTATGGAGTGTGCAAATGTTTTTTTTTAAATTTATTTTGCCGATTTGAAAATATTTGCACCGTCAGTGCCATAAAAGCTTGTTTCGTAAATTTCGAGAATCAACGATAAACTATTGGAGCGTGGCAACGGTACGGTTAAAATGAGAACGTGGCGAATCTTGAAAAATCTTACTTCCTGCAGGTTACTTTCTCGTATGACTGCGACCACGTCTCTTCGACCGAGACAGGATTAAATAATATATCGTATCACAATGGCCTCGAGCCGTCGTTCCAGCCATGGCGGTATCGACTATCCGAGTGAAATTTGAAAGAGGGCCTTCCCCGCGAGACCTCTGCGGCTCCCTTCACACGGGACTTTCATATCGCAATTCGACTTTTCGGCCGTAAGAGACTCTCGTGGCCTCGATAGAGGCGAACTGCGCGTGCGCACGGGAAACGTCACACGTTGTGAAAGGGGGGACCGGTTTGGGGGTAGGAAAGAAAGCTGGAAAGAAAGGTGAAAAAAAAAGAAATTTATAACCGGTCACTCCTTTACGTATGTTTTCGTTAGTTTTATCGGACGTTACTTGAATGGTGGCAATTTTTTTTTCGCATCGATTACCTATTACGAACTATTATACCCGGGACGTCGTAGGGCAACGTGTAAAGCGGACTCGATTGCGAAACTTGTAAATTTAAAAATACGCGAATACAGCGGTGATTAATGTATTGACTCTTTTCAAGTAATTTCGCCTGTCAAATGAACTTTTTATTTATGGCTACGTTTTTTTTGCCAGCAGTCGATGTACCTTTATGTAACGTCATTATGAAGTAATGCAATGCAAAAAGAATATATATATATATATATATGTAAATGGATAGCGTTGACCAATCTGTGTAATACTAATGTTGCTGACAGATGATAAAAGTTGTAAATATTTAACAATTCTTTACCTGACGGTGCGCATCGTCAACGATACCTCGTTTTTGAAAGATCCTTTAAACAGAATGACTCATAAAGTCTTTTAATCGGCTCCGAGCAATGTATATAACAACGCGAGGATAGAATTGCCGTCTTATAAATAAAACGTCGCGTCATTAAAGTAAAAGTGGAAATCGCAGCATTCCTGGCTTATAAATACAAGCTTTAGACATTGACCGTCGCGGTGGGTTAAAATATTAATGTAAATAAAGAAAAGATCAAACGAAATCTACGATCTCGATCTGATCGAGGAAGGGGTACATTTAGTACTTTTTAAAGGGACTGTGAAAAAAATTCCCGACTCTGCCATAAGCTAATCGAAGTATATCTAGTTTGCTTTTTACTTGGAATTAAATTACAGGCGTTTCCGAGCCACGGAAATAACGTATGATTAAAGCAGAGCTGATTAAGGCTTTTAATTATTAGAGTCAAGATATCCGCAATCTGACGGATAAAGAAAATTATGTCATCGAGAATAGCTCGAGAATCCTTAATTTTGCTAAAAATTTTACTTACATAAATTTTGACTCGAATAACAAAATTTTGTTGAATAAAGAGAAGAGTCATGAAAATTTTTCTCTTTGGCTTATATTACGTCAGCTGTCACTTTTGACAGTTGTTTCGTAGTGGCTGCGCCTATGTATATAACTATGGATAAACATATGAAAATTCTACTTCAAAATATGACAAGACTATCGGATGATTTTTTTTTCATGGATCACAGGGTCCGATAAATCGATCGATTTTGAATCTGCATACAATAACGTGATTTGGATGATCGATGATCGATGATGACTTTATGGGTTTGCAGATGACGGACATCAATCTGCGATACGATGTATTTTTATAGGGAGGTTCGGTGAACAGTTTAATGATTATTTGGGAAGTCGTCAATTTAGAAACACTTAATTTCCTTTTGATTGGTTTTGTCAATTTGTCACCTTGACCAGATAAATTCCACGATGTTTATTGGCTGTGCAATAAAGCCCGTGAATTGTCTGGTGATCGTCACGTTGCTTACCTAAAAAATTAATAGCCCATTAGAGTTGTTATTCCCCTGCGACGCAAGATACCTTCAATGAGCAACAGACACAATCATACTTATTAATATTGTCAATATGCTCAGCCTTGTAAGAAAATACTGATTTTTAATATCGCTCAGTAATAATTAAAGTTGAGCAACAATCGTAAGCGAGAATGACGAATTGCGTTTACAAAATATTTTTCATTAGTTACAATGACTCGACCTTAAATCACAATACAGAAGTAGATTTTTTTAATTCGGATACTTGGCTCTTTTATCTGTGAAAACAATTTTCCTATCATTCGAAGTTATTGAGATTTTCAATACTTTTTTAAATTGATTTGCCGAGTCATTTTGGTGATAACAATTTATCGAGCATCCGTTACTTGGTAAAGTAGCAAGAAATGATTAGTGGAAATCAGTGTTTTCGATTTTTACTCTAAACTCCCTCAAGTGTTAACCGAATTGAATGATTAGAAAAACATGCAGCAAGTTAAACCCAAAATTCCCTTGTACACGAGGGCTTTCAATTTATTAATAATAATCCACGAGTAGTCCCTACTCAATTTCTGATCAGTTTCATTGTAATCAGAGTGCACGGGTCGCGATACTAGATAAGAGCGTACGGGTTGAATAAATATCACAAATACAAAGTCTAACGCGGTTTACCATTGAAATATGAACGCAGGTAGCAAAACTCAAAATTTATTTAAAACATTCGGCAAGACGCATAGCTCATAACTGAATGGGCTGTCAATCATAAAAAATGTTGGATTCCTATTAGCAAAAGTAATAAAATATTTTTATCTGATAGCATCCAGTGAATATTGATGATTAACTAGATCCTGTTTTTTTTTGTCTTTTTGCAGCAACTCTCCTTCCCATCCACACAGTCCAATCATGGATCTGCTGGATTCACCTTTAGCCTTTCGGGTAATCAGGACATCGAAGGTCCTCAGGGTGGATTCGAATGTGTCCAACAAACTGGTCCCAAGTAAGTATCTTCGAATTGATCTGTGTCTGATATACATATATATAATTTACATATTACATAAAGAACCTATAAGACATGCATAAAGATCGGTTGTAATCGGCAAGCTTTGTTAATTGATAAAATTAATTTTATTAATAAAAATCAGTTTAGGGTAATTGACTATAGTACATTAACTTCACAAGCAACAGGGATTTGAAAGTCAAAGTATAAAGTGGATGGCAACAATTTATTTATAGAAAAAGGTCAGACAAGAGTGGCTGATGGGGTTAATTAAATTTGCTACAGTGATGTTTGTTATTTTTTTATCAAAATTATTTGGCGATCAGCTGTTCAGTCGACGACGTAAGACGAGGCCGCTGGAGGATAGTATCGAAACAGAATAGAAACAAGCAGAGGGACCGACGGTGGAGCAGTGTTGATAAGGATAAGAAAATGCGCGTAATAACGTTCGTCCCACAAGGAAGAATCAAGAATCAGGGGCTGCGATTTCGATTACTCAAGATATGTTGTTTTTGGTTGTTCTTCATGGATGATCGAATCCGCCTGTTACTTCGTTTCATTCATTAATTAACCAAACGAGACATTGGAGAGCCTTCTTCATCAGAGCGTGATCTTCCGTCATCCTGTTAAATTGTCGTAGCTTGATAAACAAAGAAAATGAAAAAAAAATTACAAAAAATTAATTGGACAAACTTTAAAATTAATTTGGTCTTTCCTTCAGGAGTTTGGAGAGTCTCGGTGCGTTGCCGTGCAAAATGCGGATACAGGCCAACGACGACGTCTACGAGACTACCAGGCACAGGATGGCCGTGGCCGAGGAGAATAGCAAGAACAAATGGTAAAGATACATAAAACTATTAGCACATACGAGAAAAGCGTCTTCCAAGGAATATTTTTTACCTGAATAAGCAATAAAGACTTGGTCGGAGTTATGCGTGACGTAGCTGAGGTCTGGGTCGGGCTGGCTGATTCGTTTAGTCTAGTTATGGTCAAGGTCTAAAGGATTTGTGACTCTGCGACTAGTCCAAGTCATCCGCTGAAGTAAAAGGCCAATTCAATAGCAACGCGTGATATTTGAAGTAAAAGGCCAATTCAATAGCAACGCGTGATATTCATCGTTATTAGATCATTTTTATTAATTAAGGATCAATGTATGATTAGACATGACTCTGATAACTGATCTTTTTACAGCACCAGGGTGATTAAAGCAAATCAATCGGATATCGGACGCAAAGTGAAGGTGAAAGGAAACGGAAGGACGATACCACCTCCAGCAAGTGCCAGGCATCGAGATCCCGCGATTGCTCCAGCATCATCCAACATCCAGCCGTCCAGGCTCTCTTCTTACAAGCCAGTCCCAAGTAATCCTCCCACTGTCAGATCCCAGCCTGAGAAGAAGATGCCCGACATCGTACGAAGGCCACTCAAGTAGGTTGAGGAGTTGACATTCTAGAGTCTTTCTTTCGTTCTCCTGATCTCTTTGAACTTGTTCGCTTTTTTTCGGCTTCGCCTCTCATTCACTGTTTTTGTTTGTACAACAGGGAGCGGCTTATACATCTGCTCGCTCTGAAGCCTTACAAGAAGCCTGAGCTACATGATCGCCTCGTGGTCCGAGGTACCGTATGACTCTCGTTACACGCCGTTTATCATTTGGATCCTGATCTTGCAGAGCTAACGATGCTTTTCTGATTCTCTCCTTCCAGAAGGTGTCAAGGATCGCGAGCGATCCGCCATGATGACGATACTCAAGCAGGTGGCCTTCATGAGGGACAATACCTACCACCTGCACAGGCACGTGTGGAACGACGTGCAAGAGGATTGGCCGTTTTATACCGAACAGGAAAAGGCGATGCTGAAGAGGCGGAAGCCACAGAATCTGACACCACCAGGTTCCAGCGACGGTGGATCCAGTGGCAAGTATCCACTTGAATAAATCTTTATACACTTTGAAATCATTTTCAAACGTCCTCGAAGACACTTGTCAGACGATGAGAGTCATGCTGGCGCACTTGGTAACGTGAGTGGACGCTTATTCAACAGGCAGTGGACAGTCGCCAAACTCTACCCATCCGGGATCACCGCCGGCGATCACGGCACCACCCCCGAGCGTCCTCGCGTCAAAGAGACCGGGTTACTACCAGGGTAGCGATGGTCTTCAAACGAAAAGACCACGGATATCGCATTATCGTAAGCCCGAATCTAGCTCCACTTCTGGCGCCGTGGATAACGGAAGGACGACACTCGGTGGAAATAGTGTCGGCGGAGGAAACGGCAGCGGCGTCGCTGGTGTCGGTAGTGGTAACGGTGGTAGTGGTGGCGGTGGTGGTGGTGGTAGCGGTAACGTCGGCGGTGGCGGAATAGGAAGCAGCGGTGGTAGTGTTGTCAGCGATAACAACAGCTGGGACCAGAGATCGCAGCATCGCGGCAGCGACCGGGGTGAGTACCGGCCCGAAAGAACAACAAACAGTGAAGTGCTACGCGGCAGCTACGGCGTCGGTAAACCGTGCCTGACGCCAACCAGTGACAGTGAGGACGTCAACCATACCGTGCACCCTAGCAACCCGAGCTGCAGCCATAATTCGCATAGTGGTCTAACGACCCACGGTAGTCAGATTGGAGGCAGCCACTACGGGGGCGGCAGTAATAACAATAAGTCGTCGGTGTCCTCGACGACGTCGGGCGTCGGTGAAGGCAGTGGTGCGGTAGTGAATTTCGTGAGATCGAGCAGTAGTGTGTCTGGCTACGGTGCAAGTCCCAGCGGAGTATCGGCCGACAGGAGGGACCGGGAGCGCGAACGGGAACGTGACCGGGATCGCGGTGATAGGGATTCCAGGGACATCAGGGAGATTAGGGAAAGAGAGAGAAATACGACTGCTGTCAACTCCTACAACGATCTGTCTGGCTCTGCCTACTCTGCCGGTAACACTGGAAACGGAACCGTCTCTTCTTCCTATGGACCAGTTTCGCCTACCTCCGATAGCTCCAAGACGTCCGAGTATCCCGACTACCTCACGTGAGTCCGTCCGCGGTTGTACGTCCGTGTGCAGTGTCGGATCCTGTTTTAGAGAATAAAAATTGATCCTTGATTTCAGATACTACACGACGATAAGCAGTGCCGAGCAAAGAAGGCGCTACAAAGCCGAGTTCAACGCCGACTACGAGGAGTACCGAAGATTGCACACCCAGGTAGCCAAGGTTTCGAAGCGATTCGCTCAGCTCGAGGAGAGGCTGAAGCAGGAGATGGCGTATGGGAACTACGAAAGATCTGAGGTGAGTCGTTACGTTGTTTCATTCGGTCAATCGCGTGCAAGGGTAGCCGAGGGAAACTGAAGCTCGGGTCAGGCCGGGGTCAGAGATTTTATAAAAGTTAAGAAAAACAATATTAGTAATGGAATTAACGAGGACGTACGCTAAGTCATATGAATTATGTGTGCAGGAAATAAAGGAACAAATTTTGGAAAAGTACAACGAGACGAAACGCGACCCAGTTCATCAAGAAACGAAACGACGATTTCACTATCTGCACGAGAAGCTGAGCCACATAAAACGGCTGGTCCTGGAATACGACACTCAGAACGGAAATGCCGCCGGTGGTAGTGGAACCGGCGGCAGTAGCGGCGCTGGAGGAGGCGGTGCCGTCGGCATGGACGTCGAGAGTTTGCACTACTGACACAAGCTCAAACAGCCGCTTCTCGTTTCCTGTCTCTTCTCGGTTGTCAATACATTGCTGCCGACATTACTGCAGAATCTGCATTTTATCGGCATACTACAAGGTTAACTTTATCCTCGATACGGTTCGAATTGTTCCTGAGGCGTCCTCTCGAAGACCCTAAGACGTCGGTCCACGTGGGACCTCGATGCTCATTATTTTCGTACGGCGTCCGATCCAAGAAGACGGTGAAGACAATTACGAAAATATTACTATACACGTATATAATGTATCTGTACACGTACACGCGTCGTAGCAACAAATTCTGCTCAAGCACCATCGACCTTCGCGAAACCCGACGGCGCACGCGTGCCGAACCACGGCCAAGGCTGTCGCAGCCGTCGCGACGCAACAATATCGGCAACGCGCCGAAGACAATCGGAATTCACGCTCGCAAGTGCCACGAGCGCAAGCAAGAACTCCATCCGCACTACGAAAAGAAAAAAGCTGCGTAGCGTCCAAGACTGTTCAGTGAAGAAAATGTTTAGTAAACTATATAAGTAATTACAGTACGCACGTCCAAGTGTCCAGATTAGTAGTTTATGCGTTTGTGTGAGAGGGTCCAAGGAAAAAGGGTTTACCGCGTGTTCACCAGGAAGCGTTTCCCCGCCCCAGTCCTTCTCCAAGAGAAGTAACAAAGGAGAATAGCGTGAGAAAAAGGAGTGCCGCCCGTACTGTTCGCGCCCTTATATCCTATTGTCTGGTACCAATATCAATAAAGGTTTATCACTAATTCTAAATCATATCAAAAAAAAAAAGAAAGATTAATAACCGCGAACGTGACACAGAAAAAGCTTCGTGACGCTTCCGCAGTCCTTCGGAAACTTTTTCGCCTATCATTGCGTCCTTCCTGTTTCGGATAATCTTATTCAAAATTTCGCGGGAAACTTTTCAATTGTGTCGTTTGGTCGGGGAATCACCTCTTTTTATAATCGTTCGTATCGCACGAACCGAGTAAATAATAAGTACGGCATACCGTGTATTTTCCTCACTGTATAGAATTCTAATTTCGGCGCGACACGTTCGGTGGTTAATTGGGGATGATCTGGAGTAGAAAAAAAAGGCTTCGCGCGACATATATGCACGTCATTATTTTCCTCGATTATCATACGGGCGATGGAAGGGAAAGTAATTAATTTAAAAGGAAATGAAAATATTACTTAATCCGTTTGAACGAGGGATGTGTACGCGCATATTCGAAAGACACAAATACACGTGGATACATGTGAGCACACCTTCGCGGCGCGAAACGCGCGTGTTTCGGAATTTCGCGAATCCGCGGAAACGGAAAAAAAAAAGAAAGAAATAAATGAGCGTTAAACGTTAACAAAAAAAGAAAAAACCAACAAGGAGCGATCGAAAGTGATCGAAGTGATCGGATGAGATATATGGCATGTGATCTTGTCCAGATTGTGTATATTGAGTAATATAAATATTTTAATAATTTTAATGATAGCGATTAATTGAGTAACATTATTAATGATAGTGACATTCATTGTAATTCATAAATAACAATTTTAAAAAGAATATCGAAGTTAGGTTTAAAAAAAAATGCGGTTGATGATTATAACGAATGTGATGCGAAAGAGAATACGATAATGGGGGTTACAAAAATGTTGATTATTACGGTTATGATTACGATGAGAACGAGGATAGCGGCGACGATCATAATGATTACGAGTTACGAGAGATAGATGATAATAATGAGAACAGTGTACAGGCATACCACCATATTTCGCTTGTAATCTTATACTTTATTCGTGTAATTAATTATCATTACTATGATTACTGGTCGGATACACATTCGATATAGCGAATAGCCAATAAATACGCGCCGTCACGGAATGCGCCGAACACTGTCGAAAGCGATGACCAAATGTTGGTATCAACAAAAAAAAAAACTTCCTCGAACGAGCATTGAACAGCCACGCGGTGCCAAACTTTGTCGAATCCTATTGTTTCGAAAATTTCACTATTGCATATTCACGATGGATGTACCAGTACTGGACAAGTTTTCCGTGAAAATTTCAAAAAGCCCGACCAATTTCTTCGTGAGCGTTTGTTCGTTCGTTATATCGATGTCCTCTTTCACGACGTCCAGACGCTTTTCGGAGTCACCCTGTATATATATAAATATGTCGGCACGCCTTCCGTTCGTACTGTAGACGTTAATCGGTTCAATGCTTGTGTTAAAAAAAGAAATTAAATTCAAATACAAAGACGTGACTCTGCCGTTCCGTGGTCGACCCGAGCGTAAGGAATTACGAAAAAATAGGTAAATGTGGGGACGAATAAACCTCGTTTGAAGTAAGTTAAACGATTACCGCGCCAATAGGAAGGAAAGGGAAGTATGAAAAAAAAAATACACCTGTATCATACGTAGAACGTGCATGGACGCACTCTCACGCTATCGCGTGCCTATGATGCTGATTTTCATTGTTGCTCATCGAGTCCGACACTCTCCTCCCGCTAAACTTAGTTTGATAAAAGATAATGTCCATAGAAAACTTAATTATACATTTTTTTTTTTTTCAAAACTCGCGAAATTATAAACTCCATCTCGCTCAGCCCCCCCAGTCACCCCTCGAGCCTCCGGCAATGGCAATTACGTTAAAGAGCACAACAATAACATGTACAGCAAAGAGAGAGACCGTTGGACGAGTGTTAAATTTAAGAGAAAAAGAAAAGAAAAGAAGATACGATGAAAAATTAAAAAGATTGTACGAATTAAGGATAATGTTACCGCGTTACTCAGAATTTTAGTATGTTACCGCACAACGATGCGTTTTCTTTGTGTTTACTTGTTTTCCTTCTCTGTAAGATTTTCTTTTTTCGATTTCTCTTTCGTTTTGTTTCTAATCTTTTTTTTTTTTTTTTAATCGGCCCGTCCAAACTGACAGCCGTTAGACTTTTTTTTAGGTCTTTGCCCTATGGCGACGCATTCGACTGAACTCGCGTGCGCGCATCACGGACGCGGGCGTTCATAATTTAAAAATAAGAAAGAAAAAAAGAAAACGAGTGAAATTAGCCTTTTTTTTTGAGAAACGGACTTGCTACGATTTTATACGTGTGAACGATTGAACGTATGGCACAGTGGAACAGTCTCGCCTCGTTGCGTGCGCTGCACCTTTTGTAAATGAGTAAGGATGACACGCATCATTGGAATCCGTGCGTTTATTTATAAATGAACGAATGAAAAAATATATATATATATACACACACATATATAAATATATTCGCGCATACGCATATGTATAAAGGTTGACTGTACCAATTAACCGTGATACGCAATGAGAAAGGAAAGAAAAAAAAAAGAGAAAGAGAATAGACATTTTCAAATAAAGATTAATCAATGGGTGTATATCCAATGTATTCTTCTTGAAGATAAAGGACGGCGACGCGACGACAATGATAATGACGATGACAACGATTATGGTTATAACGACGTTATCATACTTAATTAATTTCTTTGTTCCACTCACCGAGTATCATCCGGACACCTTTGTGTCTCTCTTTGTTCATTTCGATCGCACTTTCCGTCTCTGTCGATCCTCTTCTTACTCTCGTATCTTGCAGAACTTAATAAAATAAACTATCAAATACGAATGGTGGTCTTCCTTTAATCTCTGTCTCTGTCTTTCTGTTGATCCTTAATCGCGAGAAAGCAAAAGAAAAAAAAAGAAGAGAACCAAAATATCGAAATACAAAATCAAGCAAAAACCAAAGCACGAGGAGAGTCTCTCTCCCCGAGAGTATGAATTCCCGACACTGTGCCATACGTCGTCATGGGTCGTCATGCGTCGTCATACGTCACGCGTATGCTCATTGATTGTCAGGGACAAAGAGATTGTCCTAACGAAGAAAAGCCGAGAAGCTCATAGTTACCTGATTAATAAAAAAGAAAAGAAGTACCAGTCATTTGATTCGTTAAAAGAAACTTAGTCGCTTAACGCTTCTGCCCTTTGCTCGTGTCCGTCGAAGGAAGAAAATAAAAGTGAACCAAAAAAGAGAGGACAGGCAAAAAATAACTGTTTCAGGGACGCACGAGGGACGTATCAGTCGCGCGAGACGCAAAGAATATTTGCGAGGTACGGGAGCTACGGGAATAACAAAGAAACAAAGAAAAATTGAAAATAAGCTTAAGCCTAACCTCTAAGTCTAGCTTTAACCGTGGTCTGGCGGGTGCTTTTACTTCGTTTATACCTGAACTCCGTCCCAGGTCAATTCCATCGTTATCGTTATTGATTCAAAATCAATTCGAAATTCAAAATTTTATTCGTTCCCTTCCTGAGTTATCAATTATACACGAGGTAAAGGACCCCTGTTTCCAGCATATCAGTTCGGTTGATTCGGGAGCACGTGCTGTCGAATGCGACACTTTGTTCTTACTTTAAAATTTAAAACAAAAAAAAAGAAACAAATCAAGTGCCAATTGTAGCGTGTTGAGCGTGAGAGAATGTCGATACGATTATTTCTAGAGATTATTACCGTGCATTAAGATACATTGCTGCAGCGAGTAGCGTCTGCGGTTCCTCGACGTGGGACGATCGGCCTAATACATGATTTGCAGCTCCCTTTCGAAATTACGGAAACAAAATTAATTTCACGGGGAGAGAGAGAGAGAGAGAGAGAGAGAGAGAGAGAGAGGGAGAAATTTTTTTCAAATTATTAAACTTTATAAACTGCCCTTCGTCCTCGCGACTTGCCGCGACGCAACGAATCATCGATAATAACGAAACGATATAGGTATATAAATATATATATATATATACACGCGTAACATAAATTAATAAATAAATAGGAAAATTTGTATAAAAAAATTATTGTGAATTTCACTCGATATACAGTGAAATTAGAGAGCGTTAGTTTTCGTTCTATCTCATTTTTTTTTCTTCTTTCACTACCTCTCGTCTCTTTCTCTCTTTATGTATATCTATATTTATCTCGATTCACTCGATCTGTTCACTTATCGGGTATAACGTTCACGTATTCGAAAAATCGCTTGACCTGCGGGAGCTCTGCCGTTTATTGGGACCGAGGCGAAAGGAGAAAAACGTGGAAAAAAATTATCGTTGCGAGCAAGGGGTGGGAGTGGGGGGTGTGCTGGTACGCAGATGCATATATTGCTACTAATTAATATTAAAGCTACTATAATTATTACCATAATTCGTACGACTCTCGATAATCAAAGAATCCGCATATATACAGGTCTGTACATAGATTTTTACGAAATGTCACGTTTCAAATGACATTTACGAGCGAGTGTATGTCGTGTGTGATAGTTACGTGATATGGCGCGCGAGTGCGTGTTTTGCATGGGTGTACATAGTGAAATAGAGATAAAGAAGGAAGAAGAAAAAAACGCGTTCCGATTATATACATACATTTACCAAGAGGGGCGCGAGCGCGGCTTTAGAGCATTCTAGAAATTCACGTGCCTAAAAATTTCGCGAGACGAGTGACGAGATGAGAGAAGCAGTGGAGGGGAGGGAGGGGGGTTGGTGAGAGAGAAAGAATAAAAAAATTAAAAGAGAGATAAACAAACAGTTTTTAAAGCAAAGTAGGAGAGGAAGGAGTAAACAGCGAAAAAAAAAACAAATAAGCAAAATATGAAATTGAAGTAATCAAAAAAGAATAGTATTTGCAACACGAAGGGCCATTATTGTGGTAAAATTTTCCGTCTCCCTTCCTCCCTGCCTACCCCCATTCGTCCCCCTCGCCAAGAAAAATTATGTAGAATTTTTTCTTATTTTGGCAAACTGACTTCTACCCCACGTCACGTCGATCTATCGGTAGCTCTGTTTTTTTTTTATTAATCTTTTCTTTCTCTCCTTTTATTCTCTTTTCTCTCCGCTTTATTCGCGCAATCGCCAATTAACGTCCAAATCGTATTTCTGTCGCTGTATATGTAAATTCTTTCTGTCATTCTTCATCGCAGGGATCCTATGGGTAGCTGATAGTGGTTTAGTGGGGTTGATACGGAGAGACAGAGAGAGAAAGCAAAAAGCAAAGAAAAATAATATATTTGAGAAGAAGGTGGTAGGCGGGGAGGGGAAAAAGCGTGAAGAAAAATGAGGTTGCTACGTTCGAGCATCCCCTTCACCTCACCATAGCCCATCTGTCCTCCCTCCCTCCCTCCCACCCCTCACGCCCTGTTCAGTTATCTTTTATAAAGTAATCGCATTACTACAATACGATCGTAGGAAAACAATGATGTATCGTTCTACCAAGTCAAGTGCATTACGTAGTTAATAAACGATATAGGACAATTAGGAGCGTGGCTTTGCGAAAACGGAGCTGCTGGTAACAATTTTGAAAAATCGCACACGAAAAACAATTCGTTATTGGCTTTTCCGTATTTTCGCATAACTTCGAGCAACTTATTATCCCGTAGATCGAAGAACGATATAGGATATTATTCTTTGCTACGTGGAGCGTTGTACTTTAGATAATATATATATATATATATATATATATGATTATGTATATTCGCAATCCGCCATTGTCTGCCGCCGCGGTGGCCAAATTTAATTGGGGGCGACGTGGATGAAAAAAAAAAGCAAAAAAAAATACCGATTAAACGTGCCGAAATGTGTGAATGCGTTTTTGCGAGTTGGTTGTTAGAGCGTTATGCATACTTTATACATATATATATTTTTTTGTTTCGTTCTTCATACCGTGAAATAAAAAAAAGAATCGCAGAGAAAGGACGTACGTTTTCGGGGTCGCATATAGGTGCCGAGGATAATTTTATTTTTTTCGCTTTATCTTTATTTCTTAACCTTGTTGTTGGCCGTTTACGGCATTACGTGATGTACCCGAATGCCCGAATGACAGAAGACGCGCTTGTTATTCATATTTTTATTGCTTTTGACTGTGATGCTATATATATATATATATATATTACTATTACATGTACGTAGGCATGTATGGATATATGACAGGTATAGTACAGGTACATGTACTATTCTATGTATATATTATATACGTGCCTATATATATGTATATACATGTATATTCCATATTTACTCTCGTAGAATGACATTTTGGGACCGTGGTGATAGATCGAATTCCATTTTTGATTTTTTTTCTTTTTTTTTCGTAATACATTCGCACGGGCACACAAATAATTCTTAATTTCTGACTATATCCTTTCTCTGCTTTCTTTTTCTCTTTTATCGTCGCGCCCGAGTTACGGATCGATAACGACGAACGCGACGCCTTCGAAGTGAAATGACTTGTTGCTTTTCTTTTTTATTCCGAATTTTTATCTTGATCGAAAAGACTCGAAAGTGTGGATATGTCACGTGGGATTGCGTTCGGAAGAAAATTCATCGATCGATACGATCGTCGGGATCGAAGATCGATCGGTATTGAATTGAACTCGGATAAGTTTTAAAGAGAAAATGCGACAAACTATTATTTGTTTCTTCCAAATAATCTCATATCACGTGTGACGCATGAAAAAAAAAATAAATAAATAAAAAAGAAAGCCTGTACAACTTTCTCGCACGAGGTAAAATCAAGCCGTTTAATATTTTTTAAGTGTATCACGTGGATGCCTGTGTGTGAGTGAAACCTTTATCGATTAAGGGCGAAGAGAACGAAGAGAAAAGAAAAAGAAAAAAAATAATACGACTAGCACGTAAAGCGAAGATATTCCTGACTCCTTTTATCGATGACGACTGCATTGCTCCCCTGACAAAGGCTCGTATATTCATTATACAGTTGTATTTGCAATTATTACCTATATTATATTCATTAATTAAATAAAGAAGATTATATTATTAATAAAAGATGATAAATATCATAGGCGAATGATTAAGAGGAAAGAGCTAAAAAAAAGATATGCTCTTCGAGGAAATGAAGGCAAACAAGATTATAAAGAAAAACGAAAAAAAAAATTGTGTTTGTTCACTCGTACCGTTCTTCGAGCTCTCCCTTTTATGTTTCGTTGCCCTTCTAGGATGCGCAATTAATATATGTTGATACAATCATCCCTATTATTATTATTATTATTATTACCACTATTATATATATTATTGCTATTATTATTACTGATTATTATTATTATTGATTATTAATTAATGTTATTATCGTCAATATGTGTAACGCGTGCAGGAAGCCGTCGAATAAATGGCTGGCAAGATGAAAAAAAAAATGAGAATAGAAATGGGTTAAGTGGGTTGGTGTAAGGATAAAATTTTGAAAATGAATTGAAAACATTTTTGCCATGAGGAACGATTTTGGATGGATTTGAAAAAAAATTATTGGCGCGGAGGACCGTCGAAGGTTGTACATACATATAAAGGTGGTGGAAGGGTCCTCCACGTGAACAAGTATGAGAGGCCTTTGTTTCCTTGACAGTGAAGAAAGAATGATAAGAAAGAATGAAATCGTAGGTGGAGGGGATAAAAGATAAAGAATGTGTAATAAAGTATGTTATATGGTAATAGACGAGTTATCGAAGTCAAGTTCAGGTAAAGATAAGTCTGCGGAAATTTTATTCGACGGCTCGCGACTGTTCGATACGTAAACGATTATCCCCGGTATGCTTTAATGTGGAATCATTTTCTTTTTTTTTTCGATTTTCATACGTTTACACGTTATTGTCTGCGCTTCTGTTTTACTCGAGAACTTATGTATTACGATGGTGATGATAATTATGACGACGAGCATGACGATGATGACGATTGATGAAAAAAAAAATACATAAAAAAAAAGGGAAAGAAAATTACGGAATATGTATAAAATGTATTTTAAGCGAGGAACAAATTTACATTTACACTTACGGTTACGACGGTGCAGTAACTGATGTGGGTTTTGCGTAACATACGTATGGCTTTGGACAGAGTCTATCGGGACTGACGAATTTCTTCATTTATTTCTTCTTTCTCCATATATCGGTCTTTGCGTCCCTCGTATCGTTGCATACGATTTGTTTATGGCTTAAAAATTTTTTCTCTCTCATTCACAGCCAAAATAAAAATCTCGTCTTTATTGTTGGCAATGCGTTCGCTTCTTCCTGGTGAAAAATTACTCCTATAGATTTGTTCATTATTTTCAACGTTCAGTTTTGTCTTATTTCTAGGTTATTATACTTACAGTTTTATGTCTATATACCGAGGGACCTAAGGACTTAATATGGTGGTAAATTTGTTTCGGCCTAGATCTCCTTTCTCTTTCGATTCTTTTACTCACCTCGAGACGTGACGTTTCTCGAATCGATTTTATTATCTTCGGGGAAAAAAAAGAACGTCGGAGAAGCTGTCGCGGGTCGTTGGCGAAGGAAGGTTTTCGCGAAACGCAGTAGTCCGAACCCTCGATTGCTCTCTCCAAATCTTTGTGTGTATAGTCCGGGTCGCAGTATCGCTACAGCGGCGGCCGTGGACTATAAGTTATTAAAATATTTATTTAAACAACTTGCCAGATTCATTGCACATTATACGCTGAGAATGATAGATTCGACGGATATCCGTAGATCAAACGGATTAACGGATGAGTTGCATAGCTGTTAAGAGCGAGGTTTCACGAGATATTGATGTATATATTTTAAGTTTGTATTATAACTCCCTACTTGATTTGTATGAAATGGAGATATCATTAAAACGATGATGATAAATAACGAAATTCTTTTCTCTTATCGTCCACTTCCTATTCCGAAAGAACGCTCAACGCTGCGCATGCGCAGTACGGACCTACGTATCTGGCAATGTATAATGTTCTTGGACGAGGTATAACCACTGGCAGTTCTGCGCATTTGGATGGTGACGTCACTGGACCGTTTTTACGCTGATTGGCTGACCACTGGCTACCGCGATGTTCTTATGTTTCGTTCGGTTCGGCTGTTTCCGAGCTACATTTGGCGCCAAACGTTCGTCGTGACAGGTAAATTGCATCGTGTGCAATAAAAGGATCTAAAGATTCTTTATAAAATTTTATTACATAAAAATTCTGTGGTTGATTAAATAAGTATATGCTTTACGTATTAATTGTTAATATTAAAAAAGGTATTTATTTTAGCTCGGGCTTAGATTATTTAGCGGTTGTAATATCGCATTAATAAATTAATAAATAATAAACTTAAAATTATTCGCAATGTAAATTATAATGGAAATACATGGTCCTTGATTATTTTAAACAGACTGTATGGTCAGTGTTAAAACATGAAATCCGTCTGAAAAGCGAAAAATTTGTGTTCGAGCCATTTTGAAATATTTACTCTTTTTTTTCTTTTTCTTCCCATTTTTCCATCTTTCCATTAGTTCGTACGAAAAGAGACCTAAAATTCTTTTGCTACGATTATATTTAATTCGTCGAACATTATCTACATGTTTTACTCAAGGAAAATTCATAAAACTTATACAACATATATGAAATTATTATGATGGAGCATGGAAGTATTTTTCTCGTAAATATTTGATATCACTTTGCAAGTTAATCAACTCGAAAAATATAGGGATAGAGTATTTTGGTATCGTCTTCTTTAAACTTTCACTAAATTCTACAAACTTATAATGTACGAAACAATTCTTTTATGCGTCCCTTCATTTTAATTAATAGACATACATACTTACTTTTATTTTGTACCATGTACGTCCCATATTGCGCGTTCATACGAAGAAAATTGAATGGAAATTGTAGAATATCGAACACAAATTACGTTGAAATTGAAATATTGATTAATTAGATGTTTGGAACATTAAAATAATTAATTAAATCAATAAAGTAAAATATTAACACTCAGAAATCGGAAAGTCTGGCCAAGCATATTTAGAATTATTGGAAGTTGCTCAAAATTGTGTGCGCGCAAATTCGTCGCGCAGGACTCGGCGTGTGGGAGCAGGCGGAGAGTGGGGGGAGCGCTCGAGGCGGTGCGCGGACCCGGAGCACTCATTCTTCCTCGAGCCGGTCTCCTATACTGGTATCTGGGAATCTACCCCCTTATCCCTTCCAACCTTCTTTCTCTATACTTATTGCTTCTTTACTTCCTTATTTCTTTATATTTCATTCTTTACTTTCTGACTTTTCTCTTTCATTATTTCTTCTCTACTTTTATACTCCTATTCCTCATTTTTCTAGTCTTTAACTTCTTTATTTCTATCTTCCCTTCTGTCTTCTCTTTTCTCTCTGTTCCCTCTTACTTTCCATTGTGCTTGCCTTACTCCTATTTCCTTGGTCGGGTCGAGCATATTTATTCGAGTAGTTATATAAGAGTAGTCACCCTGTTAGTGAAGCTAGACGTATAGACCATGGTGTCGGG
>JARQTH010000726.1:0-11283 GCA_030142595.1 Trachelus iudaicus | reverse complement strand
TTTTTGACGATAACCATCCGTGCAACGATACGCGAATCGTCCCTTTCGCTTGCGGATCTCAAAAATAACAGAACATATAGGTAATTTGACTCCTTTTTGTAAAATAATTAATATCTACAAGTTATACTTACCTTATTTGTCGAATTATTATTATTCACATAGGCCCAAGGGATTTTTAGCAACTAATCTTGCTTAAAAGGAAATTAAAAAGGAATTTGACCACGTGGAATAACGAACCAAATACTTTAGAATTCCCGGCATGGCTAAATACAATAGCAAGACGACCAAAGAATATTTTATAACGACATCAATCTTCCATGAATATCATCTTCATCAACGTAGAATGGGTAATGAGTGAGTACGAATTGGCAACTAAATTATTAAGACTAAATTATATTCAATATTTTTCACTTCAAATTGTATTTTTTTATTATTGCATTGTGCGTTGTCGTCATAAATAAATTTGAATATTAGGAACAACATCCTACAAGATAACAATTTCTACCTTACCATACGACAAGTGCGCAATGTACTAGTACCAAGTTGTGTTCGCTGGATTGTGGTTAATATTTGAATTGTCCACTCGACGGACGAAACGGCGATCTTAAGCACATCAATATTTTGTTGACTTTTATACATTATATAACGTAAATATATAAATAACTAAATACGTTATATAACGTAAGCGCAAGTCTTATCAGGGTGCGCCCTCTTAAGATCAGAAAGCTCTATTTTACTACTTTAACATGAAATACTGTAGTGCACTCTTAAGCCCGTATTCAGAACCCGCTTTTAGTGCTAATACCGCGCTTTTAAATTTTCTCTTAGCGACTTTTAACTACAAGCGACTCTGTTAGTGACTTTAAGAGCGAGTTGTGAATACGGGCTTTAATATTTATTAATTTTGTGTTGCTCAGCAGGACTCACGTGAATATTGTTTGCAGTACGATAAGACTACAATAATATATTGGGTTTTCGTCATAGTGTGCGTAAAGTACGCGTTTTTGGCCTTGCGAGCTCGCAAAACAAGGCCAAAAACGCGTACTTTACGCACACTATGACGAAAAATAACGTTCGCACCGCGGGCGTACAACTGTTACATCCTTGGGTGATCGAGCAACCCTCGGGCCGGCTACGCCGCACACTGTAACCAAATCGTAAAAAGTTGGCAATAAGTCAAGAAACAGTTCAGACATGTTGAAAATCAGCTTACTTATGTTTTCGGGGTCACTGACTACGAATTCGGTATTAATTTTCCGAAATTCAAAATGGCGGATTTAATATGGCCGACCAATACTCGAAAAAATGTTTATTAGCTTAAAAAGCGGAGGACCGATGTATTCGAGGTCGCTGATTAAGAATTTAATATTAATATTTAATATTTTTAGATGGCAAATCCAATATGACGGACTAAATACTCGAAAAAATGGTTTGATGAATGAAAAATTAATAAAATAAAAAATTTGCTTAAAATGGTACATTGCTCGTATTTATAAAGATTCCCATTACATTTGATATGCCTTAACATTCAAATATAATATTTTTAAAATTAGCCTTCTCTATCGTATTTAGCTATTCGCAACTCAAAAACACAGTTTCGATTTTTTGACTTATTGCCAACTTTTTACGATTTGATTACAGTGTGCGCCGACCCTCGGGTGTATTCGATCACCCGCAGGCGTAAAGTTGTACTTTACGCTCATGGTACGAAAATAACTATTTATTTTGACTTTTTCTTCTTAGAGAGTACCCCAAATATTATTTCCAAAAATATGACAAAGCTGGATAATATTGCGCCCGATAAGTAAAGTATGACTATTGACTTCAGTTGCCACAGCTTAAGCTTTCTTGGTTCTATATTAGAATCACGCGCCTTTTGAATTTCGACATTGCTGTTTTGGTTTTTCCACCTGTTCATTATTCCGGATTCCCGTAATCGTACGATGATATCATTTAATTCGGAAGTCAATGCGGAACCTTTACGAACTAGAGTTATAGCAGGATACGACAGAATGCATTCGTCAAACGTAAAGAAATATACCTCTTCTCCAGCCAAAATTAACTTCCGCTTATAATATTGCATTGTTGAACGACTTTCTACAAAGGCAAAGTCCTTTTTGTATTTAATCCTGTCAAGTGCGACTACACCGTTTGCAAAAATTTCAAAATTATCTATAAAATACGGCATGGAGGGACTTTCTTCTCGTTGGTTTTGCAGAACAGACAAAAAGAAGTTGCCTCCTCCGGGTATTAATTTTGCTCGAATAATATCAGCTTCCGCCTTAATCAGTTGTGCCTCCCTCCTCACGGTCAATATGGAAGCTAAATATGTCTGGTAAGCAGTTACAGCCACAATTGCATAAAAAATATACGAAAGGAAGTAAACTCTTCCTGGGCGATTGGATGGTAGCCTTTGAACTGCAGTTCCAAGAGTGGCGCGAATCACGTCTATAGTGACATCAATGTAGGTTTCCCTCCTCCGATTTCCTGAAATTGAAAAATATTAGTATAGTGGATTTCGTACGTAAATATCTACGTGGGTACCTTACTTGATGTGATTCTGGATAAAATATAGATGAAGATGCAGCTTAATATAATCGATGACACGACGGCGACCCATAGATACGTGCTGAATTCAGAATGCAGAACATCTTCTGTGGAACTTGTTATCGCCGGAGTTGTCCACGCTATACAATCGTGATCATAGCTCCTTGTGAAGTCACTGTGTTCAAGGCTTGGTAAAGTCGGAATCAAATTCCCGATTGCTATCAATGATTTTCTGTTTGGGACGTCACCTACTAAACCAACAATAGTGTTATTCACTACATTCTCCCAAACTCGCATCTCAGGATATTTGACAAGAGCAGTGAAGTTTAATTTTTCAGCAAATCGTAGAATTAAATTTCCCTCGAGGCCGCCTGGAATTATATGATTCATAATACGAGACTTTCTTACATTATTCTCTTTCATGCAATGAATGCTTATTTGGTGCCTTACCCAAAACAGTCAGAGTTCCGTTCGGATTCTCACGAACGTTGATGCGATCCTCCGAAGACAACGTCGAAATAACAACTGGACACTTGTTCAAATTCCGCGGTGAATGGTCATCATAATGATACGTTTTGAGTCCCTTGTCAGGAATCCAAGCAAACGCAAGTCTTACCTCCCTCCTGCAGTTCTTCGTGAAAGAATACATTTGGAACGCTTTGAATACGTTGTTCTCCAGGAAGGTGATTGTGACGTTTTCAATTGACTTGTCATGTGCCAAATCTAGGACCTTCCTTACTTCGTCTTTTAGTAGATTGTTTGTCGACAGGATTCGCACTTTGGTTTCGTAATCACTTGGCAAGTGACTGAATATCGTGAACAAGTAGTCGTAATCGATTCTGTCGATAAAGACGAAGACGCAGTTCTTGTTTGCGTATTCCCGTGATCGAACCATAAACTTAGAATTGGTGCCGACGAAACAAGGTCTGCCCTTGAAAAGGGGTGTAGCAGCCCTCAGAAGTTGATTGTTTGGAGCAATGATGCTCATTTGTCTGCTGGGACAGTTCTGCATCAAATGGCTCTCAGCGTCCATCAAGAATTTCTCCAAGAGACTTTCCTTCTCAATTCGTTCCAGACCCCAGCTGAGTTTTCTAAGATCTGCCGTCGTCGCCGTATATAAGTTTAAAAATAAAGAACACCCAGTTAAATATCGAAACAAAATCATGCTGAACTTTCACACTCTGTTAACCACTTTGTCTCGGATTCAACCAATGAGAAAAGTTGTTATCCCTTTAAAATGTGACGCTAATAATGCATGCGTTGTAATGAAGAATCATAAACGTGTATCTAATTAATTAATTAATTAGTCCGTGAACAGAGTTCTGTGAGAACAATTTTCGACTTTTGAATAAAATCGCAACTCAAATGCTTCAATTCCGGATTATTCTTTTGCGCAAAATTTAATGAATATTCTGCTGCAGCATGGAAGGCGCAAGGGATACCACTGACAGTGCAAATGTGACTTCGCTACCGCTTCGTCAACTGGTAACTTCTGCAAATTTAGGTCAGACTCATCCATGCAGTTTACTTGAGACATAATCAGATTGGACAAAAGTGCAGAACATGTATATGGATAAAAGGAAACTGCAATTTCCCGAGGAGTAAGGTCTGCAGCGTCGATATTCTCATGTGGCTTGATGCTATCGTCAGGCAAAGCTACTATGTAATCTGGGAGCCGAATGGCAGAAGATAGTGGTTAAATATATGCTTTCGCCATTGAACGTGTCAGTGTCGCAGGATGCATAGCACTGTCCGTTGTTACTCGCCTATATTTGTCTATGCAGGTCACCTTCGCAATTTGTCGCAATTTGCCGGGTTGCGTTCACCGTTGCCTAAGTACATGTAGCACTTTCTTATCGATTCTTAAAAATATTTTTGGAAGACCAATAAATGATAGTACGACTGGGTCAGAGAGGCATCATGCAATAATAAATCTTCCGAAAAACATTATGAGATTGATGTATTCTATTCTTGATGCCGCTCACTAAAAATTATAATTTTTAATGGACTAGGTCAATATGGGATAACTACGTTGTAACCCTCTTATGTAAGTGGACTGGGGAGCGTCAACGGCTATTTTGAATTTCCACTAACCGAAATCGGAAATCACGCGGAATCGATGTATAATCTTTATTAAACTTGTAATTGTAACGATACTTATCGATAGAGAAATGGTAATCGTATAATTTCGTAAACTTAACGAATGATGGTACCATATTCAATTGTTCCCTCTCCTAAACGATTGTATATGGGGCATTCCACGTCAAAACGAAAACGATCCAACCGATGGGTCTCCGATTTTCTTCCAAATTTTTTTCTTGTTCTATTTCAGGACCGAAACCTACATACCAAAGCATTTTTCAATTGAAATTTTGCTTTTTTATTGGCGGATTTTCCAAAATTCGGGATTTTTTAATCTGAAAATTTCAATATTTATTCATTCAGTGTTAGCTAATTATTCTGAGAAAATATATGAGCCAAGAAATGTTCGATTTGAACTGTACTCTTCATAAAAATTTGTGTCGAATTTTTTGCGTCAACGGTTTTGGAGTGATTGAAAAAATAAACACAAAATCTCGATTTTTGGAAAAAGTACGCTTTGGATTTTTGATTTTTTTCCAAAAAAACTTCCGGGAATTACAAAATTTTGAGGACCAAATCCATAATGGGCCGACGATGCAACGATTTTTTATGAATTTTTGCATTTGTCAATTTTTCCTCGGAATTTTCGCCGTAAATAAATAAATAAAATCGGTATTTTTTTTCGTTTTATCATTTTCACATGTGAATTTATTTCTTAATAATACAATTGCATATTATAAAACAAGGTGAACGTGAAATATTAATTCGATTTTAACAATGAATCGTGACATATCAATGCGATTTATATTTTTAAGATTCTGCAATCATCTGACTTCGTGGCAAATGAATAGCGCTTCTTTCGAATATTTTTGTCTCCGTTCGGTATAACGCAATGTAATTGATGAGTCTGGGGCACAGACTTGGCATTGCTGAAGCGTTTAGTTAAAAACTCATTGAGTTCGTTATAATTTTGTGCATTCCAGTATCTCACTGATATACGAAGAATATGGCCAGGTCTTGAAGCCCATTTGTATAAGTCATGAGGCGTCAATATTTGCTTTTCATGAGAAAGCTGAAGGCTAGCTCTAGCAGCCAACCGTTTGACAGTACCTCCAACCCCATCACATGGTCCCTTTCCGTGGGCTGTCGTGAAAAAATGCCACTCCGCAAGGATATTGAAATCTCGTTCGTGATAAAGAATGTTTACAAAGTTTTTATACTTTTTAACTTGCTGAGGAGCACCATCTGAGAAATAAATGAATTTAGTTGGATGAGGCATAAAGGTCCTAACAAAATCGCTGATTATGCGAGAATATGCATAAACGGTAACCGCGTCGTGACTCAAACAATCCGATATTACACAGAGACTTTTATTTCTTAAAACGCCGTTTTCCGTGTAATATATCACGACTGGATAAACTGTCGCTTGATTATTGTTCCAGTGGAACCCCGGCGCAGCGTTTTGGATCACAAATCCATAGTAGTTCTCCGCAAAGTCAACAATGACAACGCATTCATTCTCTTGTAAATTATTCTTCACGAATCTCAAGTAGCTGGATTTTTGCTTGGTGATGAATGCGTGTAGCAGAAGAATTTTTGCTTGGTCACAAATTTTTTTTATGAACTCTTCAGTGCCGCAATCCACAGTTTCTAACGTACATCGAGGTTTAGAAACCCAGCTTTTATAAGAAATATCTGTTATTTTATTTTCCGTTAATATTTGTGATAACTTTCCATAGAGATTATCAATTGGAGGACAATTTTTACAAATTGCCAAGATAACAGTCCGGAGTGAATTCTTGACATATCAGGAGCATGAACACGTTGTCATAATTTCCCAATCGGAAATCGTCATTGGATGTCAACGACGGCAATTTAATAGCTGAAAATTATTTTTTTTTGATATATGTACCTATGAATGGAATTACAAAAATTGGAGCTAACATTGAAACATCAAATTACCTAATATCAACAGTTCAAGATTTTAATGAATGGAGCAAACACAAATAGTATAAGTTCCGCTGGCACCCGCAAGTACACAATGATAGGGACGCAAATTAGCAAATGATGAAAACCCAATTGAAGCATCAGGATTGATTGCTTTGAATTGGTGATAAATCTCTCGTAAATTACAAAGAACGAGTTTTTTTTGACGATGCACTCTTTTTCCTAGCTCATTTTTTACCGATAAAAAATCTTTTTTACCTGGCATTATAACACTGATTGCATCACTTTCATAGAATTCTATGACTAAATTTTTAGCCTCTGATGAAAAACGTTTCCCTGAAAATTGATATCAATTGATGATCGTTTGAAAAAAATTAGAATAAGCTCCATTTATATGATTTACAGTTTTTTGTATTTACTGATTTTTTTGTTTGGCTTAAAAAACACTCCCTTTTCCGCGGTAACATTTTTAGCAACTTTGGCTAAATGGTAAAAACATTTCATTGTTTCTGCCATTTTACAAATACTCCAACTACTTGGCATCAATGTTAGTAGTTCAATCTTGATTTCAAACGTGGTACGAGGAAGGTGAAATTTTTCTTTTAAGCTAGCAACCATTTCAGTAAAATCGTGCACAATTCTGTCAGTTTCGGTATGTTTAACGCCGAGCTCATTCTTCAATTTACTGACGAACTTTTCAGTTTTATAAACAAGCTCCTTACTCGTAGAAGCAACAGGGTTAAAATGTTTTGCTTGGATAGGTGAATTTCCCAAGAGTTGCAGCGCTTCATTAATGACTGGCAATTTTGTGCAAATACTAAGATCGGAGTTTTCGGTTTCAAGCGTATTCGAACTGGTAGTTGCAGTTATTATATTGCTTTGTTGACTGAGTGAATCTATAAATAATATAATTTTTTTTATCAACAAAATGCTGCTACTCAATAAATAAAAATATACAAATCATATCGAAAAATGATTATGATAATTCAAAGAATTGATGAATTAGAATGAATTAAAATTAATTGAAGATAATTACCACAAGTTGATGGTGGGGGCCTCACTGCAGCAAGTTTCTTCCGACATGGAGCACAAATCAAATGTTTTCGCGTTAAATTGCGCATTTTTTTCAGTATTGCCGACGACGGGGAACGAAGTCCTATTCTTTTTAAATGATTCTTTTCGTTTAACGGGTTACAGCAACGATCAAATTTTATAACGGGTGACATACTGATAAAATGTGACCTATTTCTATTAAACTTTGCTAGTTATCAATGTAGAACTGAGTAGCGCGAACAGAAGCTACCATTCGACACGCCTCTAGTGATGCTCAGCGAAAGTTTCGGTCAGCAAAAAATTCAAAAATTCATAAAAAATCGTAGCATCGTCGGCCCACTATGGTTTTGGTCCTTAAAATGTTGTAATTCCGGAAAGTTTTTTGGACAAAAAAATCAAAAATCAAAAGTGTACTTTTTCAAAAATCTAGATTTTGTGTTTATTTTTTCAATCACTCCAAAACCGTTGACGCAAAAAAATCAATACAAATTTTTATAAAAAGTACAGTTCAATCGAACATTTCTTGTCTCATATATTTTCTCAGAATCATTAGCTAACACTGAATGAATAAATATTGAAATTTTCAGGTTAAAAAAAAACGAATTTTTGAAAATCCGTCAATAAAAAAGCAAAGTTCCAATTGAAAAATGCTTTGCTATGTAGGTTTTGGTCCTGAAATAGAACCAGAAAAAAATCTGGAAGAAAATCGGAGACCCATCGGTTGGATCGTTTTCGTTTTGACGTGGAATGCCCCATATGCAAATGGGCTAAGAATATCCAGTATTCGTCCGTTTTGTTCGTTAACCGTGGTGACAATAACACGGGTCCGAGACACCAGGCAAACTAAAAGCCTAGCTCAGGTATTTCTCTTTTGTAACATTTAAAATCTAATATTATAGTATTTTATTATTAATTTGTGAATTATTAAAAATTAGGCGAATTAAGGGCGGTGGATTGTACCCCCAATACATAAAGAATTCATTGGAGGAATTCCCAACGAGCACGTGGGAGAAAAGATCGCCACTCAAACCAATTTCTTGACAAATGGATTATTCCAGCAACCTGACGAGTTGGACTCCGATATAACTCCAATAATGCGTATCGTATAATTTAATTATCTTTAATAATTTTATTTAAATAATGTTTCGGATACAAAACTGATAAGAATCGAACGAAAGACGGAGTATTTTATATGTGAATGGATATAGTATGTGTGTGAGTTTAGGTGAACCGTTTTTATTTTTTATAAGCTTGACTAGATGCTAAATCTAAAAGAATGTGGAGTCATTTTTGAAAATATAGAGATATAAATCTATTCTTATCAATGAATATTGATTAATTACTAGTACTGTTATATGAATAATTAGTCATTAATAGATATCTATGACACTTATATATATAATATCTGTTTCAACTTGAATATATATGTTTTCAATCTTCATTTCATTAAATATAAAAAGTACATATTACATAATATAACATTAATTTATTAACACGAAATCTATTAAGATCACTGTAACGAAAAATCACAAATAATGAAGATAAGTTAGACAGGTACTCCAAGGTACGGCACGATTTTTGGCCTACAAATGACGCAATATTCTTTCTGAATTTCCCGAGACTACGCAATACGAATTAAACTAAACTTAGCAAAATACCGGATGGGTCACGATTCATAAAGGAACTCCCCGCGGAAAATCGGAAAAGAGAAGCAGAAACGGCAGAAACTAGCAGAAACGGAATACAAACTTATGGTAGAGGGACTGGGTCGACGTGGATGTTAAAGACGGAAGAGATAGAAGAAGAGAGAGTGAGAAGAAATTTAGACTGAAAACCCATGAAATTCAATATCATAAAGCATAACAAATAGGCCCTTCTATTGTAAGACTTCAAATAAAACAAATTAACAGTTTAACAATTTTGAGAAGCAGGATAAATATCACGCGAGACAAGCTCAACTTCGGAACACGTGAAATAAAATGAACGCAAAATATAAAATCACCCGATACAAGGTCTTATACCGGACATGTGAGGAATATTCGTAAGAGAAAAGGTAATAAAAAAGGGAAATACAGTAGTAGTACAAGTTGGAGAGTTCTGGACACAGATTCCTGTAACTGCCACTTACCGACCTTCGAGAGCGTTCGATGGTTCGCACCGTTGCAAAATTGAGACGTTCTATCCCTTCGATTTTTGCAAGGACGTCGTCAGAACTCCTCGAATTTCAAGAATTTGACGTTAGTTCCGAGAATTTAACGCCCGATTCCGAAAATTTGACATTCAATTCCAAGAATTTCCTACTGGTTCCTGTCCATGCTAAGTCGCACAGAGTCTTCCCCAGAGACGGCGAACATTTGTTTTAGGAGCCCTCTTCCCCGCTCCACGAAGAATATAGTGGGTAACTGATTTGACCTTGAACGTAATCTCTCAGAATTGCGCGTTGAGGAAACTTCTAGAACTTTCTTAGAATTTTGCGCATCTTCCAAAACAGGTCAAAGTCCAACGATATGTACCTATAACATTAGTTCTCAATCATTTAAATAAAGAAGGCTAACTGTATAAAAGGATGGATTTGATGGATTTTCATTAGTGCTTTACCATTCTTCAACCAATGAGAAATATGGAAAAACGACATGAGTTAAAAGTTCGTACAGAGTTATGGCGAAGGAACATTGTTGAAGTTAAGCAGTTGATTCAAACGAAAAGTGATTGTGATAATCTTGTGAGAAATTTTAAAAATCTGCATGTGAACTGAACACGAATTTCTCAACGTTAAACAAGATCGCACATGTGAATGAGGTTCTCCCTATGAAAAAATTAGCGCAACTAGAATGGAATATAAGATTACTAGAATGAGAAAGATCCTAACTAAATACGGAGTAAGACTGATCCTCCATGTAGAAAATAGCTTTTCAACGTATCCACCAGCAAGGATGGCAAAAGCTATGAAGGACGATGAGAATATTTTCCGAGAAATGGCGCAGGCCTCTAAGGGGAATCAAGTTCTCATGCGCTCTATCGGTGGAAGGTATAATACCCCAAAAAACACTTACGTGTAAAGAACTACACCCTGGACTTCCACGCCCGATACCTAGATACAAGAAACTACGGAGCGGAACACCTGGACACCCTGGACTTCTACGCCCGACACCCAGATACAAGAAACTACGAAGCGGAACACCTGAATACCTTGGACTTCCACGCCTGACACCCAGATACAAGAAACTACGGAGCGGAACACCTAGACACCCTGAACTTTCACGCCCGACACTTAGATACAAGAAACTACGGAGCGGAACACCTCGACACCCTGAACTTCCACGCCTGACACCTAGATACAAGAAACTACGGAGCGGAACACCTGGACACCCTGGGATTCCACGCCCGACACCTAGATACAAGAAACTACGGAGCGAATGACCTGGACATCCTGCACTTCTACATCCGACACTTAGATACAGGAAACTACGGAGAGGAACACTTCGACACCCTGGACTTCCATGACCAACACCTAGATGCAGGAAACTATGGAGAGGAATACCTGGATATCCTATATTTCTAAAAACTATCACCTAAGATACGGAGAATTATGTGAAAGTACACACATACGTACACGCATACACACGCACTCCACATGAAAGCCTTAATAATTCT